>CH003363.1:1052078-1144330 GCA_000149265.1 Ciona savignyi
TCCCATTAATCTATGACAGCGGTTCTCAAACTGGGGTCCGCGGTCTTTTTGGGTCCGCGAGACAATTTTCTGGGACCGCGAAGCACCTTCCAAAAAATTAAAACGACGCTACTGAAGAAAAAAATGTGTAAAATTAGGTTTTCAATCAACTTTTCTTCCAATCAACTTAACAAACACAATTTGTCATGAAAGCTTACAGGCTACATCAGCATTTATGACATCACAAGAAGCTATTTGATGTCACATTAGTGCATTTTAAAAGTACCAACAAGCCTATCTGAGACTGCAGAACTCCTACTGTAGTAGGAAATAGCCCGTATGGAAAGTACGTCAATTTTCGCCTAAATCTCGAGTGTTCACGCGCCAAATATTTAAGTGTGCAGTGTGCAAACGTCCAAGAATGCATACTTCAAGTGTGCACACAATCTCCTTTTCATAACTGATTTACCAAAATCTTAAAAAACATATTATTCTATCCTCAATCTTTCGTGTCCGCCAGCTAACATATCTATTTACATAACTAAAAATGTACGTAAAGTAAATTACCCGAGGTCCAGAGGTAGGTTTACAGGTTTATTGAAAATTATACGATGTTTATACTGCCAGCTCGCGAGCGTGTGTGAAATTACCCAAGTGTGCAAAAGACGCAAGGAAAAAAACTCGAATGTGCAGCTGCCGTACTTTCCATACTGGGGAAATAGTACAACTCCTATTATAGTAGGAGTAAACCTTTAAAAAATGCCAAGATTAGAGGCGTCTCGTTTTTCCTTAAGCCATGCATCCGGGTTAATATGTTTTGTTTTAGAATTTTAACGTTGCTAAATTTTTCGTGTTACTTCCCTCTTTTTCCAGGAGATCGTGAGTCATTTAAAAAATTGCTAGGGGACCGTTGCGTAATTTTTTTAAAAAAGTTTGAGAACCGCTGATCTATGAAGTGCATTTTGTATTAAGTAAATTTTTACAAGTACAGAACAATAATTTTCTTTACATGTTTTGTAAGCAAAAGTTTATGATAACGTAAAAGGACAACCCCACGAGTCGGTATGTAAGCCACAAAGAATTCCGCTACCACGAGTATTGTTACGAACTAACCTTAACTGAGTCTTTGCCCAGACGAGCAGCTAAAGTTCCGAAGTTAGATTGTTCCGCATCCTTTTGCCTTTCGTGGTAGGAATACACGGCACTCGCTGTTGAGTTTTTACCATGTCTTGTCATTTTCTATCTTATAATATCAAAAGAAAGACAAAAATTAAAACAAGTTAACTTAAGCCTGAATAAAAAATAGTTTTTCTGTTAATTTTAGGGAATTCCCCAAGTTCTCAAAAACCAATAACGGATACATGGTAGGCTTTTAGAGTAGTGTTTTTTTTATTAAAAATATACATATATATTTATTAAACTGTGAAAAATTAATTACACATTTATTATTAAAATAAAAGGTTTTAAATGAACTTTTAGTAGTTCTGATTTTTTATGAAGTATACCAATTTCGGGACTTTCCCGCCTACGAAAAGTATTAGTTCAAAATAAAAAAATGTAGAAGATGGAACAAATAATATCCAGGGAAGTTTTGGACACGATTTGTGCTGACACTGTCACTGCCTTGAACGAAAAATCTGTCTCGCGGCAATCTACGTCGACAAGTATAACAAGAATCTCAAAACCGATAAGTTACAGCCAGTTTTATCACGATTACCTCTACAAAAATCGACCCTGTATTTTAAGCGAATGGGCGACCGCAAGTTGGAAAAGTTTAAAAGATTGGAGAACAGAAAATAGTGATGGTTTTAAACCAAATTTTAAAAGACTTCTTGAACTGTTTGGAGATGATCAAGTTCCTGTGGCAGACTGCAGGTAAGATGGAACGGCAGAAAAATGTTTACTTTTAAATCACCAAGTCTGGAAAGCATGGCGTTTGCATACAGCCCCCCCCCCCTATATGTTTTAAACCCTGAGTCCCCACGAATGTTATTAGGCTATCCATCATATGTTTCACGCCACCCTGTGTAACACCGTTAAGAGATACGCATGTGTATCACATTCCTGAAATGGAAAAAACTAAAAGGAGGGAAGGCGGGAAGGAGGGAAACCGCACACTAAAATGAAGATTATGACATTAGAGTTAGTTTTAAACAGGGGGTTGGAGTTAGGGTTAGTTATGGGGTCGAGATTAGTGTTTAGTTGAGAGTTTTTTTTATTTTTTACAATTTTAATGTGCAGTTTCCCTCCTTCCCTCTTTTCCTCCTTTTAGCATTGCCCCTTGAAATTCGGCACAAATTAATAACATCCAAACAAAAAATTCCTCTCAGAAACCGTGAATTCAATTCTCATGTCAAGTTGGAAATGAAATTCAAAGACTTTATTACATATTGGAGGGACAGGATGAATGGTAACCGTGACAACCGACTCTTGTATTTAAAGGATTGGCATTTTACCAGGTGAAGAATGCACTTTAAATTGTAAGCTGTGTGTTTGGTCAAATGGCCAGTTCAAAAAGCTTGGTAATTTGTGTATCTCCAATATGTTTAAGTTATTTAAAATTTCACATATCTGGAAAAAAGTAAAATTTGGAATGCAGTTATCCTTCCTAAATTTGCATCTGAGTGAACTTCTTAGTATAAGTGCAACACTCATTAAGGAGTGCACCTGCTAGAAACATGTCATACTTTCTTTTTATGATAGATATTTCTACAAGTATTTTGATCATCTTATATTATTACATTTACAAACGTATGAATCCTTAATTTTTTGGTTTTTTAGTCCATTATTTTTTACATTGCATAAGGTAAAATGTATGCAATTATCAAACAGAAAAATAATAAAAGATGTTGCATCTATTTCCTCATTTTATTACACTAGCTAAAATGCATGAAATTTACGAATTGTGATAAACGCGAAGTACTCTTGCCCTAAGCTTGATTGTTTCTTGCGCTTCGCTCCACGTTAACTAGGCGTACTTAGAACCTGTTCCCACTGTTGAACTCCTCTAACTAGTGCATTGTAACGTTCAGTTTAGCATTGTGTACATAGTCAGTTTGCTTGTGTGAATTAAACTGTGCAATATATTATCTAGATTCGTAAACAAAGCCTACAATGATTAAACCCATTAAACGTATAATAGGTTACAACACTAATAAATAAACAAAAACTGTTATAAATAAAAAACAATTCTTCAGGGAACACTCATCATACAAAGTGTATGACACCCCTCAATACTTCACCTCTGATTGGTTGAATGAAATGTTCGATGAAAAAGTTGATTCTTTCACCGATGACTTTCGATTCGTTTATATGGGGCCGGCTGGGACATGGTAATTACTCTGATTATCCTTGTGTAATGCTCCCTGCATTCCTTTTTGTTGGTTACTTGATTGCCCTTAATTTGATGACGCGTAGGCGCTTATCCTGCTGCGGCACATAGTATAAAAGTTTGCGTTAAATGTGATACCGGGGAATAAAAATTGCCACTATACGATTCGCTAAGAGTTGTGGGTACAGAACCATGTGTGGGTAAAGCCTCTTTGGTCTCACCAAATAGCTTGGTGGGCTATTTGTATGGTCTTTCAGCCGAATGGTTTTGGGATCTAAACCAGTCACAGGCGATTCAGTTAAAAGGTCTCGGATAACACTATCTTGAGACTGTTTTCCATCCTTAAACCTTACAACCCAAAGATGACGCACTCATCATGCTATGATACTAGAATAATTATATTTTCCTTACTATTCTACTTTGACCTTTCCAGGACCCCCTTTCACGCTGATGTGTACAGATCTTACAGCTGGTCGGCAAATATATGTGGGAAAAAGCTGTGGCTGTTATTTCCACCTGGCCATGAGGTATGATGGAAATAATTGTACTGTTCTCATAACTTAAACAGTTCAAAATGACTTTGTGTGGTTGGTCTGGTCCATCCATTTGAATGTACTTGCTCAAGGCAGAGTTCTTTTAAAGATTGGTGAACGGTGAATGGCATTTTAGGACTACATTGTTAGATTAATTTAAACTACTACAAAAATAAGAGAAAACTTTTCTTTCCCAGCTTCAATTTTCCAACATGCCTACAATGCTTAAAGTGTTTATAGTACTTCTGGCAAACGGTTACAGAACCATGTTAATTGGCTTAGCTTTTATTCAACAAAGACACAACAAAATATAAGTTTAACTCAAATAGGAATTATTTGTGGTTTGCAATTTTAAAATAAACTTTTTTTTATTAATAAAAAAATGGGGTGCCTCTAAATACTACAGGACCGCTTGTAGCGCTTGGATCACTTAGATTGCTATGGAAAGTAATTTTAACCCTGTTCCAAACATTAATCTCAACCCCAGAACTAACTTTACCCCAACCCTAACATTAATATCATGGCTTTTGTAATTACGAAGCATAGTAAGCGATCCAAGCGATCCAAGCGATCCAAGCGCTCCATGCGATTCAAGCGGTCCTGTTGTATTTAGAGGTACCAAAAAAATGTGCCTCTAATTTATTCAGTATTTTTTTTTCTAAGTTTTAATAATGTTGAAGGAAAAATTGAAAGACATCAACGGCCATCTTCCGTACGATGTTCGTGATGTCATCAGTGATGATGTCATGAAACCCATTGAAGTGGAACAGGTAGCAGGAGAGGTGATTTTTGTACCTAGTGGTTGGCACCACCAAGTGTGTAATTTAGTAAGTTAAAAATATGTAAAAATGTTTATTTTCTATTACATTGATTGTATGTCTAAAATTGGTTATATTACCTGTTTTGGTGAAGTTTAATATGTTGTGTACTTTGGAAAGTCACTTAGTGAACATTGCCAAACCCAGTGGATTGATGGGTTACAAATTAAAGGAACGTCTTAATCATACACAACACACTTCAATAGCTCTGGTAACCTGATGGTAGGTGCGAGGTGATCTGACGATTGACCCTGTGTTAACTTTCAATGTATTTTTCCATTCACAGAGATAAAAATTTGAATATTCTATGTTTCTGTTGACAAAAAAGTGTTATAGAATATTCATGTTTTATACCCATAAATGGATAAATGTGGAATAGTCATCACATAAAAAAATCGTCAAATTAAATTGAATTTACTTTTTAACCACCCTATATTTTTTGTTTTAGAAAAAAAAACATTAATATTCTATCCTGGTCACCAAAGAGTCGACATGTGGTAATCTGATGTTTTTTTTGTTCTAACCAACTAATTATTTCTTTACCCCCAGGAAGACACCATATCCATCAACCATAACTGGTTCAATGGTTGTTGTGTTAGGCAGGTTTGGTCCTTTCTACAATCCGAGTTACGTTTGGTTGAGCATGAAATTGAAGATTGCCGGAGTTTAATGGAACCACAGGAATGGGAGGATCAGTGTCAGGTTGGGAGGCTTTAACTGATCAAAAAACTTCTTTTGTATTAAAAAAGTATAAATGCATATTAATTAACCTCCGGCCGGTTAGTCTGGCAGGTAAGTGCGTCGCTTTTCAATCGAAAGGTTGCAGGTACGAAACTAGTCGCTAGCTAGTCGGTTGTGTCCTTGGGCAAGGGACATTGCCTTAACCCAGCAGATTAATGGGTTCTACCAAATTAAAGGAACAAGTCTATCATATACAACACACTGCAATAGCTCCGGTAACCCGACGGTGGGCGCGAGGTAATCTAACGATTACCCGTGTGTTAACCACTTGGTTTTCCCATTCACAGGGATAAACATGAATATCATATCCTGTTTCAGGTTTTGTTGAAATGCAATTCTGGAATCGATTTCGAACAATTCCACACGATGCTTTGTTGTGTTGTCAATGCTCGCTGTGATGTCATAATGCCGCAGCGACAAACAATCCATGCAGAATCAATTGATTATGACATCATAAAGAAACGTTGCATTGAGTGTATGACATCACTAAAAACATGTTTGGCTTCTGTGAAAACTGTCGAGTCACAAGCAGTAGCTGATTTATGCCTAGTCATGCCGACTTTGCTTGATTTCTCTAAAAGAACTGAATATAACTGTTCAGTGTTATCCTGTATTTGTGATGTCATGGTGACGTTTATTAAACAAAACACAGCTCGGTAGAAATTGGTTATTACATCATCATAGGTGACATCATTAATTTTTGATGACATGATCAAAATTACTATGACATCATAATCGAAGGCTTGTGATCCAAATTCAAAGGCTCAAGAACAATTCCTTTGTCAGATTTGTAGTAGTCCGGAATTCCAAAAATGTTTTTTTTCGTCTGAAGCCTTTCTTCCAATTTGGCCGGGACTTGACACACTTCTTTCCATCTCTGGAATAACAATTGTGTGATCGTTGTTTTTTGGGTAGGATACTCCGACCGGTTAGTCTGGTGGGTTAGTGTGACGTCTTTTAGCCGAAGAGTTGCAGGTCCGAAACTGGTTCATAGCTAGTTGTTTGTGTCTTTGAGCAAGGCATTTATTCGACATTGCCTGAACCCAGCGGATTAATGGGTTCTACCAAATTGAAGGAACGTCTATATCATACAAAACATACTTTAATAGCTTCGTTAACTTGACGGTGGGCACAAGGTGATCTGACAACTACCCTTGTGTCACCTTCTTGGTTTTCCCATTCATGGGGATAAACATGAATATCCTATCCTATTCAGGTTTATTTCCATTGATGGAAAAACGCAATGGAGATGACTTTGTGCATACGCAAGGAAGAATTTTCACTTGGGTAATTGTCAAGATTAGCACAATGTCAGGTTCTGAGTTATTACAGTATGTCAGAGTAATCTAATCGGTCGGACTGTAAATGCCTTGCCCAAGAACACAACCAACTAGTTAGCTAACAATGTTGTACTAACTCCCAAATCTATTAAGCCGAATCAATTGTTTATATCACTTCTAATCTTTTTCTATAGTTCTTTTAAACTGTTATTAACGACTTTTTACAACTCAAAAAAAACGCACTCAAATCTCCTTATAAAAGACCATGATCTTAAAAGGAAACTCACCTCATAGAGATTGCCCTGCGCAGTAGCAAACCTATAGATTGCATAGAAGGGTATCCACAGTATAGCACTAAGTGCGAGGCACCAGCAAATGACTTGAGCCCACAGTGGGTAGGTGTACGTACGGTTGTATGTCAGCGGTTGGTATTGCACCAGACTGTAAATGAAGACGCCCTGAAAAAGATTGGGATTATATGATAGACACGTTCCTTTAATTTGGTAGAACCCATTAATCCGCTAGGTTCAGGCAATGCCTATTAAGTGCCTTGCCCATCACACAACAGACTAGCTAGCAACCAGTGTCGCACCTGTGACCTTTCGATTGAAAGGCGACATACTTAACCGCCAGACTAACCAGCCGAAGGGGTAGTCTATTTTTAATGCTTAGTTTAGTTTATTCTATTTTTGCCCTCAAGAGAAATAGCAACACAGAAAATAACTCCTGACACATTACTGTATAGCTAACAGAAATAGAAATGGGCCAAGAATGGTTATGGACAGATTAACAGTTTCTATTAAGCTAAAAGGTGATAATTCATACCACAATTCAAGTATCAAGTTGTTATTTTACAAATACTGTTTTTTTCAATATGAGATTTTAAACAAAGTACGAGATTTTAAACAAACAATATAATATTTTAAACAAAAGGTGGGTGTATATTTTTTTAAACCAACTTACAGTGGTAAGTATAGGAGCGACGACGGCCCAAGCGTATTTAAACCACGGGATCCTGGGTTCGAACCCCAGCATGTGACAAACATGACCCCAGAACTTGGAAATGCCGTAGATGTAGCTCACGGTCACACATTCACAGATCCCGATGAAGAACAAGCACCAGCCGGCCGCAGCGTAGTTGTCGTACATGTTGAACACATATACACCGCCCTGGTGGGATAAGTGGGTGAATAGAGTTGAACTGAAAGTGGTTGGATTTATGGGGTAAAATGGGTTGAACATAAAGGAGGTAATATGGGTGGGATTTTTGGGGTAATATGGGTTAAATAAAGGGGTATTATTGGGTTTGAATTTTTTGGGGGGGGAAAATGGGTTTAAACATAAAGGGGGGGTGATTTAAGGGACCTTTGTGTTTAGTATGTAGCCGAAAAAGTGTCATGGCAAACAACATTTTTTTATATTGAAAAGGGCACAGTTTCCTAGATAAAGCTGGATTTATGGAGGCTTTATGCTGAAAAGAGTAGGCAAGGACTAAAACATGCAGAAATTGTTTGAGGTTAAATACGCACACTTGTGTGGGTATAGATGGATTTATGGGGCTTTATGTTAAGGGGGTAGCTAAAAATGAGTCTTGGCCAAAGTCAAAACTGTGCAGGAATTTAGTGGGTTAAGATTGAAATAGACACATGTCGAAGTAAAAATAGGTATAAAGTATTATAATAATCAGTAATATAGAAAAAAAAAGATTTGGCTTCCAATAGCAGTTTTATCAAAGTAAAAATCTTGTTCATTAAATTTACTAGTTTAGTGTAAAAACAAATCAGTACCTCAGTAATCATGATGATTCCTACAAGGAATTGAATAAAACAAATTAAAGCCACAAGCTTTTCTCTCCGCCAAGGTCTGTTGAATAAGTTTGGCTTGAGATCGGCAATGGCTGCTATGAAACTCTCCTGGCCAATAAACTGTGATGGAAAATACCTTGGTAAATGTGATGTTAGAAAAATAACAAAAAAGAGAATTTTTCTAAACAAAATTAAGTAAAACATACTGTTCGGTTTATTTAACGGTTTCTATTCACTATGGAGGGGTAAGTTTCAATATAAATTTAGTCAACCGGTTATCCGATTTTATATTATTTAACCACTAAAAAATAAAGAAACAGTTGAAAGATTTTGTATATAAACCAAATACAAAGCATTCAGTTACTATGATCTGACAATTTCCAATAAAAAAAATATACATTTTGATTAAACATAGTGGTGAATTGACAAATAAAGTGTCGTGAAATGGTTAACAGGTTAAACATGTTTGTATTGAGTTAAATGCTATCAAAATCTAGGTATATGCACAGTCCTAATATTTTTATATAGTCAAACACCTTATTCTCAAAGTTGAGTAGGGTTAAAAGGTACAAGTAGAGTTAACAGGTACAAGCTGAGTTAACATGTACAAGTAGAGTTAACATGTACAAACTTAAATACCTGACTGTCGAGCCCGAGAAGAAATATCATAAGAAAGAAAAGCACGCCCCATAAATTGGGCAATGGCATCAAAGTGATGGCTTTCGGGTACGCAATGAATACAAGACCTGGTCCAGACTCCGCTACTGTTTGTATGGAGGTGTTCTGTGGAGGAAATGGCGGGGTAGATATAATTATCAAGGTTGATGGGAAATGTACAAAGCGTTTCTGGGATATTGCTGTGTTATTTCCTTGAATGGAAAAACACAGGAAAGTTATCACAGAACACAGAGAGAATGGTTCATTTTCAATCATAAGGCTATGTTGTGGTGGACACTGTTTGTACAGAGCTCTTTAGGAATGGGAAAGATGGTCGTTTGACGTAATTTGCAGAAAAACAACAGTCATCGAGGTCACATGTTAAAGACTTAAAGAGGGGGTTTCATTAGGAGAAAATTTATTATTCTGGCTTTGTTTTTTCGACTGTCTTACAACTCGGCGCATTATGCTCCAAAATCAAATTTTGTTTTCACGTCTACATTAGCATAATCATGAAGGGCCATGGGAAATGTACAAAGCGTTAATGTGATATTACAGTGTTATTTCCTTGAATGGAAAAACACAGGAGAGTTATCACATGAGCAAAGGTCAGATTACCTCACAAATACATAAGGTAGCATTATAATGTGGGTGTTTGTCATATTACCTTGCACCCACCGTCTTTTATTTTTAGCAGAACCAATTAATCCATTGGGTTCAGGTGATGTCAGCTAAGTGATTGCCTAAGGACACAATCAACTAACTAGAACACAATTTTCATTCTTACCCATAAGATATCGGCTGATAGGTGACATGCTGACCAACCAAGTTATAATTATTACCTCATGCCCAGAGTCAGGTTACTAGAGATACTGCACCGTGTTGTTTTTAATTGAAACATTGCTACAGTTATTGACACATAAAACCACAGGGTTCAAATTAACTCTAATTTTATGTCCAAACTTTTCCAAAGATACAACCAACTTAAAAGAGCTGGTTTTGATCCCATCACCTTTCAACTGATGGTTTAACATGTTAAGAATAAAAAGGACCAAGAGAGCTATTAAATAGTTCAATTATTCATATTTCTGTGTGTTACGTTCAGCTTTCTATGTCCAACATTCGACTTGTTGGAACTATTTTAGCATAGGGAAGGTTGATTCCATCATATGTTATTAGCAAGTCAGGTTTTACCATTTTTAAAAATATCTAATTCCAACAGTCAAGTTGGTGTAGTTTTAATGCGTGGATGGTTGATTCATGGATATTTTAATGCGTGGATAGTTGATTCATGGATATTTTAATGCGTGGATAGTTGATTCATGTATATTTTAATGCGTGGATGGTTGATTCATGGATATTTTAATGCGTGGATGGTTGATTCATGGATATTTTAATGCGTGGATGGTTGATTCATGGATATTTTAATGCGTGGATGGTTGATTCATGGATATTTTATTGCGTGAATAGTTGATCTATGTATATTTTAATGCGTGGATAGTTGATCTATGTATATGTGTCCTTTTTTGATATTTACCTGTTCTTTGGCCATGAACCCAAGCACGGAGAAGACGGTAAAGCCGGCGAAAAAACTTGTCCCGCTGTTTAACAGCGATAGAACAATCGTGTCTCTGTGGATAACCTTTTCATTATTTTTTATCCAAGCTAAATAAAAATTTTTAAAAAGTTGTCACCGCGTCAGCGATCTGCAGTTAGTCTGGACGGCTATGTACTTAGGATTGAATATTCATGTATATTACAGTGCATGGGAAAACCAAGAGACCATATGACACGGAAAATTATCAGATAACTTGAAACAAAAGGAAGCATACTTAAATAAATCATCTAATCTTAGAAAAGTTTATCCCTGTGAATGGGAAAACCAAGGGCGTTAACACAGGCAATCATCATATCACCTCGCGCCCACCGTCGGGTTACCGGAGCCATTGCAATGTGTTGTGTTTGAGTATAATTCAAAATTTTTTAAATTAGCGGAAACCATTATTTAACAGGTTTAGGCAATGACGGTTAAGTGCCTTGCACAAGGACCTAACCGACCAGGTACTGTGACGCAATACCCACCAAGATATTCGATTGAATAGATCTGAACATAGTGAAAAACGTTTCATATACAACATACATTACTATATAAGCTTAAGAATTACATTGATTACGGCTGTGTTAAAGTTACAATCTTACCTATAGAGATTCTGGTGGTAATTGTTATAACTTCCCATGGCAACCATGATGCCATTACACAGCGAGTAGGAATAAAACACCTGGGTTGCTGCGTCCGCCCATACCTGTCAATCAAAGTCATAACTGTCAATCAAGTTTCCATTAGATGTATATTAATAATGGAATCTCGTTAACATTGGTTTAGTTTTGTTCATTCTTTTTAGCCTAAAATACAAATAGGGAACGGGGAAAGTGCGGCAAAACGAACTCGTTAAAACCCAACAACGATTAAATACCATTATTTTTAAGAAATATATAGTTACCAGGGGCACATACGATCTAATATTTAAGTTTCATTCACAAGAATAAAAAAACGCGGTGGAGTTATCTCACAGGCAATCTCAAGGTACCTCGCGAAAACGTTATTACGCGGGTAACCATAGGATAGGATAGGATATTCATGTTAATCCCCGTGAATGGAAAAACAAAGGGGGTCAAGACACGGGCAGTCATCAGATCACCTCGCGCCCACCGTCGGGTTACCGGATCTATTGCAGTGTATTGTGTATGATAGACAAATTCCTTCAATTAAGTAGAACCCATTAAACCGCTGGGTTTAGGCAATGTCCGTTAAGTGCATTACCCAAGGACACAACCGACTAGCTAGCGACCAGTTTCGCACCAGCAACCATTCTATTAAAAGGCGACGCACTTAACCGCCAGGCAAACAGGCCGGACAACCATCCGATTACCCAGTGATTAGTTTTGATCTAACAACGGTTCGGCTGAAAGGCAACGCACAAAGCCACCAAGCTATTCAGCCGGATAACAGTAATATAGGATAGGATATTCATGTTTATCCCCGTGAGTGGGAAAACCAAGGGGGTTAACACACGGGCAATCGTCAGATCACCTCGCGCCCACTGTCGGGTTACCGGAGCTATTGCAGTGTGTTGTGTATGATACATACATTCCTTTAATTTGGTAGAACCCATTAATCCGCTGGGTTCAGGCAATGATACACACATAATATTACCTGTGGCTCTCCAAGCTTGGTTACATTTGGTGTAAGGTAGAAAGATATTCCATCACTTGCCCCATCCAGCGTCACCCCGCGCACAAACAGCACAAGTAACATAAACAGGGGGAATGTAGCAGTGAAATACACCACCTGCACGTAATCAATGGGTTTTGTTGGAGGGGATATTCATGCTTTATTCTCATAACTTAGAAAACCTAAAAAAGGTTATCACATAGTTTATTTTGTCGACTACACGGCGTTCTTTATTAGGTAAACGAAGCAATTGTAGTGTGTTGTGTATGACTAACACGCTGCTACTATTTAACTTTAACCCATTAACTCATTCAGCAACTTTTCAGCTAAAAAACGCGCTCTAACTGACTGAGCCATGGATGGATGGAAAAACACACTAGTTAAAATACAATGTGCTCATTTTCATCCCGGGCACAGTCAATATAGCTTGGATAATCGTCAGAAGTCCAGTGTTGCATAATTGGTAACTATTGTTCTGTGATATTAATAACTACGCCAGTTCCTAATGTGTTTTAATAAAACTTATGTTTAAAAGTTATCCAATGAGTCTACGCTACACCAACACCAATAATGTCATTTCTACGAATACACTACCATGTGAGACTATGTAAAATAAAAAAACTTGATAAATTGACGTCATTTTACCGTAAAAAACGTCATTAATGACGCCATTATCGCTCACCTTACTGGTCCAAGCGATCCCTTTCCAGATGCAGAAATAAATGATGATCCATGACACTAGGAGGCAGCAGAACAGCGGGAGTCGAACTGAGCCGATTTGTTCTACTCCGCTTGACTTTGCCAGCACTCCACGCCTGCAATGCAATTGGGTAAGGGGAACTACAAAAGGCAAATACGGAAGAAGAAAAGGAGGGGAACTGCACACTAAAATGAAGACTATGACATTTTATTGGGTAGTGTAAGGGCTGAGGTTAAAGTTAGCGTTGGTTCTGGGGTTGAGATATTCCTGTTTCGTGATTTGATTCGTTTGCCATTTTTTAATACTGGGGCAAAAAATGAATAACCTAAACTAGGATCAACTAAAATGATACGTAACACAGGAACAGGAAAATGCGGCAAAACGAACTGGTTAAAACTTGGGTTGAGGTTAGTGTTTAAGGCGAGGTTTTTAGTTCCCGCAGTTTTAATTAGATGTTCCCCTCCTTCCCTCCTTTTAGTGTTATTTGTACGTATGTTGTGGTAGTATATTCTCGTTAAGCGTATATCGGACTATGTCGTACTTAAGAAGGGCTTAATGGTTTAGTGCGGCGTCTTTACGTCGACAGGTTAAAGGTCGAAACAGGTCACTTGCCAGTCAAAATTGATAAAGCACTTTACGGACTTTGCGTTGACTCAATGGATTATTTTGTTGTACTTTAACCAAAATAACGTCCTAATTAGATAACAAACTACATTAGCTCTTGTAATTGGACATTGGGTAAGTAATCTTATAACGCTCCTTACGTATTCTACGAGGGAATCCGATAGGCCTATCACGATAACGGGGATACAATTTAAATACAATATTATTGCGAAGCACGAAATGATATATTTTTCTTACGTGTTGACATAGTAAAAGCTTTGTAACCAAATACCCAGCAATCATTTCGCAAGCATTTCTCTATGAATCGGGTTTTTCCTAAATGTATGTTTTCTATGGGTGAACACGTTTTTACACGTAACCGAATCCTGTGGCCAGGTAACATATGACTCATTTTCTTTATTCGCCGTCCCGGTATTTCCTTGTGGTAATAGGATGTGCTACTCATTGTCCCAGTGTTATCACGCTACCTGACGCGACGCGCATTGCGAGTGACAGTGATTGATTGACTACACTGGATTACACACCGGCGAATAGGTCCAGGCATGTTGGCACACTATTGGACAGGTGTTTCTTTTGCTGTCCGACCAAATAGCCTGGTGGGCTAGCGCGTCGCCTTTTTTACAATATGGTTGAAGAATCGAAACTGGTCTTTGGCTAGTCAATGAATATCCTTGGCAAGGCACTTAGCAGACATTGCCCAAACCCAGTGAAATAATGGTTGTAGTAAAACTAACGTATAAATTATATACAACACACTGCAATATAGTACCAATAACCCGACTGTGGGCGAGTGGTGATCGGAAGATTTTAGGGCAAAGCTTTATCATTTCGTATATCTACTTAGCCATCGACACAATTTTTTACCGGATTAAGTTTCGAACCCATGATGGGCTCGTCCCTTACATCGTTATTATATAGTTGGTATATGTATCGGTCGCGTTAACCATTAGGCCACACGGCCGTACTCCGTCGTCACAATTGCAAAACTAGAGAGGAGCATAAGTCATAATGCTACAGACTGCATTCACCGCATTCAAATGTGTCAATCAGCGACGGCAGTTCTTTAACTGAAATATTTCATACAAACCCACATCTAAATGCACGGTAAGCTAACGATTATACCCTCGTTATAACGTTTGTTCTTGTTTTCCAACTAAAGAAGCCCGATTTGCTTAGCTATCTATATTGGCAATAAATCAGCCGATAGCTAATATTTGCTTATAAGTTAAGATTAATACTTACTCCCAATATTCCACCACTGATGACACCTTTTCTTCGTTTGATGAAATATTATTGAGTGACGTCATTCCGTATGACGTGTTCATATGTGACGTCACGGCGTATGACGCGTTCATCAGCGGAGTAGTAGCGTACGTCGTGTTCTCCACAAGAGAATCGATTAAATTGGACCCACTCGTATTAATGTTGCTGCCGTAGACGAAACAACGTTGCGTGTTCCAATCGTTGTGACACGAAGTCCAAGGCAGTGTTGCTTCAAAGCTGGCCACAATATACCGGAGCGACCACGCCAGTACCGCCATGTAGTAGGTGTTCAAGTTCATTATTATCGTCATGGATGCGAACCCGATGCCTGTGGTGTGCGGAGGTTACGTCATGTGTAGTGATTACGTCATCACAATAGCAGCACAGCCTATACGCTTCATATGCGTTTTCCCATTTGCAGTGGGATTAAGCACGACTATAGGATAGAATATTCGTGCTTATCCCCATACTATTAGAACCTAAGGGGGTAATACACGGGAAATCGTCAAATCACCTCGTGCCAAACATAGGGTTACAGGAGCTATTGTAGTGCTGTGTTGTGTATAATTCACACGTTCCTTTAATTTAGTAGAACCCTTTATTCCACTGGGTTCAGGCAATGTCCGTCTACCTGGCGACAAATTTCGAACCTGCAACCCTACGACTGAAAGCGGTACACTAATCTATCAAGCTAATCGGTCAGACTTAGTATGCTAGTTACACAGGGAATTTTTTCGGCAGCAAACATTTTTATAACGGATGATGAAGATTTATGACGTATATCATGACGTCACCTCTCATAAGCGGGAACATGTCCCACGCGGCGGAGACGCTTCGGCTGGTGAATTGACCGATGGCAGCTTCCAGGAAGAACAAGGGAACAGCTGCTCCCACCAGGAACAACAAGTACGGAATCAAGAAAGCTCCTGTTAAATAGGATAGAATATTCATGTTTATCCCCGTGAATGGGAAAACCAAGGGGGTTATCACACGGGCAATCGTCAGATCATCTCGCGCCCATCGTTGGGTTACCGGAGCTATTGCAGTGTGTTGTATATGATAGACACGTTCCTTCAATTTGGTAGAACCCATTAATCCGCTGGGTTCAGGCAGTTTCCGTAAAGTGCCTTTCTCAAAGACACATCCGACTTATCGTTACGTAACAATCATTGTAATTGTCACGACGGTAAAATGACCCGATATTCGATTCAATGGAAGTTTAGTCAAAGCTTGGAAAATATTCCTTTGAATATCTTAGGATTGAAAACACATCCGGGCAGTAACAACGGCAAGCTATATAGCTTCACATGCTGACAATACTTTGTACGATATACCAGTATATTTAATATCTCGCACTCTGTATTCACCTCCACCGTTCTTATAGCACAAGTAGGGAAACCTCCAGACATTTCCGAGCCCAATTGAACCTCCCGCGACCCCAAACACAAAGTCGATCTTGCTCTGCCATTTTTCTCGCTTCTTCGTGGTGTTTGTTGCAGGTAAATCCCCATTTTGGTCCATGAACGTAAACTTCTATGACGTAATACAGCCTTAACTGAATAAATGTGACGACACCTGGAAAAGGACAAAAGCGGACGGTAAGATTTGGCCGAAAGGTAGATGAATCGAAACCAGGCGCTGGCGATTCAGTTGTATGCCTAGAAAAGACAGACGTCGCTTAAACCCACTAGACTAGATTAATGGGTTCTAACAAACCTTTAAACAGTAAAAATACGCTGTAATCACAACACGCTATAATCGTCCTTGTAGCTCGACGGTAGCGCTATTGATATATATTCATTATATGTGTACATCGTCATCGCGGATATTATGTAATATAGGATGTGGAAAACTCAGGTCCACCTGACTAACAGCATCATCGCCTGTGTAAACTGTTGCATTGGGCGAATTGACACATAAATACAGTTTACTACAAGTCTCAAAGATCTATTTACTACAAGTCTCAAGTTCGCAGATTAACACAGGGATCGTTGACCTGTGTAAACGGTTGATTAGCTTGTCTGTACATTAACACGCGGGAGGTAAGCTATAATGTTAGTGTTAAGAAACTTGGATTTTACAGGGTTAAAAATAAGATAAAGTAGCCGGATCCAAACTTTTACTTTTCGAATATTTAGAGGCACGGTAAATGCATGATACTAACAGTAGTGAAAATAATTACTTTGTCTTGTTTAATACTCTATGTTTTCTTTTCGTTTAATAATGGTTTTTATTTTTCGCCTTTTTATCGATTTCTCTTTTAATTATTACCAATAAGGCGAAAATCAATCATTAAAAGGCTCATAAAAAATAGTCCGGAACTAAAAATATAATATCATCAAATCCAGACCATTTTAGTAATACAAATTTAGATATTAATCATTCCTATCAGTATTTATTAAACTATAACTTGAACGCCACTTAACGCGCTGAACATTAATACGCGGCATACCAATTACTTACTACATTAATAATCGTACAACGATCACTTAGACTGAGACAAAACGACCTTTTCAATCCCACCTAACCAACCAGTCCCTATAGATTCGTCTTAACAGGCGGTATTGTGGCTTAACAATCTCAATAAGGAGTGTTCCCATACCTTACAATCGTTAGTACCCCTTTACGTTATCAGTTCGCATTCTAAACGGATGGTTTGTTCTACGACTTACACACGAAACAGCTTGTTTGTACCGTGTTACAAATGATCTCGGATTGTATGACATCAATGGCGCGATTCTACGTGATTTAATTCAAAGCGTGGTTCGATTTTTTGTTTGGCAAACTTATACCGGTCGGTACTGTCTGTTCAGCGAGATTTTAATTAATATAATAAACCAGACACAAATATCCTGATTCGAATTATTATTTTTTTACTATTATTATGGAAAAAATATGTTTAGCAGAAGAAATAAAAACTGCGTAATTGTTATCTTAGACCACCTACAATGTTAAGCGACGATTTTCTCTCTTTCTCCTTATGCTTACCCTATCCTCTTAATATAAAACGCGACCGACTAACCTATACTGTTTGGTCAAAACGAGACTATGAACTCAAGTAAACTCAGCTACTGTTTGGTCAAAACATGTTTTTGGTACACAGCGTGATAAATGTTTTCTAACATTTTAGGAGAGTTCCAAACGTTCTACAAATAGACTTCCAATATGGTAAATATTAGCCAAAACTAGAACGCTGAAGAGATCGTTTGAAATACAGTTTGCTCGTGTTACCGCATTCTAGGCAACTGATCACTGAAAAATAACCTAGCAACGACAACACTTATCGCTTGATAGTAGTTCTGATCACTTTTGTCTGCACTAAATAGACCGTTAAATTTAAATGGAACCACTTCACGCCTGGTCAATACACATATTTGTAATCTAGAAGTGGCCGATTTGACCAGCGGCAGCTGCTTGATCCAATTACCACGCTATCAGATGCGCTAATCAAGTCCCACCTCGCCTGTTGCTATGAGAAATCTGCTGATAGAAATTTTGGACGAGAACGAAATAAATCCAACTTGATTTTGAAAATTCCAATAATATTATTAAAACCTTCAAAAAAGGATGTTGTAATTCCAACAATAAAATAAGCTGGTAAATTTGTGTTTGTTACAGGACCTATCCTATTCTAAGCAAACTGGCTGGTGATCGAAAGTTCAGATCTTGTCCTAAACTCTGTTTTCAAATAAAGCTTGTTTCCCCATCCATTACCTTAACACTGTTGATGAATGGGTTCTACTAAATTGAAGAAACGTTGTAATTCTACACAACACACTGCAACTGTAATAGATCCGGTAACTAGGCGGTGGGTGCGAGGTAATCTGACGATTGCCCGTGTGTTAACTCACCCTGCGTTTTCTCATTTGCAGGGATATGTATGAATATCTTATCATATCCAATCTTGAATCTATTCAAGCTTGAGTTAATATATAGAAAATCGGATTCGCCACAAGTGCGTCATCAGTTCTTTATTTAAATAGAGATGATTGTTGCACAGGATTTAAATAAGATGAATTGAGTTGAAGTGTGAGAGCTTCTGGATGAGTGCGTTTCAACTGCGCATTCCTAAGCGCGTCGTCTACCACTTGCCTTCATTGTGTGCCCTTCGACAAGGCGCTAGAATGACATTGATATACGATTGTGCGGTAGAATGGTTAAAGTCCTCGAGACCTAGGCTAAAAAAACGATTTCAATAAAAAAAATGATTTTAATAACAAGCCCATCATAGATTCGAAACTCACCCGTGTATATGTAAAAAAATAAGAAAATGACATTGGTTTAATTGTTCCTGGGTATTTTATTGGGATTCTGGTATTTCTGGTCTTAAAATTCTTCTTTGCCTTAAAACCCCAATCAAAAAAAGTCGCCATCGTATGCGAATAAAGTACCATATTTTATTAAGCTCTTTTTAATATATATTTTTTATCGATATAACAGGACAGGATAGTATAGGATATTCATCTTTATCCCCGTGAATGGGAAAACCAAGGGGGTTAAGACACGGGCAATCGTCCGATCACCTCGCGCCCACCGTCGGGTTACCGGTGTGTTGAATAGACACGTTCCTTCAATTTGGTAGAACCCATTAATCCGCTGGGTTCGGGCAATGTCCGTAAAGTGCCTTGCCCAAGGACACAACCGACTAGCTAGCGACCAGTTTCGCACCTTCAACCTTTCGATTGAAAGGCGACGCACTTAACCGTTAGACCAACGGGCCGGACATAAGTTTCGATCTTATGGTGGGATCGTCACTAAGACTGTTTTATATACAGGAAACGGTATATGAATCGGTCGCGTTAACCATTTGGCCACACAACTGCTTTATCTAATTACAGTCCCCGTGATTATCCAAAAAAAAAACATTTTTTTTACTATTTTAATTTCGTTCTTGGGAAATACCCGTAAAGTGGCATGTCAAGATGTCTTCAGAAAATCAAAACAAGACGAAATTAAAGAAAATCTCACAAAGCACATACAAACCGATTTTAAATCCAAGAATTTTTGAAGACATTTTCAGAGATCAAGTAAGAACAGCGTTTACGAATGGAAACGTTAAAAACGGAGGTAAGCAAGCCATTAAAAAAAGTTTTACAATTCCATTTTATTCACGTGGCGCAACTCTAATCATCTAGTGGTTCACATAGTAACTTGACAGAACTATAAATCAAAAATCGGTTTTGTAAATTTTGATATTCACATTCCCACCAACAGACAGATAGACCCATATATATAGTATTAATCTTACAGGAACATGTGATTCTTACTAAGGGCCAATTTAATAGTAAAAACTTAGGGACACCTGCCTCAATAAACACCTATGTACTTCAATTTTCCTATTCTATTTCATTTTGATTAATGATTTTTAATTTCGTGGGAGAAATAAACATATTATAAACAATAACTGATGTGTACATGGGTTGGGATAACCTTTTAGATGTATAAATTGACATGACCATTGAGGAGTAATGTGGTTACTCTGGCTTTATTAAACTAATAAATGACATGCCTGTAATAGATTGAAACATAAACATGGGCGAAAGCTTAACCAACTAATGTAACCAATACAAAAGTAATACAAACAAAGGAAGTTGTAATGAATACACATCGGAACGGAATTGCGGGAACGGCGGACAGGTGTGTATAACATAGATATCACCACACTACACAACCAACCGCTCATGTGTAATAATATAACTGCCTATCACCAAACACTTTAACCCTTTAAAAACGATAAGACCAAATTTGGCTTTTTTGACATGTGGACATTCAAAATGAAAAATCTCCAGAATTTCTTGTCCAAACTGCTAAACTTTGGTCTCTTTGGAAAGCTATATGATATATCTTTTGAAAACAGCAAAATTAAACATAACTTTGCATTTAAAATTTTTCAGTAAAGTTTAGTTGAATTTTATGACTTTTTTGGACTAATTCTGAGGGAAAAGTCTCGCAAAAAACGTTTTTTTCAATACTATGCTCAAAGTGTTCGTTTCATTTGATGTCTCTATGACAGTAGAATCAGTTTCGCTTCTTGGGATGTCCCAGATGTGATCTTACCTGTTATTTTTACATTTTTGGGGTGGTTTTGAGTATCTTTACGGTTATAGTCTGCAATTTGGTTCAAACACTTCATTTATAGTTTATTTCAAAGAAAAGTAGTAAGAAAACTTAATGTGGACTTGATAGTAATTTAAATTCATAATGTAACATTTTTTATAAAAAAAAAACTAAAAAAAACTTTGGCATAGGTAGACCTATAACATGAAATTAGTGACGTAATATTATTTTGATGACGTCATCAAATCAAAATTATAATATACTTGTAGGAAATGTGTTTCTGAGTAACTTTGTAAAACTAAGTTAGGCTGTATTGTCAAAAGATCAAAAACTATGACATTGTATAAGAAAGAATATGACGTGGATGGCCAGATAGTGACGTCATCAAAAAATAAAAATTTTGGAAATTTTATTTCGAACAACTCTAGTGTTGAACATTTTGCTCTAACTATAACACGAGAGGCGCTAGAGCACTACAAAGCGGACTCGGTCAAAACGCGCAAATTGCGCAAAAACAATCTCGTTTCTAAAGGGTTAAGCATTGTAGCAACCCCAAAGGTAAAAAACCGAAAAAGATCAAAATATAGCATAAAATATTGGAAAAAAGCAAGAAAACGTTATATTGTAAATTGTAGATTACCATATAGCTTATGCCCACTGTCCAGAGCTATTGTAGTGTGTTGAATAGGATAAAGACATTGCTACAGGTTTTGTTCAATCTATAAAATCAAGTACAAGCACTAATTATTAAGTGTCTTGCTGAAGGACACAACCAACTAGGCAACTTAGCACTTAGTGTTCAACTAATTCGATCTTCTTACCTTATCTTTGCCATCTGTCAAGACTTTTACTAGGCACCACTACTTAATACAGTAATGGTGGTAAGAAGCGCAATTGGGTTAAGTTTGGATAAGAAACCCATACTCAACCACTTAGCCTTTGTTGTTATAGGAACTAGGTTAACGTGTGATTGTTTTAACATTTTTAATCATCAGCATTTGAAGTAAATTATAGATTTCATTTAAAAGCGTTATTTTCAGAACCAGTCAACCATAACAATGCTGTTTGTTCATCACAACCTTTTCCTTATTGCATCATAAACGACTTCCTGTGTCTTCCTTCTAATTCAACTACAGGTATTTTGCGGTTGCGTTTTTCATTGAAATATTTATTTTCCGATATGTTTATTTGATAATGTACATCCAGCAGGGTTGTTAAAGCCTAGTGCCAGGCAATCAGTGTGACTAATTAAGAGCTTAACCACATGTTTTACAAATGCACTTAGCGAAATTTGCTTGAACATTTTGTGTTATTTTGTTGCACAAAAAGTATAGCACTAGTTATCCTAAAATGGGTTCTACGAAATCTAAAGAAATTTCTAAATCATATTTAACATTCTAAAAGTAAGCTGACAGTGGGTGCGAGACAATCTGTCAAATTACCTTGTAAAACTGGCCTTTCGTTTTCCCATTCAATGGATAAAACCAAAAAAATATATCCTATTTATATTCTAAGTTAAGAAAATTGTCAGTAGGATTATATGACTGCTATTTTCGCTAGTGTTTTTCTTCCTAAACTCCCCTTCTGGGCTTTACTCACCTCATAGATCAGTGGTTCTTAAACTGGGTTCGATTGAACCCCAGGGGTTCCATGTGTTAGTATCAGGGGTTCAGCAGAGATTAGGATAAGTATACACACGCTATGTGTATAGCAATCACAATGTCCTCCACTTCAGTGCTTCTCAACTAGAATAATATGAATAATAATAAGATCTTATGTGCAACAGATTAGATCTTATGTGCAACAGATGCATAGTTCACTTTAGGCTCAAGTTTTTTAACAGATATATTTTGATTTTCAACGAAGGGTTCGGTTAATGCCCGCATAAAACTTGCGGGGTTCGGTACCTCCATCTAGTTTAAGAACCACTGCCATAGATAAATCCTATACTCTACTGTTATGTATTAGGACAATACATTTACAGATGCTGCAACAAGTAGACCGTTAAAATAAATTACACTAGTAATTTTTAGTAACGACCAATAGCTCAATACACAACATATATACCTTACTACCGATGGCGGAATTTAATTTACCAACAATCTACTAGGTTCTTAGGAGATAAAAAAAGTTTTTAATATATTAGTATTAAAATATTTTCAATCTTTTAGCAAACCAAATGGTTAAGAAATCAAGCAACACTAAACAATTTTTTTTTTAATTTTTAAGACAAACCTTGTTTCAACAGACACCGAGCCCGCAAACAGTTTCTTATTGGAATTGAAGGAACAACTTTTGAAGTTGGAGTTTAACCCGAAATCAAACGATCTGTATCAGTTTGCTCAGACCTCAGAGCTAATTGGAAAACCTGGCATAAATGGTACGAAAAACTGATTACAATCAGATTAATCTTAGTTATTTATCCGCATTGGTAAAAAAAGTTGTCATATCCTTGGAGGAAATATAATTTATAGTTTTTTGGCCTCTCTCTTACATGTTTTATTATTCTTTTGTTTTAATAACTATTTTCTTAATGGCATATGTTATTCAAACATTAAAAAAAATAAAAAAAATTTGTGGTTAGGCATATGTCTAAGTCTGGACTGTTTCTTTCATATTTTTGAAACCTTGTCTCATTGTTGACAAGGAATGATAAAATGTTGGGATGCTGACTTCTTTTTTTCTAGCACTGCCAACGATACATAGAAAATAGCTGTGTAATATTTAACCATTTCATGGTGTTTAGTGTTCTAGGTGTAAAGTATAAATAAAATTTTGATAATAGTTGGTGTCAGAGAATATGAAATAAGAAAAAAAGACTGCGATTATCCAATTAAATTTCTGAAAAATTAAAAACATTTTTATCCACCACTCACAGGCGCCAATGAGTCCAGTCTTCTACGGCATGTGGTCACTTTATTACATCACAAGTTGTTACCATGGTTACGCGATACCACGACAATCAAATTGAACGATGATGTCGATATGTTTTGTGCTCAATACAAAGAAACAGGTATGATGCTGTGATGTTGAATTCGTTTGATGTTTTTTAAACAAAACTTGATTTTAAATTTAGCTAACCCATGTTGGGTTCTTCACCCATGCACTAAAGTGACTAAACCACCAAATTTTTTATTGATCTAAGTTTCGAACCTATGATGGGCTCGTCACTAGGACCATTTTTTGTAAAAGATTTGGTATATGTATCGGTCGCGTTAACCATTCGGCCACACGATTGTACGTAACCTGTAGCATTGTCTTCAATCAAAATTTGTTTTGAAATTTCAAAAAAAACAAAATTTAAAGGGTTTAACTTTCATATAAAACAAATTTTGTTTATTAAGTTTTAAATTGGATACAGACCTTTTCTGACATTGATTCAAGTATCACTTAACTTTGAGATTTAGTTTTCTTTACTTACTTGTGTCCTTGTGCAAGGAACTTAGCAGATATTGCCTGAACCTATGGATTAATGGGTTCTACCAAAATTGAAGGATTTTTATACACAACACTACAATAGCTTGGTAACCCGACAGTGGGCATTTGACGATTGCATTTGTAATAAACTAATAACTTTTCTGAGTTTTTCCGACCACACATATTTAAGAAATTATTTTGTGAAAATTGCAAATCGGAACCAAAAATCTATGACTTGGCAGATTATTTGCTGTGTCATGATGATGAATTGGAAAATCGCCGAATCGCCTATGTTTATTATCTCTCACCTGATTGGTCGATTAATGATGGAGGAGCTCTTCAACTTTTTAACTCCAATCAACGTGAATATAACGGATCAGGTATTTAAGTGTTGCCTTGCATCTCAAAGAGCCAATTTTTGATTTCAATCACTTTTTGGTTTTCCTCTTTTTTCTAATATTTTAGGAAACAGATAAATACATTTCAGAGCTGATTACATTGGGTCATTAGACTGTGATATTAACTGTCTTCTACCTATTACATTTATTTTGTACAAGTTTTCAACTTTTGGTTATGTTTGTGTTAATTACAATATGCCTATTAAATATTGAGGAATCATTTTAGAAAACTTTAAGTTAAGTTTTTTATTCTACTTTCAGCCATTTTTGATCCTGGCTCAGTAATTCATGAGATCGTCCCAAAGTTTAACTCGATGGTTTTATTTGAAGTTTGCCCAACTTCTTATCACCAGGTGGGGATATATTTTGTTGTTTATTCCCTGTTCCTGTGTCATGATTTGTTTCATTTGCTGCCATTTAATAATAGTTAGTAAAGTTTAATGCTAAAATATGTATAAACTAAATTTATGGGATAGGATATTCTAAATTTTTTATGGGATAGGATATATGTTTATCACCGTGAATGGGACAACCAAGGGGTTTAACACACGGGAAATCGTTAGACCACCTTGTGCCCACCGTAGGGTTACCAGAGCTATTGTTGTGTATTATAGACACGTTCCTTTAATTTGGTGAAACCCAATAATCCGCTGGGTTCGGGCAATGTCTGTTAAGTGCCTTGCCAAAGGACATAACCGACTAGCTAGCGATCAGTTTCGAAACTTAAACCTTTTGGTTAAAAGGCATTGCACTGAACCACCAGACTAAGCGGGGTTAAAAAAATTGTGAAGACAGTAGTGTGGTCATGTGGCCAAATAACCAACTAGGTTGATACATATATCAAATTGTATACATATAAAAACAATCTGATTAATAAGCTTATTGCAAACAAAATTGTAATGACATAAATTCCTTGTTTAATGACAAAATACATAAAAATTCCTTTTTAAAATTTTTGACACCCATTCTGACAGGTCGATAAAAGAAAAGCAAAAAAGTTTGAAAAATAATTGATGTTTAGCTTGTTTTTGCTCCTTTAAAAAAACAAAAACTGCTTATAAGTTTTTATTATTGACTCACTTCACACAGGTTGCGGAAATTATTACGTCCACGAAAACTCGATTGTCGCTTACTGGTTGGTTCCATGGTCCCACTGAACCACGACCCCATCCAGACCACCAGATCCGAGACCAATCATGAACCACTACACATCCATCAGACCATGTCAGTACTATTTCAGTGTGTATACTGTGTATTTGTGAAACCAGTTCTAGAAAAATGTTGCTTGTAGCTAGGGATATTCTTATCCGAGTCAGTTTGGATTCTAGAATTCTGGAATCAATAATTTTTAATCTAAAATTTTAACCCGCTCTGAAATAGACTTTATGAGCAAGCCAAAATTTTTTTATATTTATAATTTTATAATTCCAAATTATTTCATATTTAATTTGATTTTTAAATCCAGATTCTGGACATAATTAACATATAATTCACCAAAAAATGCTAAATCACAAGAATTTTTTGGTGTACTTATTTTTTGGATTTTAACAGTGTTTTAAGAAGTATCTAGTTTAAAAGTCATTTCTTTCATAATTTTTTCTTGGATAAAAATTGACAATTGCCCAAAATCAGATGCATTGCTTTACACAAGTCACATGAACAGTAATAAACATTTTCTGCACTGGGTCCCTTTTGTCCTGTATTTCCAACGATCCATTACATGAGTTCATTGTTGTAGAACACTGACTTGCTGGTGCAGTGGGTGAATCCAGCGTATTTGAGCATCGGAACCCAAGCAGCGATTCGCGAGCAGTTTGGAGAGGATTCTGAGATTCAACTCAACGACTTTCTTCTTGTGGGTTCAAGTTTTCGAGAATTTTTATGTTTTATCTTGGTTAATAAAAAACCACAAAGGGCATTGTTCATACTGGCAATCATGAGATTACCTTATTCACCGTCGGGTCACTGGAGCTATTGACATTGTAATATATATGCTTATGACTTTTTTAAGTTTTAGTACAACCAATTAATCCATTTAGTAAAACTGTCGGGTCACTGGAGCTATCGTCCTACCGGTTAGTCTGGCGGTTTAATGCGACGCCTTTCAACCAAAAGATTGCAGGTTTGAAACTTGTCACCAGCTAGTTGGTTGTGTCCTTGGGCAAGGCACTTAACGGACATTGCCTGAACCCAGCGGATTAATGGGTTCTACTAAATTGAAGGAACGTGTCTGTTATACACAACACATGGCAATAGCTGCGAAACCCGACGATGGGCGCAAGGTGATCTGACGGTTGCCCGTGTGTTAACCCCTTGGTTTTTCCATTCATCGAGATAAACATGAATATCCTCTCTATGCTCAAGAGTTTAGGACTTGTTTATGACTAAGTTTTTAGTACAGGCAATGTCCACTAAGTGCGTTGCCCAAGAAAACAAGCAACTCGCTAGTCAGCGCATATGGGCTGCACCATCATACTTTCCACTTGATTTTATTTTTAAATTTCAACCAAAAAAATTATTATTTAGTTTTATTTTAAATTTCAACCAAAAAATTTATTATTTGGTTTTATTTTAAATTTCAACCAAAAAATTTATTATTTTTTTTTTTAAATTTCAACCAAAAAAATTTATTATTTGGTTTTATTTTAAATTTCAACCCAAAAAATTTAATATTTGGTTTTATTTTAAATTTCAACCAAAAAAATTATTATTTGGTTTTATTTTAAAGTTCAACCCAAAAAATTTATTATTTGGTTTTATTTTAAATTTCAACCCAAAAAATTTATTATTTGGTTTTATTTTAAATTTCAACCAAAAAAATTTATTATTTGGTTTTATTTTAAATTTCAACCAAAAAAATTTATTATTTGGTTTTATTTTAAATTTCAACCAAAAAAATTGTTTTTGGTTTTATTTTAAATTTCAACCCAAAAAAATTATTATTTGGTTTTATTTTAAATTTCAACCCAAAAAATTTATTATTTGGTTTTATTTTAAATTTCAACCAAAAAAATTTATTATTTGGTTTTATTTTAAATTTCAACCCAAAAAATTTATTATTTGGTTTTATTTTAAATTTCAATCAAAAAAATTATTATTTGGTTTTATTTTAAAGTTCAACCCAAAAAATTTATTATTTGGTTTTATTTTAAATTTCAACCCAAAAAATTTATTATTTGGTTTTATTTTAAATTTCAACCAAAAAAATTTATTATTTGGTTTTATTTTAAATTTCAACCAAAAAAATTTATTATTTGGTTTTATTTTAAATTTCAACCAAAAAAATTGTTTTTGGTTTTATTTTAAATTTCAACCCAAAAAATTTATTATTTGGTTTTATTTAAAAAAAAATATTATTTGGTTTTATTTTAAATTTCAACTAAAAAATTGATTAATTGGTTTTACTTTAAATTTCAAAAAAAAATTCGTTTTATTTTATGCTTCAGGCAGAAAAATATGATGCTGTTTGTGACGCTGCTCGGCTGTTACGAAACCGCAAGGAATTATGGGAAGTTCGCGGTCCACCGAGCAAACAGTTTTATCATAAATTAAAGATTTCTATGGGGGAAGAATTAGTGCACGAAGACACTACTGTGACATCAGCAATAGCCATTGTTCATGGCGCAATTCAATTGTTTCACTCCGAAGAAATGTTCCTGTTTTTATCAAATATTTCAGGTTGGAATGTGTTATTTTTATTTTAATGGAAATAAATCTAAGGATACTCATGTTTACCTCCCTGTGTGTAAGACAACAGGATAGGATATTTATGTTTATCCTCGTAAATGGGAAAACCAAGGGGTTAATACACGGGCAATCGTCAGATCACCTTGCGCCCATCGTCGGGTTACCGGAGCTAAATTGCAGTGTGTTGTGTATAATAGACACGTTTTAGTAAAACCCATTAATCCTTCAATTTAGTAAAACCCATTAATTCGCTGGGTTCAGGCAATGTCTGTTAAGTGTCTTGCCCAAGGACACAACCGACTAGCTAGCGACCAGTTCCAGTTTGGTACCTGCAACCCTTCGGCTAAAAGGCAACACACTAAACTACAAGACTAACCCGTCAGACAAATAAATCTAAGGATACTCATGTTTAAACTCCTGTGTGTAGGGCAATGAAAGTCACATTATAACAACCTTCACCACAGTCAGGTGACCAGAGCTATTGCAGTAATGATATAGTTTTTATTCAGCTCATTAATGTGGTGCCCAAAAACCCATCCAATCCTCTGAGTCAAGGAATGTCCATTAAGTGCCTTGCCCAAGGACACAACTGACTAGCTAGTGACCAGTTTCGATCCAACAACCTCTTGACTAAGGCATTGCATTATACCATCAAGCTATGTGGGCGGATGTATGGTTGATCTGTTCTGTGTAACTGAATCATTTTTGTTGAGCCCGTTTTACCACTGGTTTTTTTACCAGTTTTAGTTCATCCCTTTTAAGCAGTGGTTTAAACTAATATTTACTAAGTGTACTGTCCAACAACACAACCAACTAGCCATCAGCCAATTTCGATCCTTCAAAATTTTGATTTAAAGACAACTTACTAACCCACCAATCTTAAGTCGTACACGATGAATTAACTAAAGAACCTATCTTTTAAGCATTATGACATCACATACAGGGTTATCGTTCCACCCAATGACAGAGGACTCGGACTCTGACGAAGAGACAGAAACGAAACGTCGAAAAGTCAGTCAACCGAAACCCGGCACTTGTTCCACTTGTCGGTTGGTGTAGGCTTTTTATAATGGTTGTTGCTTTTGTTGTATTAGGAGTTTACCGAGTTATATTGGTATTTAGGATAGGATAGGAACAACAAGTACGGGATCAGAAACACTTCTGTTCAAATAGGATAGGATATTCATGTTTATTCCCGTGAATGGGAAAACCAAGAGGGTTAACACACGGGCAATCGTCAGATCACCTCGCGCCCACTGTCGGGTTACCGGAGCTATTGCAGTGTGTTGTGTATGATTCACATGTTTTTTTAATTTAGTACAACTCATTAATTCGCTGGGTTCAGACATAAGACAATGTCCGTTAAGTGCCTTGCCCAAGGACACAACTAATTAGCTAGCGATCAGTTTCGAACCTTAAACCTTGCGGTTGGAAGGCGTCGCATTAAACCACCAGACTAACGGTATTTCTGTTTTATTCCTGTGATTGGAAACTCAAGATAGTTATCACACACGAAATCACCAGATTACCTAGCCACTAGAGCTAATGTAGTGTGTTGTATATGATGGAGATGTTCTTTTACAACTACCATTAATCCATTGGGTCAATGGAGATGTTCTTTTAGTTTTACAACTACCATTAATCCACTCGGTTCAAGAAATGCCTAAGTGCTCTGCACAAAAAAACACAACCTAATAACGAGCAACCAGTTTCAAACCTGCAACCCTTCAGTTCCAACACGACACACCCACCACCAATTCAGACTATGGGTGTTTCATGTGGTATCTTGTTATACAATCCCGGCTTTTTACAACCGTTTAATCGAAATACGCATGTACAGCCTATCCTATTCTGATTGCAAAATCGCATTGTTTTTGTAGTATTATTTAAGATCTCTGTGTTATGCCTGCTATATAAGCCCGAGGCACCTCCCTTGCCATCTCTTTCCATCTCGACACACTTATAATAAAGGACGTATTAACTAATGTGTGTCGAACACTACATGGTGTCAGAAGTGGGATTCGAACCAACCCCTCCAATCGGGGACCAGAATACTCAACACCTCATGTCAGCGAAGAACCTTGATTCTTGAACACTACAATTTTTACACACAAATATTGAAATCACAGTATTTTCAATAATTTTACACAAAATTTGTTTTGATGATGCAAAACCCTCTCTCTCACACCCAGGTCCGAATTCCGACGTTGGGAAAAAGGTTGTTATACATTGTTACGTGACAATGATTACGAACGTGGAGAATTCGCCATAGACGTGAATCTTTTTATTAATGCACAAGGTAGGTTCTGTGATTTTATTATGGTATTTACGATATTAATGATTGATTAAAGAAATTTGTGTTTGAATTTGTTTGCGTTTTATCGTGAGCCCACAACCTTTTGACTGCTTGCAGATCACCAATAATTATCAATTGAGCCAACTGGCACATTATTGTTTGATGGCATGGTACAGTATGCACAGTGCACACTTGTGTAGGATAGGATAGGATATTTATGTGCATCCCCATGAATGGGAAAACGAAGACGGTTAACACACGGGCAATCGTCAGATCACCTTGCGCCCACCGTCAGGTTACCGGAGCTATTGCAGTCTTTTGTGTATGATTCACACGTTCCTTAAATTTAGTAGAACCCATTAATCCGCTGGCAATGTCCCTTAAGTGCGTCGCCGATTAGGTAGTGACCGGTTTAGAAACTGCAACTCTTTGGTTGAAAGGCGACTCACTAATCCATCAGACTAACCAGTAGGGTGTGGCCAAAAAGTTAACGCAATCGATACATGCAACAATTCTATGCACAAAAGATCTTGCTAACGAGCCCATCATGGGTTCAAACCTTGGCCTGGTAAAAAGTATCATGACAAAGTCTCGGAAATGTGTTTCTACAAAGATATTATTCCACAAATTTTAGTTAATGTTTTCCAACACCATTTCATCCATTGTTAGGTTGGTCGGAAGAAAATGGCGGCTACATTGCTTATGTGGCTGATAATGAGAATGAAGAGGTTAGTTTAATTGTTTGCCTTATTTGTCTTTCACTCTTTGACATTTTCCATTTAACCTTGTTTTTTCTTACTATTTTTTACAAAATTTTTACTTATTTAGTTGCTGTGTGCCCAACGCCTACTCACCAGTATAAGCTTAGTTAGGATAGAATATTTATGTTTATCCCCGTGAATGGAAAACCAAGGGGGTTAACACACGGGAAATCATCAGATCACCTCGCGTCCACCGTCAGGTTACCGGAGCTATTGCAGTGTGTTGTGTATCATTTAGACGTTCCGTCAATTAGGTAGAATCCATTAATCCGCTGGGATCAGGCAATGTTCGTTAAGTGCCTTGCCCAAGGACACAGCCGACTAGCTAGCGACAAGTTTTGAACCTGCAACCATTTGGTTGAAAGGCGTTGACTAAACCACCAGACTAACCGGTAGGACTAGTTTAGTATCTAATAATAAAAATATGCTTTTGCCATTTCCAACAAAAAAATAGAGCAAAAAATACAACAACAAATTCCCTTCACAGCTACTAACCATCGTTCCTGCGAAAAACAACTTATCAGTTGCTTACCGTGATAACGAAGCTCTACGGTTCGTAAAATACGTCAACAGCCGCGCCCCGCATGAAATATATGATATTTCGATGTCTTACGTCCAGTAAAGTTCAGTGTCACACCACTTGCGCAGCACGGAATGTTTATTTAAAGTGTTTAAAACTTGGTCATTTGTACGGTTGTGTGGTCAAACGCTTAACGCGACCGATACATATACCGACTCCTATATATACGGTCTTACGAACGCGCACATGTTGGGTTGGAAACTAAGGTCAAATAAAAAAAATGTTTAATGGAAACACATGGTGTTTAACATCACTGGTTCTAGCGGATACTTAGAAAGTACAATGTTTTAGCTTTCGCATGGTCAAGACCGGATCCATACACACGTTTGAACGCAGGCGAACAGGTGTTTGCTCTTTTTATTAACGGGTTTCGAACCCATGACGGGCTTGCCAAGACCGTTTTTTTGAATTTGTGGAGTATGCCATCATAAATTAGTTCGCTGGCGTACGTTCACCATATTGGTTGTATGATGTGGCCGAATGGGTAACGGTAACGAACCATATGCAGATTTTTATATAAAAAAATGGTCATAGTGATGAGCCCATTATGGATTCGAAACTAGGTCCAGTTAAAAAAACTCTTGCCTGTCCTGAATGTCAATTACTTCACGGTTTTCATAGACACAATCTACCGTCTCACTGATATTGGTTAAAAATCTTTCTGTCTTCTTGCATTCAATTCAACGTAATAAAAAGTTACAGGTGCTACCGTTGCCAGGTCGTAAAGATTGCACGAAATATACATTTTGCTATTGTGTTTTTCGTGATGTTGCCTAGGACGAAATACCACTGAACAGCTTGATAAGTTAGTGCGCTTCCTTTATGCCGAAGGGTTGTGCGTTCGAAACTGGTCGCTAGTTAAACAGTTGTGTGCTTGGGCAAGGCATATCGCCTTGATCCATTGAATTAATGGGATGCACTAAAACCTGATATTCAACACATTGCAATAGCTTCTGCAACTGAACGGTGGTGCTGATTTATCAGTTATAGGAATCGTAGATAAATCCTTCAATGATATCTCCTCACCTATAAGGATACAAATGACACGTGAATAGAGTTATCCAGTGAAAACTGTGGATAAGTGAAGTGATATGCAACGCAAAATTGCATTTTTCATCCTTGGTTTTCCCTACTGCTAGGTTAAATTAAAACAATACAAACGTCTCAATCGAAAATAGCCCATTGCGTTAGCTTCAGCAAAAGGACTCGTGTTTACCTGTTATCTGACGATAACATTGATAAATCCTTTAACATCTAGATTTTTTATTAATCAGACGATAATAGGATATTCCCGGTAAATGGGAAAACTAAGAATTTTAACACACGGGCAATCGTCAGATCACCTTGCGCCCACCGTCGGGTTACCGGAGCTATTGCAGCGTATTGTATATTCGATACACACGTTCCTTCAAATTAGTAGAACCCATTATTCCGCCGGGTTTAGGCAATGTCCGTAAAGTGCCTTGCCCAAGAACATAACCGACTAGCTAGCGAACAGTTTTGATTTATAACCTTTCGGTTGAAAGGCGTCGTATACTAAACCGCACCAGACTAGCCGTAATAATGGATAAATTCTTTCCTGCACTTCCCCCAGTCATAATATAATTAACTCAACCATAGATTTTCTTCAGAATGGTCAGATAATAAACATGGATAAATTCATTGCGTTAGCTTCAGCAAATGGAACCGTGTTTACCTGTTATCTGACGATACCAGTGGTAAATACTTCAACAGCTAGATTTTTTAAGTAATCAGCCTATAATAATGGTTACATTCTGTCTAGATTCCCACAAGTCCCATTCTGTCTAGATTCCCACAAGCTCCCATTCACTGAGATAAACATGAATATCATACGTTCCACTATTTTGAATAGCAGGTTTAACTGTTTTAAATACACGTTATAGTGTTTTAAATATACATACCACTTAAAAGGACAGTGCTGTTGTCATACCCAATGATAATATGCAATTAGGGAAAAGGTCTTCCTTTTATATTGTATAGTATAGAATAATAATCTTTATCCGTGCGGTAGAAACGTAGGGTGTTACAACACGTAAAAATATCATATCATCTCGTACCCACTGTCAGTTTACCGGGGATATGGCAGGCACTAGGACCGGGTTACCGTAATTTAGAAATACAATGATAATTAGAAAATACAATGTTTTAGCTTTCGCATAGTCAAGACCGGATTCACATGTGTGAACGCTGGCGAAAAGGCGTTTGTTCATCTTTTTTTCGCTGGAGTACGTTCACCATATTAGTTGTGTCATGTGGCCGAATGGGTAACATTATCGAACCATATACAGATTTTTATATGAAAAAATGGTCATAGTGATGAGCCCATTATTGGTTCGAAACTAGGTCCAGTTAAAAAACTCTTGCCTGTCCTGAATGGTAATTACATCACGGTTTTCATAGACACACTCTACCGTCTCACTGATATTGGTTAAAAATCATTCTGTCTTCTTGCATTCAATTCAACGTAATAAAAAGTTACAGGTGCTACATTTGCCAGGTCGTAAAGATTGCACGAAATATACCATTTCGTTATTGTGTTTTTCTGTGATGTTGCCTAGGACGAAATACCACTGAACAGCTTGATAAGTTAGTGCGCTTCCTTTATGCCGAAGGGTTGTGCGTTCGAAACTGGTCGCTAGTTAAACAGTTGTGTGCTTGGGCAAGGCATATCGCCTTGATCAATTGAATTAATGGGATGCACTAAAACCTGATATTCAACACATTTCAATAGCTTCTGCAACTAACGGTGGTGCTGACTTATCAGTTAGCAATCGTAGATAAATCCTTTAGGAGGCGTTCAACTAATTATTCTCCCTATCTCTCCAATGCAAACTAACCTCACAAAAACGACTGTCACTCAAAATCCTGACATAGGAAGTCTTAGATTTTTTCACAATTTAAAATTGAAGCTTGGATCTGCAACCTTAGCTCAAAACCCTACAAAATTTTGTTTAAAAATTTTGAGCCCATACCCCTTCGTACATCGGCAACTTTTTTCCAACAAAACAGCTAGCAGATGCACAATCAACACCTTTATTTTACAAAGCACTGCTCCACGATTACAAAACTTTACAGCTAAACGAGAACACCGGCGCGCAGCCTAGCACATGCTGCTTTCAACCAAACAAACATTGGGGAATCACCACCATTGTTACTCAGCAAAACACTCGTTTAAAAAGGATGACTCATGGAGGAGTACCACTCGTCACATCCTGCCGTTCATAGAGGTCTTAATTGGTTATACGCCATCTTTAGTGAGATCTCCCCACCTATAAGGATACAAATGACACGTGAATAGAGTTATCCAATGATAACTGCGGATAAGTGAAGTGATATGCAACGCAAGTTTGCATTTTTTATCCTTGGTTTTCCCTACTGCTAGGTTAAATTAAAACAATACAAACGTCTCAATCGTAAATAGCCCATTGCGTTAGCTTCAGCAAAAGGACCCGTGTTTACCTGTTATCTGACGATAACATTAATAAATCCTTCAACAGCTAGATTTTTTATTAATCAGACGATAATAGGATATTAATGATAATCCCGGTAAATGGGAAAACTAAGGATTTTAACACACGGGCAATCGTCAGATCACCTTGCGCCCACCGTCGGGTTACCGGAGCTATTGCAGCGTATTGTATATTTGATACACACGTTCCTTTAAATTAGTAGAACCCATTATTCCGCTGGGTTTAGGCAATGTCCGTTAAGTGCCTTGCCCAAGAACACAACCGACTAGCTAGCGACCAGTTTCGATTTATAACCTTTCGGTTGAAAGGCGTCGTACTAAACCACCAGACTAGCCGTTATAATGGATAAATTCTTTCCTGCACTTCCCCCAGTCACAATATAATTAACTCAACCATAGATTTTCTTCAGAATGGTTAGATGATAAACATGGATAAATTCATTGCGTTAGCTTCAGCAAATGGATCCGTGTTTACCTGTTATCTGACGATACCAGTGGTAAATACTTCAACAGCTAGATTTTTTTAGTAATCAGCCTATAATAATGGTTACATTCTGTCTAGATTCCCACAAGTCGGAATAGTGGTCAGATGATAAACATGGGTAACTTATCGTGTGGATTCCCCTCCCCCGTCCTCCCAGGACAGGATATTCATGTTTATCCCCGTTAATGGGAAAGGGGGTTAACACTAGGACATTGTCAGATTACCTCGTGCCTTTCATCGGGTCACCAGAACTAGTACAGTATGTTGTGTGTGTATTATTGAGACTTTGCTTCAATTTGGTAAAATCATTTCAAAAAATCTCTTGCCAAAGGACACAACCGACTACCTACAGACTAGTTTCGAAAAAGCAACCTTTCTATTTATAAAAGAGGTAATCAACTGGCCAAGGATAGGATATTCAAGTTTTAATCCCGTTGGTGGGTAAACGCAAGGGGCATTACATGGGCAATCGTTAGATTACCCCGCGTTTACGGTCGGTTTAGGATTTAAACGACACATCCATCCATATATGGTACATTCTAGAAAAGTGTGAACAATTCTATTATCCCGATGTTCTAGTACGGTCCGTGAGAATCGGTCATTATGACGTACATCCGAATCGCTTTTAGTCTGGCTAGTTGGTGACGTCACAACACACCGATCTGGGAAAAGTTCTCGGATTCAACAATGAAACAACATTATGACGTCACGGAGCAATGCCGGTAAACAAACGGAAGTTGTATCGAGGCAATGTGTCGACGCGAAGGGAGTCGGTGCCCGAAATCAAAGTTGGGAATCCATTTCTCAGAAGTTTCGAGACGACACCTTGCAATCTTGGTGAAAATTTGGTCCCATTGTTTCGTGACAATGATCTTTGTCAGCAGTGCAGTTACAGCTGGGCAGCGTGCATGAGTAAAGTTTAGTTTCTCAGTCAAAATAGTCGCAATTCAACCGAAGATGTTCCTTATTTATGTAACCCTTTTTCTTCTACAAGCTTTATTTATTCAAGGTAAGTTCAAGGTAATTCAAATATTGCTAGTTAACTAAATTAATATTTTTTATTTGAGCAATGTTAGATCATAACCAGTATTGTGACGTAAAGGCGGGAAATAACATGTCTGCCAAGCTAAGGTGACTTAATCTTCGCTTTGGACTGTTTAAGTTACTTCCGAGTTTAATTGCCGGAAATTAGGCTTAATTTGGACAATTCGGTTCCGCTCAAAGCTATTAGTGTTAATTAATTACTTTTGACGTCTGGCTTTTAGTTACCTTTTTTTCTTTGTTGCTTGCTAAATGTAGTTGAAAGGTCCCCTTTTTGTTTATTATTTTAACCTTATACAAATAGAATAAATTGACAAAGAAATAAACTAAACAGAAAATGAAATAAAATAATACTTCCCACTATTACGATAACTCGAACGTAATATTGGATAAACCTTATTTTGAATACCGGTTATTTTGTAAACGCTTAACCAAATACGTTGGTAAATTTGTGCATCGCCTTTAAGTCGAAGGGTTACAGATTCAAAACTGATCGCTAGCTAATCGGCCGTGACATTATGCTAAGTACTTAACTTGAACTAAAATAATGGGTTCTACCAAATTGAATGAACGTCCAAATTATACATTACACACTCTAACCTGGTGATGGCTAGAGGCTTTTGTAACATGATGGTGGCTAGAGGTTATCTAACGATTACCCATGTGATAACGTCCATGTCATTTTCCCATTCACTGAGATAAACATGAATATCATACGTTCCACTTTTTTGAATAGCAGGTTTAACTGTTTTAAATACACGTTATAGTGTTTTGAATATACATTCCACTTAAAAGGACAGTGCTGTTGTCATAGCCAATGATTATATGCAATTAGAAGAAAGGTCTTCCTTTTATATTGTATAGTATAGAATAATATTCTTTATCCGTGAGGTAGAAACGTAGGGTGTTACAACACGTAAAAATATCAGATTATCTCGTACCCACAGTCAGTTTACCGGATATGGCATGCACTAGGACCGGGTTACCGAAGCTATATTGCATTGTGTTGTGTATTATTTAGTCGTTCCTTCATAGAGTTTTTGTATAGAGTCGGTATATATATATATTGGTCGCGATAACCATTCGGCCATACAACTTTACTGTATACAATGGAGACATTGCTACAGGGTTCGCACAACCCATTAAACCACTGAGTCCAGGCAGGGTCCGTTTTTTTTCCTCACTCCGCTTTGTACCGGCACCATTGATCCCAGAAACAACGTTTGTAATAGTTGCGGTTTTGAGTAGTTTAAAAGGTCAAATATCCTCCTGTACCTGGCTTCGATGAGACTTAACCTCGCGACCTTCCGGTCGGCAACTTAATCGCAACATTTCAACCATTCCCACATTTTCATGGTATCCGGTGCCCAATCGAGTTAATATTAATACAAACAATGCTACAATACTCGCGTAAAGTGCTGTTCAAACCGTTGACCGTCTCACGGCCGCTTTAACCCGGGTCCAAAACTATACACGCGCTATGATATTTGGTGCAGTTGTCAAATAGGTTTGATCCGGTCAAGATCCGGTTTAGATCCGGTTCAGGTCCGGTTCAAGTTCATTTCAATTTAAATTAAGATGTTTAAGGCTCAATACAGTCCGGGTTTACTCAAATACATTATAATTTTCCGCTTTGGAGAAATAAACTGTCAAAGCATGTCAACTAATCCAGGTTCAATTCCGGTTTGTCTCCCCGGTTCCAAACTTTGTAGAATTCATAAAGCTGTACAACATGCTGTATTGGGAACTTTTAGTTGATTATTTTTTAAGTTGGTTTTTGTGATATATTGATGGAGTTATATATGATGAGATATTGAGTACACAACATAGGATAGGATATACCTAGTTGTAGACACAACGCCTAGTTGTAGACAAGAAAAACTGGCGACAAAAAAACTGCGCATTAAAATGAAAATTAGGCCGTTAGGGTTAGTGTTAAAGTTGGGGTTACAGTTAGAGTTAGGGCTAGTTCCGGAATTGAAGTTAGTGTTTGTGGTCAGTTTAGAATTAGTTTCTGTAGTTTCACTAAACAGTTTTCCTTTTACTCGTTTTCTTCTTTCCTACTTTCTTCTTTTATGTGTTGCCCTTATTTAAAGAAAGCTTTCCCAGGTCGTTTGCTTCTTATCAATTATTCTCCGATAACTGGCATGTCCGATTCAACCTACATGCTCTGCACTGACGTCATGCGGAACTCCACAAGATCAGAATTGGCCGTTAGGAGGACGTTTGCATGGCAGGCTTCTCGCAGAGTCGGGGTAGGTGTGTGCTCTCTTGTCTACATGTATCGAATTTTTCGCATATCTTACTGTTTTGTCGTGAATATACAGCTCTGGGTAAAACGTTTTGCAAGGTATTCTGACGATTGCCCGTGTGGTAACTTTCCTTGCGTTTTCCCATTCGTGTGGATAAAGCATCGCATCCTATCCTCATTACATTTTTCACCAAAGAGTGCAGCGCTTTAATGTTGTTTATGTTTTCTCATTTTTTCTGTCTTAAGCCACTCTCTAAATTCTAAGTTATTTTATTTTAATTTTAAATTCTGAAATGTTTTAAAAGTTTTTTTTTCGACGCATTTTGATATATTTCCAAATGTACCTAGGCATTAGAACGACCAGCATTGGACAGACAAGCTTTAAAATACAGCTGGCATTACCAGCCCATGAGAGCTACAGGAGACTTCACGTGTGGGGAGGGGAATGGACAAGTTTATTCCTACAAGATGAACGTCGATGGTGAGTGACCGAACAAAGTCAGGTCCGTTACTTGGTGGCGCTTCAGTGGCGATTAACAGATACTTCCGTAATTCGAATGTATGGTCGTGTGGCCGAATGGTTAAGGCGATCGATACATTACCTACTCTGATATACAAAAACGGTTGTTGTAACGAGCCCGGGCTCGAAACTTGGCAGAGTAAGTTCGAATCTTGGCACGAAACTTGGCATACTAAATTGTATAGAAAAACGGACTTGCCGTAGAGTCCGTTTTCTATACAAGTGCCATGTTTTTTTCTATACAAGTGCAATAGAGGGACTTCAAAGCAGTTTTTTTCGGTCTTTGGGACGAATCTACCATCGATTCGAAACTTTGTCTAATAAAAAATTATATAAAAAAACACAGAGTAAACTAATGAAAAAGACACCATTCAAAATAGCATCTTGATTTCCCTCACCAGTGAAATACCGCCATATAATGTGCCGACTGAAATAGCGCCATGACTCATGACTTAATGCGCCAACTGAAATTAACCCGGCAGCTGGACTGTAGTTACGAATCATCAGACGATGACTCAGCGATAAAAATCAATACAATTCTCCACAAGTCTAAACGAATAGCTTGGTGGTTTACTGCGTCACCTTTTAGTCGAGTCGAAGAGTTACATGTTCGAAACTAGTCGACTGTGTACTTGACTGAACTCAGCGGTTTAATCTAGTCTATTTAAATTAAAGGAACGTCTTGGATTTTTTGCATTTGACCAAAATTGAAGAAATCATAGAAAACACTTTAATAGCTCCGGTAACCCGGCGGTGGGCACAAGGTAATCTGACGATTGCCCGTGGGTTAACGTACCTTTTGTTTCCCCTTTCTCGGAAATAAAAATGAATATCAAATTTAAAAACTAATCTACATAATATGCTCAATGCGCTTAATTGATACTTAAAATTCAAAAAATCATGATTTTTTAATAATTTCTTAGGCTTGTTACGGCCTGAAGAATTTACCAAAGTTGCGTCGCTCGGCGGGAAAGTTGTCATCCGAATGCTGCCAGTGACGTCATCAAACAGTGACGTCACACCCAGAAAGGTCACATGGATGAAGGATGGCCAGCCACTGGATCAAAGCGACCCGAGAATATGGAAGGTAAGAACAGTGTGAAGTTGTGAGTTCTATTGATCTCTTTTAATTAATACAATTTCTGTGTTTTAAACTACCGACTCCACAGCATGGAGATGCTTTTACCCTAAGTTTCGTCGCATAACACACGCCTCAAAATACAAGTTGTTTTCCAGTGTTAGCTGTTCCAATTAACCCACGCTGCTATCCGACCGATTTTTAGTCGGTAAACTCGTACACGGGCTTTATTAAGTAAAACGATGGTGAGATCAAAACCAGCGGTTTGCTGATGGCGTCCACTGCGTTTTTCTAGGGGATAAAACATTAATATCCTATCGTATCCTAATTTAATTGTATTAAAAAAAATATCCTAGGCCATCATGTGATTAACGCGACTTATACATATTGCGAATGCTACCCAAAAAATCAGACTTACAGACGAGGCCATTGTCAGTTCGAAACTTAGTCCGATAATAAAAAGAAATATCTTAATCTGATCATCAACCTTTGCCTCAGGCAGAAAACGGGGGAAGAGCACTGGTTATCAAGGACCTTGTATCAGCAGACGCTGGTGTTTACATTGCTCATTACGCTCGAGAGAGATACATTTATTCCGCTGCAACCAGGCTTATAGTCAGAGGTGGGTTGTGCTACGTCATATATTACGTCATTGCGTATGACGTAAGCTATTTTATCCTAATATGGAGGCTTCAATACAAACATATAGACAGAAACCTTGGTCAAAAATTATTTTCTTCATTTTAGTCAACTATTAATGCTTTAGATTTATTTCTTTATTTGTATTCTATGACGTAATAAGACGACTCGTATTATGACATCACACACAGATTGTCCAATGAACAAATGGTCGCTGAATTGCTCGCGACCCTGCATCGTTTGCAACCATGGTGGAGTGTGTAGCGCCTCCACCGGAGAATGTGTCTGTCCAATGGGCTTCATCGGGCGCCATTGCGAACAAGCTTGTCCTTCCAATCTCCTCGGACCGAGTTGCTTATTACGTTGTGATGACATCACCAATGACGTAACGTGCCGAGGGGTCCAGATGTGCCAAACCACTGGGTGCCGGTGCGCCACCGGCTGGAAAGGCCCTAATTGTGACGAAGGTATGCTATCTGTGACGCATCGCGTTGATAAATAGGATACAGGATATGATATTTATCCCCGTGAATGGGAAAAGCAAGGGGGTTAACACACCGGCAATCGTCAGATCACCTCGCGCCCACCGTTGGGTTACCGGAGCTATTGCAGTGTGTTGTGAATAGTCCTTCATTTTTTTGTTAAATTTAATTTGTTAAAACCCATTATGGCGCTGGGTTCGATGATGACGTAACGATTTTTTCAGCTTGTCTTCCGAACACATACGGACCTGATTGTCATCTGCGGTGTCTGTGTCATAACAATGGGACTTGTGACGCACAGAGAGGATGCATTTGCACGCCTGGCTGGTTTGGACCGTCCTGCAAGTCACGTGTCGCAATCTATGCTGACGCCAGAAGTCAACAGTGAGTATATTATGACGTAATACCTCTATGTCTAACGCGTCAGTGCGTTTCAGAACCAGTGACGTGGTCGCCGAAATAACGGAGCAAGCACCAAATATAACATCGATTCGGGCGATTCCTTCATTTCGAGTAAGTTGTTGCGTCATGCGACTGTTATGATGTCACAGTACGAATTGTTCCAGGTGAACCAGAATCAAGAGGTAACCGTGGAATGCTCGGTTTCCGGGATTCCCCTTCCAGGACAGGGAGAAATTGTTTTAATAGTGAGTTGTATTGCATGCAATCTATAGGAATATTCGTTTTTTTATCGGTTTTAATCGTGGACTATTTGTCCCATATTTGTTAACCTTCATTCTAACCTTAATTTTAAGTTATACCAAACCCCCACCTAACCCTAGCCAAAAAAAGGTTGTATCAAATATCCCGAAAAAAGTAATATACTCGTTTTCTTTTCTCTTTCTTTCACTTTTTCTATATATACACTTACATATATAATTTAAATATCCATATTTAACTGTTTTCCTGGAAATCCCTTTAAACTTAAACACATAAACAGAAAGGTAATATCTATAGGTGTAATGTAATGTGTAATTAACATGTAGTGGTAATGTTTCAATCGGGTTAAACATTTTCAATTTTTTGTTTATTATTGTATTTTTTTTATACCAACCTGAATACTTTATTCAGAAAACATGAATATTAAGTTTGCATTGGTAACTCTGTAGCCCATTAGTTTCTGCTTGCAAAGAAAACATTTTACACACTGTGTAAAATATACCAAGAATCATTTGGTTATAAAGGAACCAGTTTGTTTGTGCATGCTAACACATATATCGTTTTTGGTGACCAGTCAACTGAACCCCTTACAACTGAACCCCTTTCAAATGAACCCATTTACAACTGAACCCCTACAACTGAACCCCCTACAAATGAACCCATTTACAACTGAACCCCTTAGTTTTGCCGTTTTTTCCCGTTTTTCAATGTTTTTATCAATAGTCCCGCTTCGTATTTTTATCGTGGAAACGTATTTTTATCGTGGAAAGTTAAAAGATGTTCAGTTAAAAGGGGTTCAGTTGTAAGGGGTTCAGTTAAAAGGGGTTCAGTTGTAAAAGGGTTTAGTTGTAAGGGGTTCAGTTGTAGGGGTTCAGTTAAAAGGGGTTCAGTTGTAAAGGGTTTCAGTTGTAAGGGGTTCAGTTGTAGGTGTTCAGTGGTAAGGGGTTCAGTTGTAAAAGGGTTCAGTTGTAGGGGGTTCAGTTGTAGGGGTTCAGTTGAAAGGGGTTCAGTTGTAAAGGGGTTCAGTTGTAAGTTTATTTTTGTTTCCACGATAAAAACACGAAGCGGGACTATTGATAAAAACATTGAAAAACGGCAAAACTACAGTCGTTAGAACACGTCTAAAACGCAACAAATTATTGAATTTCGCTATAATTAGACGTGACCGCTTAACCCAAATAAAAAAATAAAAAACAAAAAAATTAAAATTAAAAAAAAAATTTCAATTTTTTTAAAAAGAGGTGACTAAAACGTGATTAACACTCTCTAGTTTACCACTCGATTTAAAATATTGTATCTTACCTTCTCTTCCTTTGATTTAAAATTGGTTAAACAGTTTCAACCTTAAAATGCTTATGTAGGGAGAAAATGAAGAAGAGATCTACCCCGTTCTTAATTCTATGACATCATCAGAAACTACGTCATCTTTCGCAATCCTCGTGACGTCGTTTTACCCAGGACCGTTCCGTTGCAAGGCAACCACGAGCGCCGGAAGTACGTCAAAAGAGTTCAATTTCACAATTTCCGGTAAGATTCAATAAAATCGCTTTTTGGATAATTAATGCAACAACCAAGTCTGTGACGTCACAATCAACAGAACTCCCGACGCCGCGCCTCCCGCCTTTTCTAATAAGCCGCTCAGCTACGCGGCTTGTGATTGGCTTAAACAGCCGCAACTATTCAGGCGATGGACCAATCAGAAAGAGCGAAGTTTGGTTCAAAAGCGCCGAGGAAAGATTCTACAGAATATTTGAAAGGTAGGGGTGTAGGGAAGGTTACGTTCTTACCAAAACGTATCGTACTTTTATGACGTCATTTCTGGTTTGATGACGTCATATTAGGGCACCTTGTCACTTTTTTGGGAAAAACTTATATCCAGGCTGGTTTGGATAAACTGAACAAATTATTTGATGACTTGGTTATTTGAGTATGACGTAACAATTACGTCATTATGACGCAGGCAGCCGACGAGTAACGATACGATGGTGATCTACCCGTTGCAGCCAGCTACACAATACAACATCCGGGTGGTTTTGTTCAGAGAAGGGGGAGATTCCGGGGAGGGGGTTCCCGGTCCTGTTGCTGACGTCACAACCGATTGTGATTGTAAGTTTGATTGTTCTTGTTTGTTTGTTGTCGGAGAGGATCTTTGCTGGATGGGTGGGTGTGTTATATGTATCCTGGCGGGGAAATCCACATTGATGGATTTTAGGATATCATCTAATTAAGCTGTTAGTGTGATAAGTATAATGGAGTCTAGGTTCATACAGCCAGAGTGTATGCCTCTGTCGTGCACTGAGATGTAATTACAAACACGTATATGGTCCGAGAGAATAGCTTTGTGGGTTTGTGTGTCCTTCGGCTGAAGAGTTTCAAGCGCGCAACTAGCCACCAGCTAGTTTGTTGGATCCTTGGACAATGCAATTAGTAAACATCGCCTAATCCCAGTGAATTAATGCAGTGTTCAAAAGATGTTTTAATTTTTACAAAAACTCCAATGGTCCCGGCAATCCGACATAGGGCACCTGTGTGATAACGCCCATGGTGTTTTCCCATTCACGGGGGATAAACCTGAATAAACATGAAAATGCTATGGAAAATATTGTTATTGAGATGTCAGCACCTGGCCTAGTCATATTTTCGCTTAGTGAGAAGAACTAAAAGTGTCTAACCCCATATTAACAAGTACAACACACTGTAATAGCTCCGGCAACCCGGCGCGAGGTGATCTGACGATTACTTGTGTGTTTACCCCCTTGGTTTTCCCATTCACGGGGATAAACATGAACATTCTATCCCTTTCCTTTCCTTTTCACCTTCCCCCTTCTTTAGATCCAACGTCAGCCCCCAGAATCACCCTCATTTACGCAATCGGGAACACGACCTTGTTTCTGCAGTGGGAAATCCCCCCACGCAACGAACTAAACGGCCCGGTTCTTGGTCACAAGATATTCTACAGAGAACTCGGTGAGCTGTTGTTGAGTAGTATATGTCAGCCTTTTGTTAGTAATGCTGGTCGACAATTGTTTTGGTCCAAAATACATTCTGGAATAAGGGTTTAATATTCTAGTATACATATTTAATTGTAGGATATGTTAAACACTTGGTATAAAAGCTGGTAGGTGGATTTATTATACACTTTGATGTATCGGCGGCATACTGGTTGGGTAAGATGACTTAGCTGGTAGAATGATGGGTGCGCATTCCGTATGGGGATGGTTTCGAATCCCACCCGTTACAGTTTTTTTCTGATAGCTTCACACTGTATATGTCGCCTTATCGAATGAAACAAGAAGAACCGGTATTCTAAACCACGCCTTTTACTGTTATTTTTGACATACACGGTGTTTTAGTCGTGTATAAACCGCCCGTATGCAGAGACTCATATCTTCAAACACAGTAACTCAACGTCCTCTCAACAGGCACATGGTCTAGCAACAACTGGAAAATGTTACAACTGAGTTACAAGGTAAAAAGCGCACAAAACCACCAGAACACAGCTACAGTAAAAAAGCTCAAACCTCTAGCCGTTTACATGGTACGAATGAAGCTCTACAATTGCGCCGGGGATTCACCTACATCCAAACCTGCGAGGGTCACCATGGGCAAGTTAGGTACGTCATTATGTGACGTCATTACTCTGACGTAATTTAGCCTAGTTTATTTATGAAATGCTGTATCATTTCCTTTACCTATATACACCATAACTTTCTTGTTCTGCCATCACCATAGAAACACCGGTTGGACCTGACGTCACAATGGCGAATCATACGTCATCAACGATGAGTTACGGATGGCTGACTCCGACAAACGCCCAACCGTACACAATAATATCGTACGAGGTAATCATATATAAGTATTAATATCATACGATCGTACGGCCGAATGGTTGACGCGACGATATTTAAACCGATTTCTGTGGAAAAACGGTCTTAGTGACGATCCCATCATGGGTTCGAAACTTAGCGCGGTTAAAAAAAGTAAATAAATAATTTATTCCATCTACTGGTTAAAACAAGGTGATGAATAACTAAACCTCTTAAAAAATGAACGGGCTGAGTTTTGATCCATTGATGGGCTCACCACTTTAGATTGTAGATTTATACAAAATGAACGTGAGTGGGTGACAACGCCATCATGGGTTCGAAACTTACCTTGGGTAAAATTAATAATAAAAAAACTTACCCAGGAATAGCAGTGATGCAATCCTTAAATAAACATTGCCCGACTGCGCTATACATAAGCTCAATTCTTTGTTGCAGATTCTATTTCAAGAAGAGAACGACAGTTCGCCGAACGCGATAAAGTTTCACGATAACGTGACGTCACTGATTACGTCATATAGTTTCGACGGCTTGACCCCCTACACGTCATACTCGTTTCAAGTTCGAGCATACACCCACGAAGGCCCCGGAATTTATAGTGACATCATAAGGAACAAAACATTGGAAGATGGTGAGATTTTGAAGGAATGACGTAATATTACGTCATTAAGTAGGATTTTTATTATGACGTAAATTATTAACGGTTTTGACGGGCAACGCTTAGGAGGGAAATAGGGAAAAAGGGAAAACCCTAACCCTAACCCCAAAAATAGTTCTTCATCCAAATCATGTGCTAAAACCAGAACGCCGTAATCTTAAATTTTGTTTGTGTTATTCCCCTTTCTCTATTTCTCTACTATTCTAGTTTTTTTAACTAGTTTTGTAATGGCTTGCTTTATACATGCTTATTTGTTGCCATCATTATAGAATGTTTATTTAGCTTACGAACAAGCAGTATAAAATATCAACCACCAACCAATTAGAATTGCGATTTAATAGGTCTAAGTTTAAAGCCAACGATGGGTCGGTCCTTAAAACCTCTTTTGTATATAGTTCTGTATATGAATAAGCCTGGCTAACCATTCTGCCACACCCAAAATATAACACAAACCACACAAACGCAATGGTGCAAAAGGCGTTTTTAACGGAAATCGGCACTAGTAGACAATTATTTAAATTGACCTGGGGTAATCAACACACAACTGTAATGTATAAGGCGCAGAAGATAAGACATTGTGCCACATTTTCCTTTCTCAAAGTTATACACAACTAAAATAGGCGGTAGAGCAAATAGTGTTGCGATGGCTTATAACAGCACTAGAAGAAAATCATCATTATGTAAAAATCAACTCCGGATATTCAGCGTTCCTATAATTGTACGTTGACTACGCCGAATCCAACTTCAAGATTGTCTCTCGGTGCCGATTTTCCGCTAAAATCGGTTTTGCACCAATGTATGGCGAAAATGGTTAGAGAGACCGAAAATCAGCGGATAAACCAAGTAGACTTCGGATAGTTAAAATCATAACGTGTTAGATAATATAATGACGTAATACCATGTCGTCATCAAAGCACCCAGCAAACCTGTGAATCTGCATACTGACTTTACCACCTCGGATAAGATCCATCTAATATGGGGAATCCCCGAACGCCCTAACGGGCTGCTTCGCGGTTACGAGTTGGAAGTGAGAAAAGAGGCGGGGCCTTGGCTGCCAATCAACGAGAAACTGACCAATCAAACTGACTATCTTGTGCAGGTAAATTTGGGTTTACATTTTAGCAGCCTATTTTCCACCAAATGTATAACATTTTTATAGGCTCCCTTCGGATTTCCGATGGAAATACATATTGATTTTACTCAATTTTTTTCTTTACCTTTTTAGGTGTATTTACGCTATTTACCAGGCGGGATTCTTTGTGATCTGAAATCTTTTGATTAAACAAACAAACTAGCTAACTTTAAAACAGTAAATTTCTCTACCCAATATTTGGCAACTAAAGACTCGCGTGTAAATTATAACAACAAAAAACAATAAGCTTTTTTTTATAAAAAATACATTTCTACTTCATTTCTAGATATCTTTACTGTTATGTTTGAATATCAGACACTCTTTAAAAAAAAAAGAAGTCTAGAAAATTATGGGCAAACTACATTTGTTTTTTTAAATAAATGAATAATATGGTTTATTCTTTTATTTTCTGGGGTCTTAGGCCTAGATATGATTTTCCGTGCCATTAACGGTTCGCACCTTGTATCAAGATTGACTCATAGATTTGATTATTTTTCAAGTTACCACTTGCTTGTTTCTGCAAGTATATTCACGTAATTGCAAAACATTTTTATATCCTTAATAACTATTCGAAACTACCATGGCAGAATTTAGGCGAATACACGTCATATCACTTTCGGGTTCGAACAAAGACCAATAAAATCGGCCCCTGGAGTGACGTCATAAACGTTATAACAATGAGCACTGTTCCATTGAAACCTCCTCTGATCGTGAACGTCGAAAAGTCGTCACCACAATCGGTGATTGTGACGTGGCTTCCGCCGCCTCCGTCACCGTACGTCACAGAAGTGACGTCATTCACCGTAATTTACACGGATGACATACGTCAGAATGACGAACATTGGAAGGCAAAGGTAAGAAATATTTAATTAAGAGCATTGAATACCTACCTTATCAAAGATATAACTGTACAGAATGTTGATTTACAAACTGTATACAGAATGTTGATTTACAAACTGTATACAGAATGTTGATTTACAAACTGTATACAGAATGTTGATTTACAAACTGTAATGACTAGATACCAATGGTAGTTTGAATTCGGTTCGGGCAATGTCCGTTAAGTGCTTTGCCTAAGAACAAATCCATACAGATTGTGGCCAGTATTGAACCTGCAACTTTCCGGCTGGCTCAAAAGTGCCGCACTCATCAGGCAAAAGTCGTCACACTAACTAACAAAGCTATTTCGCGCTGCGTATATGTGTATATATGTACAGAGCCCTATACAAAAACGTGATATGAAGATCCAATCATGGGTTTGAAACCTGGCTTGGTTAAAAAAATAAAATTAAATATATGTGTGTGTGCATGCGTATATTTTCCGCCATTTAGAGTTTTGTCATCTTTGTGTATTCTGTTGTGGTATCTCTAAATATAAAACTTGTATTGGGCCTGAAGTACTAATATACTAGTGAAGGTGACGTACTAATATGCCAATACACTAATACATATTAATGCAGTATTGGTGTTAACTCATGTGTTCTTTCTCGGTTCAGGTGGTTCCCGGTGACGCGAAGTCGCTACTGATCGAAGGATTGAAGGCGGACACGGTGTATTTCTTCAAAATGGCGGCCAAGACTGAGAACATGGGACGTTTCTCGGCTCGAAGCACAACTCGAACTGCAGGGTTAGGTATGGGGAATATGTTTCGTGCTAAACTGGTAGCTAGCTAGTCGGTTGTGTTCTTGGGCAAGGCACTTAACGGACATTTCCTGATCCTAGTTGAATAATGGGTTCTATCAAGTTGAAGAAACGTATGAATCATACACAACACACTACACTAGTTCCGATAACCCGACGGTAAGTGCAGGTAAATCTGACTTTTTCCGTGTGATAACACCCCCGGCATTTTTCCATTCACAGGAATAAACATGATTATCCTATCTTAACCAAAACAGCCTTGTGGTCGAACAATTGACGCCTTAACATTGCATGCTACAAACGGTCTTAGCAAGCCCAGTAAAGTAGTTTAGCACTTGCAATTTTGTTATCGCACAAAGGCATAAATCCATTATAGACTTGTAAGACCGTTTTTGTATAGAAATGGTATATGTATTCGCGTTAATCATTCGGTATCACGATCTTAGGACGTTAAGATAAGTCGTATAATTTACCTTGAATTATAGGTCTGCCTCCTCCACCATACGGCGCTAGAGTGACGAACGTGACGTCATCAGGAGCTTTGATAAAATGGGCCATCAGAGGGGGCTACAGGATCACGATGGTTAAGCTTGTTTATTATCACGACGGGGGAATCCCCGTACGACTTATCCTGGAAAGCGAGGAGGACGGGATGGTAATGCTCGTATTGTATGTATTTATATCACGTAAAAGGCCCCTGGCTTATCCTTGGCACTGGGCGAACATTGCCTGATCCCAATGGATAAATGTGTTGTACTAATACTAAAAAATATCTCAATCGTGGGTTAGTGCCTCGAATTTGTGGGACCAGGGGTTTTTCACCGCTCTAAATTGGCCGGGACCAGGTCCCAGGATCCGCTGCCGTCTATATCTGGTACATAAAACTCCGTTCCGACTCCATATGTACCCACATGGCGTGGAACTAAACCCGACTGGCAGCGGAACCTCCACTAAATAGACAAACCGGAAAACTGTACTCGTATTCTTTATTAAGTTGTATCTCTGTGTATCTGTGTATGTAATCGCACAACGCTTTATAAAGCAAAGAATGACGTAGATAGAAAACAACTACTTTAGGTGTCAATGGCGTCATGAGGTGATAAGTGTCAATGACGTCATAAGGTTAAACAGAACAAACACAGTTGGCGTCGATTAAATGAAATAAATGCAGTTTTTTGCAAATATAATAATGGTCGGTAGCTTGTTGGCTGTGTCCTTGGGCAAGGCACATGGTGGACATTGTCTGTACCGAGTGTATTGGCGGGTTCTATTAAGTTGAAGGAATGTGTCAATCATTTACAACACTAATATCCCCGGTAACCCAAAGGTAGGCGCGAGATTATCTGAATTACACGTGACTTAACACCACTTGCATTTCCCATTCTCAAAAATGCATATATATTTATTTGCGTAGTCTGACGAATGCGCATATATATTTATTTGCGTAGTCTGACGAATGCTTTGCCTTTAATTTAAATAAAACATCCTAATTTTGTAGAAAATGCTTTCGTCGCTCGAGCAAAACACGCTGTATCATTTGGAACTGGTAGCAAGCAACTACGTCGGTGATAGTTCGGGAAATCCAGTTCTTAACTTTAGGACTTTAATTGGAAAAGGTTAACAATTTTCAATCGTGTTTCGTGTTTTTAAATTAATGTTAATCGCTAATGTTGATTCAATTTTACCTGAACTTTTTAAAACATTGAATTACTCATCAAAATATGTATATATTTTAATCCCAAATATGTTAGTATTTTAACCCTTATTACTTACGGTGGAAAATATCTTTTAAATAACATAACATTCTCTTGAATATTAGATAAAAGATATAGTTTTCTATTTTGTATTTATCAACCCTAAGTACGTTATACTAATTTTACTCAAAATCGTTATTTTACCACTAAACAAATCATTGTACACCCAAATTTTCTTTTAATTAAATCCCTAAATATTTTATCATATCTTATGAAACATGTTAGAATATCAACCTCGAAAAAGGTTAGAATTTACCCTTAAATATGTTAGTCTTTTACACACAAATAAAATTATAATTTTGACTTAATTTTGATCTCCAGATAAATATTCTCTACCGGGGGATTCGAACCCGTACCCTCTGTTCAAGAACACCAAGGAATTTAAGATCCTGATGGCGGTTCTTGGTGGAATTGTAGCCATCATTGCGACTGTGTTCATTATTGTATACTGCAGGTGGGTCCCATGGCAGCGTTTTTACACCGGTTGTATATTATGTAAGGCCGACCGATTAGCGTGTTGAGTTAGTGTGTTGCCTTTTCAGTCGATGGGTTGCAGATTCGAAACTGTTCGCTAGCCAATGGGTTGTGTTCTTGGGCAATCCACTTAATGGAAATTACCTGAACCCAGGGGAATGATGGGTTCTACCAAAGTTAAGGAATCTTTAAATCATACACAAAACAAAGAATAGCCCGACGATGGGCGTGAGGTGATCTGATGATTGATATTGTATTAACGCACATTGCCTTTTTTCATTCCCGGGGTTAACTTGAATATCCTATATATGCAAAGGCAAGATCCACGCGCTGGCAAAAAGGTGTTCGTTTTTTATAAACTGGCGAAAGTGTACGGCCAATATAATAAAACAAACCAACGACTCCGCGGAAAAGTATATGTCATTATTACCCTATACTGGACGGGAGTTTAAAAGTCGCTGTGTGTTTACGGCATTATTACAAAATTACGTAATTGTGTATGACGTCAAGCAAATTACGTCACATGACATATGTCATGCCACAGATGTCGAAGTGAGGCGAAAAAGAGAAGGAACCCAGAATCACCTCTTGTTGAAATGGATCGCATCACTGCCACCACGCGGGCGTCAACCTTAGGATCGACATCGCAAGGTGGCGGTATACACTCGCGATCCGCAACTCTCTTGTCCTGCCAATCGATGCGCTCGGGGAATTCCCGAGCCCCTTCCACCTATTCAGGCCAGGTTAGAAATTACGATTTGTAGAACAAATGAGCTACTAATCTGTCTGCATCCCCACCGTCGACGCAATACATGCACAGACTTCTAAACAACAACTTCCTAAGTGACGAAACCTTAATGGGTTCGAAACTGAGATCGGTTAAAAAAATTAATAATTTTTTTTAAATGGCGATACATATAACTATTGTATAAAAATAACGGTCTTAGGTCCCATCATGGGTTAGACACTTTGCCCGTTATAAAAATAAAAAGATATAAAAAAAATGACGTGAGGTGCACATCGATTACTATGGCCTTATTACGTCACAGATCTTCCCTGAATCGCTGGTGATACCGTGGGAGAATATTTCATTTGAGGACATACCGCTTGGCGTGGGTAACTTCGGTCAAGTCGTCAAGGCGGTGGTACGAAAAGATGGCGAACTCATCCAAACCGCTGTAAAGATGCTTAAAGGTGGGTTGGATTGTCACGTCATAATTAAATCACTTGAACTGGTGCCAGGTAAACGTTAGGTAAAACCTTGCGTAAATGCAGTAAGAATTTGAACTTATTTTTTCTTTTTTATGACGTCGAAAAATGGACTACTGACGTCACTGCACTTAATTTTTTTTTTAAATGACGTCATGGACCAATGACGCCACTACCTCGCAGACGGTTGCACACTTGAGGACAAGCACGATTTCCACGCCGAGCTCGACACAATGGTGGGAATCGGATACCACCGACACGTGGTGACGCTCGTGGGCACCTGCGAGCACGACAACGTCATGTATTTGTGCACCGAGTTCGCGCCGCTAGGGTCGCTGTTGCAGTTCCTGAGAAAGAGCAGAAGGCTGGAAAACTCGGAGAAAACCTACACTTCCCTCTCACAATCACAGCTGCTCAAATTTGCTCATGACATCACACTAGGAATGACGTATCTAAGCGAGAAACAGGTGATTTTAGTTGGGAAAACTAAAACGGGTAGAGTAGGAAAACCACCTTGCCACTTTCCCTTCCTTTAGTTTCGCTTATTTAGTTTAATTTACTTTTTGGCTTTTTCGTTATGAAAACAGCAAAACTACAGTTAGGACGTGGGTACGATATTGATCTACTACTTGCTAACGTCCGGTTTCGACACTTTAAACTTTCGGCTGTAAGGCGACTCATTTACCCACCAAACTATTTGGTGGAGTAGATTGGAACCGGCCTTAACATAACTTTTTTAATTAAGCTAGGTTTCGATTCCATGAGTCTCGTTACCAATACCGTTATGTAAAGATGGTATATGTATCGGTCATGTTAACCGCTAGGCCACACTACCGTACTGGTTTAAATAAATAAATACCTTATAATCCAAATCCCCAGATTATCCACCGTGATCTAGCTGCCCGAAACATACTGCTTGGCGACGGCTACGTTTGCAAGATCGCCGATTTCGGGCTGTCACGTGGCGAAGGAGTCTACGTGAAAAAAACAGTTTCCAGATTACCAATCCGTTGGATGGCGATCGAGAGCTTGAACTACAATGTATACACGACGAAAAGTGATGTGTAAGTGCGGTCGTGTGGCCGAATAGTTAACGCGGCCTATACGTGTATCTACCTATATACAAAAGCGGTTCCAGTGACTAGCCCATAATGGGTTTAAACTCGTTTTTTTTTTAAAAATAACAAAATATAAAAATGAAGTGTGAAAAACACGAACAAAAACCCTCACTAGAAAAAAGGTCGTATTTATCAGCCATTTTGGGTTCAAAACTTAACCCCGTAAAAAAGCTAAGCTAGCTAAGTCTTGTCTGTATAGCTTAGGTTTAATCCCGTTTCTATAAGATCTTTATAGATTTCATATATTTCAAGTTGGTCGTTCGGGATTCTGCTTTGGGAGATCGTCAGTCTTGGGGGAACTCCCTATTGCGGGATGTCTTGCACCGAGCTATTTGAGAAACTGCCGACCGGGTATCGGATGGAGAAACCACTGAACTGTGACGGTGAAGTGTAAGTCTCAACAAATACCCAAACTTTAGTTATTCAGCCCGACTATTGTTATTTTAAGTTGTATTTTTAGGGAATGGAATACTCTCTATCGTTAATTGTAACTGCGCTATTAGGGGAGTGAAATGGTGTATATCACAGTTAAATTGTACCTTGTGTGCTTTTATATAAGATATTCATTCGTTTTATTAGTGGAAAAATCGCAAGAGTTGTCGGAGGGGAAATTGTTAGATTACCCAGTGAATGCGTAAGGGAGCGTTATTACACGAGTCATCGTCAGATTATACATCGCCCCCACCGTCAAGTTATTGGAACTATTTCAATGTGTCATATATGATTAAGACCCTCCAATAGTTTTAGTACCCCCTTTAATCCACTGGGCTCATGCAACGCCCGCAGAGTACCTTGCCCAAAATAACAACCGGCAAGCCAGCCGATGGTTTCGATCCAACAACCTTTCGACTGCATGCAGACCGACAACGTTTTTACTAATAGATCTAAGCGGCCAAAAACGGTTAAAGAAACCTTAAAGTGGGAAACTGGGCTCGGTTAAAAAAAATAAAAAATATGGTATTGTACTTACTAAGCTTGGGTTATTTTTTGGTTTAAATTTTGAAAGGGATAATTTATACAAAGAGGCAATATACGTGTTTTAATATTTACTGTGTCGTTAAGGTTTGGAATAATGTGTCAATGTTGGAAAAACCGTCCGTACGATCGTCCAACTTTTGCTCAACTCTCCATCGCCCTCGAGCGGATGTGTGATGCCAGGAGTAGTAGAGTAAGTAAAACACCATCCGTATATGGTAGCAGTAACATATTTTGTTTTGTCACCATCTGTCTTGTTTTTAACACTTACCGTTTGCTGCCCTATAATTTTTACACTGGATAGTGTGTCGTCTTTCAGTCGAAGGGTTGTAGGTTCGAAACTGGTCACTGGCAAGTCGGTTATGTCCTTAGGCAATTTACTTAACTAACATTGCCTGGACCCACAAGATTACTGGGTTTCTCCCATTTACGGGGAAAACATCAGAATCCTATTTTATTTAATCTTATAAAGGCATTTTGTTTTTCTCTACATTACAATGTGAATATTATTTTCCGGCCGGTTAGTCTGGCGGTTAAGTGCGTCGCCTTTAAATTGAAGGTTGCCGGTGCGAAATTGGTCGCTAGCTAGTCGGTTGTGTCCTTGGGCAAGGCACTTTACAGACATTGCCTGAACCCAGCGGATTATTGGGTTCTACCAAATTGAAGGAACGAATGTATCACATACAACACACTGCAATAGCTCCGGTAACCCGACGGTGGGCGCGAGGTGATCTGACGATTGCCCGTGTGTTAACCCCTTTGGTTTCCCCATTCACGGGAATAAACATGAATTTCCTAGCCCATTTTCAGTGCATCATTAGAAATTCACAATATTACGTCATTCCAGAACTACGTCAACACCGCTATATTTGAAGATTTTAAATTCGCGAATATTGACGTCAATGAAGAAGAAGCGTGACGTCACAATCAATAAACAATTCGAGAATCTACAAAAAATTTCCTTTAAGAAACACTTTCAACCTGATGACGTTTCGGTTTTATCACTGTGGAGAATTAATCCAATTCCAACAGATTTTCTTAACATTCCCCGACATTCAAAAAGTTCCACATTAAAAAAATGTTTTTTTCGTCGTTATTAACAACCTGATACGATTTTTTACCGTGCCAGGTTCCGAATCCATAATGGGCTCGTCACCAGGACCGTTTTTTGTATAAGGTCAATTTATGAATGATTAACCATTCGGCCACACGACCATACAACCTGATACGAATTTGGGCGACAGACTTTCGTAAAAATTTCGTTACTACCGGCGAGCGGTCTGCATATTTTCTGATCAGACCCACACACAGCATGAGTGCTGACAAACAGGGTTGGTATCCTCATAAGCTGACTTGCTTACTACAATGAAAAACAGACATCCACCGGCGAGCTGGGTCGCACCTTGGTACGTAAGTCACCAGTAACGTAAAAGTTATGTTAAAAAGTACCCAAGAGTAAAACAGAGACCTAAACTTTGCATTCTCAGAAGTGACAACCATACTTATGCGCGATTTAAACCAGGTCCTGGCGTATGAACTAGCCGAACGTTGGACTTCTGAGTTTAAAATCTTTATCTGGACACTTTATTTTAATTTAAGAAGTTTTGTTATTGTACTCGTTATATATATTTTTTCAGAATTTTGTAACGCTTTCTGTCCATCCTATTACAAATGTTTTATGACTCCATGCCGTTGCAATAATCCGCTTATTTTCAGTTCGCCAATGTGCAATGTTTTGTTGCAATTAAAACTGTTTTATTTATTTAACGTGTTAAATTTGTTGTTTAAAGCTGGACTCTAAGGTGTACGGAGTATAGTACACTACCCAGACCAGGTTGTTTTAATTAGACGGCTGAATTATCAATGTAATTTTACGAGATATCACAATACAGTATATACTTTTAAAACCTGTAGTTAACGCCTATGTCATTTGTCTTTTCTTGTAAGTTATTCGGCATTACATTAACTATTAGTAATTAAGTAGCTGAATTAAAAACACCACCTTCACACAGTTTTTGCATATTCCATTGCTACATAAAAACTAATTTAAGACACTGCAGTAAAACTAGCTTTTTTCCTGGGTATATACACATTAACTGTATAAAACTATTATAGATGTATCTTTATTGCGCATAGCTAAACGTTGCGAAGTGTTTATCAACTGTACATGCAAGTCTTATTTACAATGCACAATGGAACAAGATCACGTAACAATACTGCTTGTGTCGACGCGTATTTCGCAACAATATATCTTGTGGCGCAGTTTTCGTAACAATGACAGTCGTCCGTCAGCAGTTTTGGGTTGCCGAAGTTATCTTAATGTAAGATTCCTTCTTTATTCGTCGTCGTTGTTAAATTTTCCCGCTTCCCAACGCATTGCCAGATTGCTCTTTCGCCGCGGCACTCTATTTGCTTTAACAACCTGCGTGTATTTGATGCAAAATGTTAGTACAGCCGAAATAGCTACCGATAGAGGATTAAAAAGGGTGTTGTTGTTTGTTATGTGCTTAGTAACTTGGGAAAATTCTTTTAGGATCTAATAGCACTACTTTCAGTATTGTTTGGAAAGTACAGAACGTATGTACAAAAACAGGGCAATATATGTTTAAATGGTAAAGGCCAAATTTTGCTTCGAAGATATTTTATGGAAATGCAAAAAAGGTAAGTGTAAACCTACCAAAAAAGGTAAACCTACCGTGTGCTTTTTGTATTCTGAACTTGAAGCGTTCACAATCTTTTTAGTTGTTACGTCATCTGAATCATAAGATAGCCGTGCTGTTTTTTTGACCGCGGTTGATTCTGGAATGGTTGGTTATTTCATTTTGGGGATAAAATAATATTGCTAATGCTTGTGCGTTCGGCTTGTGTTAGTAGCACCCGTTGGTTAGCGCGGCCGTCGCCTTTCGAAAACTTTAGAATCGGAACTGGTCGCTGGCTAGTCGGCCTGAACCCAGTGGGTTAATGGGGGTAGACAACACACTGCAATATCTCTAGTACCATACCGGGCGCTGTCCGTGGTGATCTGGCGATTGCATATGTATATTTCAATGTTAAAAGTCAATAACTAAAATAGGTGAAGTGTTTTTGCAAGGTAAACAAAGTTTAATCGGGGAAAAAATCGTTACCATTACAAGTAAAGTAACTTACCTCCATTGGTTAAAACTGGAGAAATCTTCTTCGGGCTTGCCGGGGGTGGTTCTACTTGTTGTTTTGTTGGAGTTTGTGACGCAACCACTGTATTTGTGACGTCATGATTTTGGCTTAGTGCTTCCAGTTGCTTTTGTTTCCATTCTTCCTCGCGTTTCTGGAAGTAAGTGTATTTCGTTTAGCGCAACTTTAAATTATTGCCACTTACTGGTAACTTTAAATTATTGTTACTTTTGCGTGATATGGTGAAAATAGCAGGAATATAAAAAAAAAAAAAAAAACGTTTCAAAATCAAATCAATTTATGTAGGAACAATTTTCTTTGGAAACCAATTGTGTTGATTTGTCTGAAATTAATACGCTAGCGAGAAAACGCTTTCTGCAATCAATTAGTGGTAGCTCTAATTTTTACCTCGGCTTCTTTCAATTCGAGTTCCATAATAGTTTGAAGTCGATTCTTGCTCGACACGACTTCGAACGACGGCCCCGACTTTTGTCGCGTCACTGTCACGTGACTTACTGAAGCTGCGGACAGGCGATTTATTATTACGTCATAACGGCATCGTAGTCGCGTAATGCTAACCTTGCGGGTTCTGCTCGAGAATTTTTGGATCCAAAGTAAGATCCACGTCATCTGGTTGGTGGGGCTCGTCGTTGGTGACGTCATCATTTGACGACATTACTTCTGTGACGTCATCATTTGACGACATCGCTTCTGTGACGTCATCATTTGACGACATTACTTCTGTGACGTCACCATTTGCTGGTGCTGCATACGTCGGTTCTTCAGTTGTCGCTGATACGGAATCCTCAAAATTTGTCGTTTCTTTAATCTCTTGATTATACTGGAATTTTTCGATGACGTCATCGTTTGTGACGATTTCGGGTTTCTTTGTCTCCGTCACAATGGGTTCAACCACTGGGTCGGGCGACGTGGTAGTTGGAGAAAGTGGGACAAACTGTGATGAAATAATTTTCATTGTTTTTGGCGTCATATTTTGGAAGGTAATCCAAGATTAATACCATTTTTTAATTATTTAATTTTAGTCAAATCGTGGTTTTTATTTGGTTAAAATGTGCCGTAAATTGTATTGAATATAAAAGATTCGAAATAGTGCTTAACACTCCCAAAATTCTGCCTAAAACATTAAAACTTACTGGTTTGATAGTAAACTTTCGCTTCGGGCTGACCGGAGTTACAGATGATGAAGTTCTTGGACTCCAACCTTTCGGGGTCACCAATGAGTGTACTCTGGGCGAGTAGGGGGCTTGCTGGGGCTGGAGAATAATTTTTTTAAGGGTCTTGCTGAAGGTACAAAATAAAGCTTTATTGTGTTTCAGGGGGCTTGCTGCGGTTGTAGATTGGAGGTTTGATGTTTTAAATCGTCCTTGTAAAACAGAGTGGGTCTAAAGATGAGTCTTTACTCTCAATTGCAGCTTTAAATGTGCTTAAATCACCATTTTTGTCGTTTTTGCAAGCAATGTTTGACAGTTTAAAGAGATGGTTTATCTTTACTTTTATACCGTGCGAAGTTTCAAATCTCTGATAGGCCTTAACCGAAGAACTTTTTTTACATAGAAGTAGTATATCGGTCGCAGTAACCATTTCGTCACACGACCGTTCGAGCTTATTTTTACTTTTTCACAGTGCTACGTTTTAACTCCGCGATGTACCCGTTTTCAAGGCGGTTTTTGTAAATTATACTTTATATGAATTTGCCGCGCTAACCATTCGGCGACACATGCTGTATATGAATCAGTCGCGCTAACCATTCGGCCACACACGCTGTATGTTAATCAGTCGCTCTAACCATTCGGCGACACATGCTGTATATGAATCAGTCGCGCTAACCATTTGGCCACACACGCTGTATGTTAATCAGTCGCTCTAACCATTCGGCGACACATGCTGTATATGAATCAGTCGCGCTAACCATTCGGCCACACACGCTGTATGTTAATCAGTCGCGCTAACCATTCGGCCACACACGCTGTATGTTAATCAGTCGCTCTAACCATTCGGCGACACATCTGTACTGCTCACCTTCACAGGTGTTTCGACTTCCTCATGCGAGGCGACAGAGACCTCTGACGACTGGTAATCGTCTTCGTGACTACCGCTCGACGTCGCTAGTGAGACAGGCCGATCGTGTTCTGACGTAGGGGAAGTGACGTTTGACCTGATGACATTGGGAACGTTGCATTCGATTCCAGAATCCGCCCCACAATCGATATGTTCTGAATAATCCGATTCTACATTGTGATGAAATACAATCGATTTGGACGGCATAGTCGGTGAAGTTACTTCAGAGGAAATGTCGGATTTTGAGTCGCTGTGGTCCTTTATCTCTTCTTTTCGTTCACTGCGGAGTAAGAAATTTTTAAACGAAAATTCCTGAATTTTAAATGTCCAATTGACGATGGACTCGTTATAACAGTTTTATGGGCAAAAACTAAAATTAGGAAAAAAGTAAAAAAGAAGGAAAATAAACAGGAATCCTACCAGGCCAATCTTTATTTTAGTTACCAGTTTCCGTCCTTTCCTTTTAATGCAATACTTATAAATAAGGTTGATATCACTTGTAAGCCTCATTTAAATACAAACTATAGTTTTATTGTCACCAAGAAACGCATTTTAATATGGTAAAGACGTTTAGCTTAAAATGTGAGAATTTCCCATGTATATAACGATAATGGCGATTATCGCGATACATAACCCGCGATTATCGATACTTTTTTTGCGATTATCGAAGTATCGTTGAAGGCCTCGTTTTAATGATTAACCAATAACCATTTTTTAAAGGGTTAACCGTTCGGCCACAGGACTGTTCACACTCTTCCGCTTAATTCTCCGTCTAATATTGTTTAGCTACCTTTATAATCACACTCCATCATGGCCTTACCTGCTTCTTGGGCTCTCCTTTGTTACGTCGTTATACGTCATACTGTTGACGGATGTGTAATTAACGTCGGTGTGAAACTTCGTGTTGCCACTCAGACTATCCGATTGTGATGTCACGGACAAACGATCAATATCTGAAATGAAAATGTGGGTTAAGTTTTTCTGCATATTCTTCGTGAAAGAAAGATGTTTATGTTTTATCCACTTATATGGGTTGAGTTTTCTGTATGGGAAAACGCAAGGCAGCATTATCACACGGTCAGTCGTCATATTACCTCGCGAATATATAAAACATTGTTCTCACACTGGTAACCTTCAGATTACTTTGCGCCCACCAACAGGTAATCGGGACTATTGCATATTGTTCTGTATGATTAAGACGCTTCTTCAGTTTCAGTAGAACCTATTAATCCACTGGGCCCAGGATATGTCCGCTAAGTGCCTTGCACAAAAAGTAGCCAGCTTGTTTTGATTCAACAACCTTTAAAACTAAAAACCAAGCTGCGAACGCTCGTATCAATTAAGCTAAGCAGCCAAAGTGGGCATTATCGCTGCTGGGGATTCACCTGAGTCTTGTTTCTCGTGCTTCCATTGTTCCTCGCGTTCCGCCGATTCGCGGATCTCTCGATCAATGAAGCTTTCCCCGGGAATGATGCGACTGTAGCGTGGGGAGTTCACCGGTACAGCTGTCGGGCTGGTTGGAAGCCTCTCGGCCTCCGCCTTCACATAGCTGGGACTGACTGGGTCGCGCATTGGAGATTTTGGCACTGACGAGCTCCGGTATGCCGCTGCCGGGGTCACTGTGAAGGAATTTGTTCGGCGCGGCGACGGCGACGCGTTGCGGAAGTCTGACATCGATTGGTTTTCAATATTTCGCCACCTGTGGCGGAAAAGAGTTGTTACTTAGCGTTTGTGGCCGAATGGTTAACGCGACCGATACATATACCTACTCCTATACAAAAAAACGGTCCGAGTAACGAGCGCACCATGGGAAGAATTGTTAACGCGACTAATGCAGATACTAAGATACTAATTCCATTCAAAGCGGATTGGTAACGATCCCATCAGGTATTCGAAACCTAGCTTAGTAAAAAATGGTAGGCGCGACCGATTTTAACATTCTATATAAAAAAACGGCCCTTAGTAACGAAGTTACAGCGCGTTCGAAACTATATTAAAAAAAATTAAATATATTAAGAAATGTTAAAGCCACTAAAAATAGATTATTTAAAACAATAATCTTCGAATCTTTCACAAATCATAGTGAAATGTCGATTTTGAATTGCTGATCAAAATTATGTGACACAAATTTTGGGATAAGTAAAACTTGATTAGCAAATAGCAATTGGGCTAAATAGTAGGAATTATTTTTTGCACTGAATGCTACCTTATCTTTTCGGGGACTTCTTTTATATCGGACCTGTATGTAATGCATTATCAAAATATGCGACACTCTGATCACATTGTACAAATAAACAACTCGTCATGGTAAGTAATAGATACAGATACATTATGGGTAGACCCATGAGTGTAAAAGACATTGTTCTAACACAGAACGCTTGGTTGATACCGCGTGGACCCCATCTCAAGTGTAGTACTTATAACAATCTTGCGAAATCGCACTAAAATTGGCTAAAAAAGAGCCGAATATACAAATATAATACATTATCCTCCATTACAAAGTTAATATTTAGAATCAAGGCACCAGAAAGTTCAAACCGATTCACAAATAATTCACACTACATTGTACAAATAAACATTCGCCAGGATAACCAATGCAAAAGATACAGATACATTAATCGCTATTTTAAGGTCAATATTTAGAATCAAGGCACCAGAACGTTGAAACCGACTTACTTGTTTCGGACGTTCGAAACGCCCAGTGATTCTCGTATGATATTTTCGCTGCTTGGGAGTTCCCCTGAGACGCTACCGGTCGATACGACGCTCGACATAGATTCGCTTCGTTCGCGCTGTTCCTTCGCTTGTCTTACAGCTCTGTTGGTGTGTGTGACGTAACAATTATTGACTTGTTGGGCACGACATGAAAAACTCCGAAGAAAATTATTTGAAAACGCATCCAGGCGGAAACTAAGGGGGGGGGGGAAGAGGGAAGAAGGAAAACCGCCGACTAAAATGACCATTAGAGGATTAGGTTTAGTGTTAGAGCTGGGGTTAGAGTTATGGTTGGTTCTAGGATTTTTTTAGTGTGCAATATACCTCCTTCTGACCTTTCCTCTTTCCCTTCCTTTAGCGTGGGAAAAACTAAAAGGAGGAAAAGAGGAAAGTGGTAGGAAAACTCCATACTAAAATGAAGGTTAGTGCGGTAGGCTTAATGTTCAGGCAGTGTCGAGAGAACGGTTTGTTCTGGGGTTAAGATTAGTTTTCATAGTTTTAGTTCTTCCCTATTTTTCTTCTTTTAGTGTTTACTTCTTCAAATCAACGCCCACGTTGCCAAGAGCGTTAATGAGCAAACATACCACCAGGTTTACGTCATAAACCGTGGTTTCTAAATCGCCGTTTAGTCTTAATCGCGCTATAGAATGCTCTGGAGTACTTGACCACGGCGGATACTTCTAAATGACTGGCGGCGGAAAATTCTCAAACCCAAAAGTGCTCAATTTGATTATATTCAAGTACGCGTGGGCATTTCGTCTTTGGAGCAACTCTTTTTAATTTTAAACAGCGGTGGCGGTTGCACAAAATCGTCATTTTAAAGTCCAGTTCCTAAAAAGGGATATAGCGTTATCACAAAGGCGATCCTAAGATTATCTCTTGCCCACCGTGGGGTTACCGGAGGTATTGCAGGGTGATATATGTGTGAGACGTTCCTTAAATTTAGTACAACCCATTAATCCACTGAGCTTAGACAATGTCTGTTAACTGCCTTGACCAGTTACCAATATTCCTTGCCCAAAATACAAACTACCTACCAACCAGTTTCGAACCTACAACCTTTGAGTTGAAACGCACAACCCCACGAAACTACTCAGTCGGAAGAGTCTTACAGTCCGATTAAAGTACTAGACATTTGGCGACGCCTTTAGAATCACTTGTCAATACGGAAACTAACACACTATACAGTTTAACAGTCGTATGGCTGAAACGACTGAACCACACATCGCTTCATAAAAAACGGTCTTAAGGAGGAATTCAGCATTGGGTCGAAACCTAATAAAACACTATACAGCAAAAGTTTCTAAAAAGTAATTTTGACCTTGACACAGCACAGGAAATTGTAAAATTTTAAACAGACGTCAATTCACCTCTTAGTGCGTCCTACTGAGAGTCTTTTGTTTTCCGTTTCTTCCTTGACGAACTTATCGTGCAGTTTACTTTCCCATAAATTGATAGCGTCCCTGCTGTGTACGTTGGATTCCACCACCACTTCACTGTTAGGACACACCTCGTGCAACGATACCTGTGATGGAGAGCAAGCTACCTTTCAACTTGTGGACGTGTTTAGCTCTCTACAGAAATCAAACTTTTAAAGGTTTATCGTTCTGCTGGAAACGATAATATTAGTTTTTTTGAAACTTAAATTTTATAAATTTTAGTTTTTTTAAAATTTTATTTTTTTGGGAATTACAATTTTAGTTTCTCAGAAGAACGTTAAAGAACTAATAAAATAAATTAAAAAAAGACTTAAAATAAAACTGTATTAATTTTAAGTCAAAATGCATAGAAATACAAGACAAAGGTGTTGTAAACATAAAAGCCCATATGTACAGTCATCATTGCTGGTATTTAAAAAATACAAATAGTTTTACTAAGATAGTTAACATTTCCATATCCTGCCAAGGAGTGTTATTTCTACAATTTATTACAGCTTGTTTGAAATTCTGAGCATTGAAATAAGAAACATACAGACCATAAACCACTAACTGGCTGCAGTAGACTACAGCGGTAGGTTGGTCCATTACATTACTATTTCCTCAGATAAACTATGCAGTAAAGAAGACCTACTTCGCAAAAAAACACTTTAAGACTATGAAGCACTACATTTTAACATGATAACACCTTTGATGATTTAATTGATCGCTGTTATTACTTCCAACTTACTTCTTTAGTCTAACATTTAACGAGTATTTGGTCTGGCTTCAAGCGATTTAAAGTTATTTTCAAATATTTTGAGAAAATTATTAACCAGAAGTTTTTATTGCTGATTATAATTTGTAAGACAAATTAAAATGCTTTAAGCAAAGCTATATTCCGAAGGTCGGTGTCTATACATATTTGCTCGTTAAAATCTACTTCATTTATCTCATCTTGTCTGCAGTTCAAGTTTAAGTTAGTAGTTGATTCTTCATTACATTAAAGAAGAACGGCGCAGTTATTATAAGTTAAGAACGCAGGAAAAAACGGCAAAACTACAGAAGTTTTATCTATACCTTGTCCTCAAAACGCATTGCCGCTACAAAACTTGTTACGAATTTGTACATATTGTTTTTCCCCTTTGTCTAACTTCTAAACTAGATTTCTCACAGCCTCATAAAACAAGAACAACCACCGCCGGGTAACCAGTTCCGACAAAACTAATGACAATATAGTTTACAGGGAGTTACGAAATATCGCGCTTTAGCGTGATTCCCATGGTATATATGTCCTCTCGCGATGTAATTCCTATAAAACCTTGTTTTAAATTAAAGAGTTCATAAAATTATTTCCAAGAAGCTACTAAACTGAAAACAGCTTTGCTTACAATAAGCACTAACCAATGACTAAAAATTCGGATAGCGTTACAAAAACTACATTTTAAACAATCGCCTTCATGCGTAACAATAACTACGTGCGCCAAACTTAAATAAGTCGCTTGTATACTCAAAGCCACTAGATTTATACGCAAAAATAATAATTTAAGCCAAAAAGACTTGTTTTTTTACCCTTTGATTTTACCTAGAGTGGTAAGTTATGTTTATTTTCGTAACGCAAAAACATTTTTACCTTTGTGTAATATTTATTTTTTATTTGTAGCTAAATCTACACTTGCCTTGTTATGAATTGGAAACATGCCCATATTTTACGTCTATCGAATATTTTTTTCTTATTCGCAGATAAAAATACATTTGTCTTTTTGTTTACTTATTTTACGTAGTTGTTATCCAAAACGATATCTGTCTGCACAGAGAATTTGAAAATGCCCATTTTTTTAGCTTAATCGAATATCTATTTCTTATTCGCAGCTAAATCTACACTGGTACTTTTTAACTTGCCGAGTTAAAATTTAAAAATAATCCATAACGATATCTTTCTGCATAGTATTCGGAAAGGCCCATTTTCACGCAGCATTGCCTTCTGTTCTGCTTATTCTCAGTTCTAAAACCGCTGTCTCCCGAGCTCGGGATTTCTCGAATTCTCGGTCGAATACACCTTGCTATCTTTCAATTGCGATTGTTCCGTCATACAGAGAGCGCGCGTCGCCAGGAGCGATGATTAACGAATCGTGGGCAGCGCTCGTTGTTACGTCATAACACTCCACAATTATGACGTAAAAGTGCCATGTTTGTAGAACACCACTCACATATTATGCAAAGTTTCGTTCAATGTATAATACCCTCGCTGCCTACACGACACTTTAACTACACTTTCCCATTACGCTTCAAATCAGAAAACCCGATTATGACGAAATAATCCAAGAATTCCATAATCAGCTAATTCGTGACAACAATCGATAAATACGAATTATAAGCATCGCAGAAAAAACAGATGCAAAAAAACTTAGACGTTGATTATTTCTACATTTCTGCTATTGATGGCTGTTGGTATTACACAAAGTACTATTATGTGTTATTTAAGAGCTCTACATGGGTTGATATGGGTGCAAGTGAATCTTACCCACACAATATGAGTAATTTTGGGTCTACAAGCCAACTGTGACGATTTACGAAAACAAACGTGACTTTTGGGGCTTAGTCGAAAGCCGGGCTCACATAGACTTAAAGGCAGGATCTACAAACAAAAACTTAATACCAAAATACGAGAATATAAAACTACGAAAAATGCAGAAATTTATACTAATCCATAACCCCACTCTAACTGTGCCGAATATAAAACTAAACAAATTCTGTGATTAACCACAAAACCCCAGTAAAGATACTGTGGTTTACGCGGGATATTAAATTATCTTTGTATTTATTTCCCCTATTACAGCGGTTCCCAAACTGGGCGCCGCGGCGCCCTGGGGAGCCGCGAGACTTTGCCAGGGGCGCCGCGAAAGCATGCGGAAGTTGCTGCATTTATTGTTTTTTCACAAAAAAACAGTACATGTGTGTTACACCAGTAAAACGTTAATTGGAGATGTTTGAGCCTGGTGTGCAACCCCATACACTGGCATACAGCATTCGTTTTACTTGTAAAATCCATTGTTCGGTGTTATCGGCCACTATTTGCTCACTAACATGGCATTGTTTTCGAATAATGGTTTGTCAAATAACTGCTTTGCATTAATTGATTGTTCGTCACTTTAGTAGTTTAGTGAATGAGTATGAATGGTTATCCAAATGCATGCTATAGTCTGGATATACAATATACAATATATGCAGTTTGAAAATTTTGGCTTTATGAGGGAGCCGCAAGGTTTAATAAGTTTACAAAAGGCGCCGCCAACAAAAAAGTTTGGGAACCGCTGCCCTATTGCATTGCTTTGTTGTTTAGTATTTACCAGATCGAGAAACATCGCAGCATCGGTTTGTGTCTTATAAAATGACCTTTGTAGTATACGCCTATTATAAAGAAACAAAAACCTAGCTGCTACCGTATGTCTGGACCAGGAATCACGGTCTGTTTTACGGCCTAACAATAATCGTAATATTATTACTCCAGTGATTAGGGTAAAACACAAAACGTTGATTTAAATAACAATAACCATTATTACCGAATTAACAGTGGATACGTCAGAGCTGGTGGTTTCCACGGAAACTGACGAATCGGAACGAAGACTCGAACTTTCTATTCTCTGGCGTCGTCTCTCCTCGTATCTGTGCAATATTTACACGTGAATATATTGTTTCTATGAAAGGTTATGATATTTTTATAGTGATGGGTATGTTACATCTATTTTTGCTAGGTTACTATCGAAACAAAAAAGAATGTGGTAGCATTTAGGTCAGTGCGTTGCTTTTCAGTCGAAGGGTTGTAGATTCGAAACTTATTGCTAAGCGGCTGTGTCCTTGGCCAAAGTACTTTACGGACATTGAAACTAAATGGTGGGTTCTACCAAAATCATGCACAAAACACTGCAATAACCGCGTTAACCCGACGATGGGCGCAAGGTGATCTGACGATTATACCCGTGTTTTACGCTCATTGCGTTTTTTCATTCACTTATTGGGACAATAATACAAAGGGATAAAGGGAAAGATTCGTCGAGTATGCAATTTTAAACCGGTTGCAAAAAAAGGTTTTTATCGCAAACATTCCGTGTTTTGGGCAATTTGGAAAACACGGATGTCCGACCAAGGGTGTCGAATACACCGTTCTACCACAGAACGCTTGGTTGACACCGCGTGAACCCCATCTTAAGTGAAATACGTATACTTTGCTAAATCGGCTGCAATAGATTTGTTAACCCTAACACAGGTATGCTTGGGATACTGACGATTGAACTTTTTTTATTGAGTTAAGTTTCGAATCCATTATGGGCTCTTTACTCAGGCAGTTTTTTGACAGGGAGTCGGTACATATATCGGTCGTGTTAACCATTCGGCCGTACGACCTTCTACAATGAGACCCACATTCGAGACCCGATCAATTAAATATAAAAAAATTCCACCCATTCTTACTTCTTCAAGCTTTCTTTCTGTTGTCCTTCCAACGTTTCTTCCCAGTTCTTCACTTCAGGAGGCCGCCATTTTGGGATGTAATTCGGATTGTGTTTCTTCGTCATCGCCTTTATCACTTTGCGACGCTCCCTGTGACGTCATAACGCGATTGATACGTCATATTTGGAAAATAACGACCCCGGTCGGGAAATACGTTGTAATTGATCTTGTAAATTCTAGCGCCTTTTAGTATTTTTTTGGAAAATAACTGGGCTAAGTTTCGAACCCATGATTGGATCGTCACGGAATCCGTTTTATGCAAGAATCGGAACATGTATCGGTCGCATTAACCATTCGGCCACTCGACCTAACACAATACAAGGTTTTATCGTTTGCAAATTAACACGCGCTTGGGCGCTGGTGTTTCTTTCTTGGTGATTAGCCCAACATGGGTTCGAAACCCTAGCCCGGCAAAAAAGTTTACAAAAACACCTGAATGGTAAAGGGTGTAGGCGGACACAGCTCGAGCGTGTATGTGTGTGTGGACATGTACATGGGGAAAACTAAGATGGGGGGAAGAGGGAAGGAGGGAAACTTCACTAAAATAAAGATTATGACATTACAGTAAGTTTTAAACATAGGGTTGGAGTTAGGGTTAGTTTTGGGGTTGAGATTAGTATTTAGAGCAGGTTTTGAATTAGTTTCCATAATTTTAGTGTGCAGTTTTCCTCCTTCCCTCCTTTTAGTGTTGCCCCCTCTACATACAAAGACATCTGACAAGACAAACACATAGAGAAAGAAGCTTGGAAGACGAATGGATTTAAACAGAACAAATTCTGCTTCCCTAAAGTTTGCGTGAGTTATAAATAGTAACATTGACGCGACAATGCACATTATTACAAAGAATCGCCACGGATCAGCGGTTTTGAACGACTGTTTATTGCAAGAATCCTACGATACGGATTCAACCAAAATCATGATCAAACATGAGTCATAAAGTCTATTGTGACTAAAAAACGGACACAGCCTTTGTAATTTTACTCCCTTATTAGGTGGAATTCTACCAATCGCTTTGAAGTATACGATAATAACGACTTAGTGCTATTATGATGTCATAAATACCCCGAATTAAATAAAAGGAGATACCGGTGGTAAAATAAACCCGCAAACCGGTATGTATTAAAGGTTGGTAAATTTTGGGCAGAAAGTGAAAAATCTACAAAACAAGGCATGCCCTATAATAGCAAATATGTGAGGTAAATTCTTTAAGTGCCAATTGGTCAATTATATGTTTCATGGATTCGATTGTAACGCCTCCAGGCGCGATTTCCGCTCTATATTATTACGTCATAAACGTAACGACTTTTCCTCCCATAAAACCACGGCGTTACTGAAATACGGAAACTTATTTCAGAACTATTTGTCGCCTAGCCCGGGTTGCTATTTTAAAATAATTTCCCCGATTTACCTTAAATGGTATACGTAAGATAATTTTAGAAATTACCTCGTCCTACTTTTTGGATTGGTCGAGTTAACCATTTAGTCACACAACGGTTCTTCAGTCTTTATATACTCTTTTTTTTACAAGTCTGGAACCTATTCGATATTTTATAATTTATATAAATCGTTTTGTGAATCGGTCGCGTTAATCATTCATTTTTTGTGTGTCGGGTCAAGTTTTGAACTCGTAATCAGCTCGTCACGAAGGACATTTTTGTATATATAATCATGTATTCATGTATATGAATCGGTCGCGCTAACCAATCGGCCACACATTCTGTATATGAATCGGTCGCGCTAACCATTCGGCCACACGACCGATAATCGTCCATTTTTGTAAACCATTTATGTTTTTGTTTTTTTTGTAAACGAGCTTAGTTTCGACCCCAATAAGATTTTGTCATAAGACGGTTTTTGTTTATAAAAGACTGTATATGTATCGGTCTCGTTAACCATTCGCCCACACGACCGTTTATGGTAAACCATTCATTTTTTGCCGAGCCAAGTTTCCAATCCATGATGGGCTCATCACTTGGACCGTTTTTGTATAGTAGTCGGTATATGCATCGGTCGCGTTAACCATTCGGCCACACAACCGTTCTTGTAAACCATTCATGAAGCTCGCCAAAATTGTAAAACTCGATGTCGCCATCATGCGGTGAAATGTGATACGTATCCATCAAAAATCCCCTACTAGTTCATTATTGTTGGTTGGTTTTCGACAGTCGTGCTGCATATTAATCTGCGGTGCTAAACATGCCGACACACGGCGGGGAAAACACATAGAGGAGAGTAGGGAAACTGCTTAATGGAGGTTATGTGTAAAAGTTTAGCGTAGAGTTAAATTTAGCGTTGCTCTGTGGTTGAGTTTAGTATTGGTTTTCATAATAAAGGAGGGAAGGAGGGAAACTGCTCACTAAAATCACGCAAACTAATTTTTAACCCTTCCCTAAACACTAATATCAACCCAAAGACTAACCCTAAGTCTAACCCCATGTTTAAAACTAACCCTAATGTCATAATCTCATTTTAGCAAGCAGTTTACCTCCTTCCCTCTTTTCCCCTTTCATGGTTGCCCAACAGGCCAACTCAAAACAAGATTGAATATTTACAATTTTTTTATCGAGCCAAGTTTCTAACCCATGATGGGCTCGTCACCAGGACCGTTTTTTTGTATAAGAGTCGATATATGTGTCGGACGACCGTAGCAGGTATTTTTTATTTAAAAAAAATATTTACAAAGTGAAGTAACCCGAGTTTTTACTCACTACTTCCATCTAGCGGTTACTTACATTTCAGCCGAGTCGTCCACGCGACCTTTGGGTTTGAGCCAAACTTTATCCTTCGGTTTCGCATCTCCAAACCACTTTGTGGCGTCGGTGTTTCGCTGGCTGTGAGCCGCGTTGTAGGATCGCGCGCTCGCGTCCTCCCTGTGACGTCATAATGTTTTTTTTTATCGAGCCAAGTTTCGAATCCATGATGGGCTCGTTACTTGGACGGTGTTTGTATAGGAGTCGGTATATGTATCGGTCGCGTTAACCATTTGGTGACTGTACAGTCAGTAGAAATGTGGCGGTATATAAACTCTGGACGCCAGTAAGTAGGTTGTGTTTTTGGGCAAGGCATTCGGCGGACATTGGCACTGGGTATGAAACTAGTTGTTTATTGGGCTAATAAATGTAACAATTTCCCATTCGCAGATTCGCAGGGATAACAAAACGTATCCCATCCCTTCTCATCTTATATTACTAATATGAGTTTTAATTTAGTATTCTCGTTACGTATAGTCCTGCCGGTTAGTTGCAGGTGCGAAACTGGTCGCTAGCTAGACATTGGCTGAACCCAGCGAAATAATGAGTATTACCAAATTGAAGTAACGTGTCTTTTATACACAACACACTACAATAGCTCCGGTAATCCGACGATGGGCGCGAGGTGATCTGACGATTGCCCGTGTGTTAACTCCCTTGGTATTCCCATTCACGGGGATAAACATGAATATCCTATCCTGTGTGTGGCATAACATGACGTAACAAACAAATCTAATGTGTAAATCAATTGCAGCATCGGTAAGCCGCTGCAGCCGCTCAATTTCTGCGAGGTCGTAAACGTAACAATTGCCGTTTGTTTCAATGGAACTAGGGCGCGAAATTAGCGAGGTTACTCTTAATTGAACGCACCAAACATCGAAGCGACTGTGATGTCACACAGGGCACTGTCGTGCCATTGTGTACTGTGTTAATTGTCAACTACAAGTCGGAGCCTGATTATTCGCAACAATACCAGTTCTTGGGCAACAATAGCTACATTTTTAAGGAATTCTATAACAACAAAACTAATCCTATTGTTGAAATCTCCTCCCATTGTTGTTACCTATTTTTAAGATTTTATGAAGTAACAAAGATGGTTTTGTTACGGTGACATTGAAAATTAGTTTGCGAGAAAAACAAAAAATAAGGAATTTGTGAGATTTTGTTAACTATTGGACTTAAAATCTCTTTTTAGTCAAATAAAAAAAATGTGTTAACTATTTGACTTAAGATTACAAACATTCGTGCGATTTTGTAAACTATTTGACTGAATCACTAAATCAACGGCACAATAGACCATAATTGTGTCGTATAATGGTTGGAGTTTAGCTTAACACTGTACATTTGTTTGTATCTAATACTAGCTCCTAACTCGGAAAAGGTACGTCACAATACTCATTATATAAAATAAGCCAATTAACTCACGGTATTTCGTCCCGGTTGACCAATCCGGTGCGTTCGATTATTCTCATGTCTTCGTTTGTTACGTCACTAAACACGTCGGGATATTCCAAAATCACAACGCCTTTCGACGTCACTTCTAGTTCAGGAATTGTACCGACGTCTATAACGTTTTCTTCTTTGTCTATGACGTTTTCTTCTTTAACTATGACGTTTTCTTCTTTATCTATTACGTTTTCCTCTGTGTCTATGACGTGTTCTTTTTGGTCTATGACGTCGTTTCCTGTGTTTGTGACGGTTATTTCTTCGTTGGGAACTTCTTTTTCTCTGTTTGCTTCTTCAAGCAATCGCTGCCCTGCTAAGTCGAGATCGCTTTCGTCTCGAATGGCGTCGAACCCGATTGATTCAGCTCTCGATTCTACCTCGCTCACTTCCTCTGTGACGTTTGAATCAACTGAGCCGCGCTTCGAGCGGACCGAACCTGATACGTCACGCGGGGAATCCCTCACAGCTGCCGCTTCCCGGACGCCCTCTGTGACGACATGATGGGCTAGAATAGGCGCGAACGACTCGGCGTGGTCCACTTCTGTGATGTCATTAACCTTATGTTCGGTGACGTCGTTCTCGGCCGTTTCTTCATATGTCGTGACGTTAGCATTAACATTGATGATGTCATCAGTTACTTTTTCTGCAACATCATCGTTGGCAACAGATATTTCAGTTTCTAAAATTTCGTTTGTTGGTTTTTCTTCAGAATCACTCGTATTTGTAACGTCATAAGAATATTGCGTTGTGTTTTCCTCGTGCTCATCGATGGACGACGTGACGTCACTGGCTACGTCATCAATATCGAGTTCTGCATTTTCTTGATGCATTTCCTCTGCAATATCATGCTGTTCTGACGTCATGGCATAATTCTCTCGTGACGTAGTAACTTCATTCGCTTGTGATGTAATAATGTCGTTTATTTGTGATGTCATAGTGTCGTTTTCCTCTGACGGGAAAACGTCGTTCTCTCTTGGTGTGATAGCGCTGTATTCTTGCGCAACTATATCTTCGTTCTCTTGTGACGTAATTATGTCAACATGAACGAGAGGCGAAACAACTTCCATCTTAGAGGAATCTGCAAAAAACATTGTGACGTTGATAAAGGGTATTGTGATATAAATTGTAAAAACAAATTGTGAAAATTTTGACTAGTCATTTATTGTCTATAAAGGGGAAAACTAAACGGAGGGAAAGCGAGAAGGCAGGAAGGAGGGAAACTGCACTAAAATGGATATTAGGGCTTAAAAGTTAGTTTTAAACATGGGGTTGGAGTTAAGGTTAGTTCAGGGACTGGGATTAGTGTTTAGGGCAGGGTTAAAATCCCTCCTTTCCGCTTTCCCTCCCTTTAGCGTTGCCCTCTATAAAGCAAAAAAGAACATATAGTGTATTACATCATGATTGCCCGTTGATTTCTACAACGAATCACGTCATGCTTCGTGACGTCATAATCACGAAATTTTTTCGGTCGCGGTTAGATTGATTCGAGCGATTTCTCTTGAGGAATAGTGACTTTTGTGACGAAACAAGCAATCGATAGTGAATTAGAAACAGATTTCTTGCGATTTAGTTCTCGATTTAATTTCAATGAAATCTAAACTTAGTTCACGCTTTATAAACTTCCTGGTAATTATGACGTCACACTTGCGTGAAATAATCCGTCTACATCAGTGGTTCCCAACCTGGGGGTCGCGACCCCCAAAGGGGTCGCAAAGCATGTTAAAGGGGGTCGCGAAGCTGTTGCAAATGTAAGAACAAGGGTAACTGTCAATAGGACTGGATGCTTCGGTACGCTCATAGTATGTGCTCTATCCTGTGCATAATTTTCCATTGAGACATTTCATTCGGATTGCTTTGTAGCACAATATTATTGCATCAGTATGCGTCCACTGTGATGTCATATCGTCCACTGTGATGTCATAAACTATATGACCACTTGACTGTAAACGTGCAATAGCTGCAAATTGGAACTCTATTAGGGAAGTAGCTTAGTATATTACACAACAGAAATCCGTCAAGACTTGGAATTGGTCAAGATAGTTAAGGGGAGGTTTAGCTGCAGACCTACAAGGTCAACGATCGCACTGATTTGTTAATAAATGCAAGTAAAACATTTTTTTGTGCTAACTTTCTAATTTTGCATTTAGGATAGAATATAAGTGTGGGTCACGGAATCTTCGAAAATTTTTAAGAGGGTCACCAAGACAAAAAGGTTGGGAACCACTGGTCTACATTAACCGGAATTTTCTTAGATTTTCATCGCTTACTAGTGCGATAATTTTTAGAAAAAGATAGTAAAGCATATCTAACCGACATTGCCACAGATTACTAAAAATAGTGCTGTCAAAGTCCTGCCCAATATAACGTACTAGCATATACCTATAACAGGAATTTCTGACAGCTAAACTATTTCGGGACAGAAACTGAACTAAGCAAGAGTACATATCCTGAAATCAGCACCATGTTCTAAGGCAGTGGTTCTCAATCTTTTTGACCTCGTGACGTACCCCAGACCAATCACGAACGCAAACGGGCTCATTTTGCATGGGAAGTCAAAACAATATGCTAAATACTCAAAACATTACAATGGAAAAGAACGAACTAGACGCTAACAATTTAGTAGTTTATGATCTATGCACACTCTGTCGTAAATTTACGAAATGCAAGTGTGGCGCACCTAGCTAACCCTTGCAGCGCACCATTTGAGAAACACTGTTCTAAGGAATACGGTTTGCTAATCGAACAAGGGCTGTCGGTACCAATATAACTAATCAAGCCAATTGCACTAATACGCCCTACTTGTAATCAAGCTAACACTAATTCCCACCGCCTACTGTGAGGTTTATACAAATTACTGCTCGATTGTTTGACCTTGCTTGCGTCGTAATGGTCACTGTGACGTACGCCGCCGTGATGTCATAATGAAGGTAATAGTCCATTATTTCGCCGTTAAGTGAAACTAAACGGTTCTATTTCGCAATAATCCCACCTGTTTTCAAACAAAGGGGACGTTCCGGGAGACAATGTGCACGTGTTCTGTTACGTCACAATAGCGTCGTCCGGCCAAGGGATAGAATTAAAGAAAACCGAAAACACGGCGGTTACCTGTCGACCGGTGCTTTCTTCGCGGCTTCGGTACCGGCATTACGTCATCAACTTCCGTTATGACGTCAGGCGTGTTCTTTGTGACGTCATCGTGCTTTTCTTCCAAGACTTCTTGTGTTACTTCTACGGCGTTGTACTCTTCTTCGTTTGCTTCGGGAATTGTGACGTCTTCGTATGCGATATAGCAGCTTGTGACGTCATTATCGGCGCTTTCCACGGACGATTGAGTAGAGCCCGATGACGTAGTCGATGAAGTTCTGTCGTGGCTGAACTCTCTGGCAAGCACATGCTCTTCAGCGCTGCTAGCGGACGTGTTCAATGTCGGGAAATCTGCTTGGTCGCCATAGTTAGTAAGTTATCACATTGATACACAAATAAAAAGATAAAACAAATGAAAAGGAAGAAATACACACTATAGATGTTTAAAACTTTTAAAATATAAACGAATTTTTTTACCAAGTAATATTTACATCCGTGTGATTTTTACACAAAGATTCTCATTTATAGGCATTTTTCAGTTAGCTGGTTTAATATAGGGTATAGCTTTGTTTATTCCCGTGAATAGAAAAACGCAATTGACGTTATCATACGGGTATTTTTTTAACGGAAGTAAGTTTCGAACATACGACGTATTCGTCACCGATATCGATAGATATATAGAAAACGGTATATGAACTGTTTCGTTAAACGGTCGGCCACACAACCGTCCCCACTAAATACCTTCCTTGCCAATGGGACCAATCCACCACCTACCACACTTCCCTTCAGCAACTAAGGACCGTATTCTGTTATAAGTTGCGCGACATGGTATAGCTAACCACAACAATGTATTGTTAACTATAGGGGCAGTGTTAGGATTCGGGTTAGTTTAAGGGTTCGGACTAGTAGTGTTGGGGTTAGATTTACGTATAGGTATAGGGGGAAATTCATGAACTGACTTCAAAGAGCAGCTCTGTGACACTCTATAGCTTACCATAATTATTTCTTGTTAACTACAGGGGCAGTGTTAGGATTCGGGTTAGTTTAGGGGTTGGGGCCAGGGTTCGGACTAGTAGTGTTGGGGTTAGATTTACGTATAGGTATAGGGGGAAATCATGAACTGGCTTCAAAGGAGCAGCCCTGTGGCACGCCATACCACCACAACAATTACTTGTTAACTACAGGGGCAGTGTTAGGATTTGGGTTAGTTTAAGGGTTGGGGTTCGGGTTCGGATGGTTACATTTACGTATAGGTCTAGGGAAAATTTATGAACTGGCTTCAAAGGAGCAGCTCTGTAACACGCTAACCACCACAACTCCCTGTGGTTTCGTTGTTTTTGTACAAGCAAACCTTTGTCTTCATCAACGGACTACACAGTAACTATACAGAATACGCAAAGACACGAAAACATAACACAAAAAGACGAAATATACAAAACAATAGATCTCATGAAGACGAAATATGTATAAATATAATACAGAAAAGTAAAGTATTAACAATCTACCTTCTTCCGAGCTTTCCAAATTCATCTTCTGTAGAGCGAGATCTATTTTGTACTGAAGCTGGTATCTTGGCGCCAATTCCGCTAGCAGTTTCTGTTCAAAACAACAAGAAGGTTGAAATCAATACACGCCATCATCCTTTCATATAACCAAGTTTTGGGCAACACTAAAAGAAGAAAAGTTGGAAGGAGGGAAACTGCTCACTAAAACTATACAAACAAATTCCAACACTATCTAAATCACTAATCTCAAACCTAGAACTAACGCAAATTTTAACCTTAGTTCTAACACACCCAGACGCTGTTTTTTGTATCTTGATTTCAGTGTGCAGTTTCCCTCCTTCCCTCTTTTCCTTCTTTTACTTTTCCCATTAAATTAAAATTGTCACCAAAAGAAGATTTCAATTAAACGTCTTACTAGGCTTGGACACCGTGATTCGTACGTTACGAATTTACCATTGTTACGTCCCAATGGAATATGATGTGATAAATTCCATTATCTCGGTGGCATATGCTGTATGTCCATGGGGAATTCCCCAGATAGATTGTCAACAAATCTAAGACACTCACCGACTTATTCATTGCTCTTGTGACGTCACAAAACCCTAACAGAAAACACACGAACGCTAATGTGTAAACGTCTGGAAATATTTGCCCGGCATTTAGAATGAAACTAAACTAGGTCAAAGGTCGCATTGTAACAAACGCGATTGTTGTATTTTCACACGCAATGAACTTAAGTTTTAATAAACTAAATATTTGATTACTAAGCAAACATGACTGGATTTTGATTTGCACGTTTTTTACCCTTCACATAATGATCAACAGTTTTAATAAATTAAATATCTGCTTACTAAGCAAAACGTGACTTTGAATTTTACCAAACAAATTTCAACGCAGTTAAGTCTTGCTTAAGCATTAAGAGTTTTATGACGCAAAAATGACACTTTATTTCCAGCAGTGAAGTAATTGTTACGTGTACAAGTCGTTATCCACGCGTTGTTCTCTCATAAAACTTAACAATGCCTTCAACGGTGGTTTATTACATAATAATAAAAAATATGACTTTTCACAGCTAATAATTAACCAAAAAGTTAGTCTTTAACAACACTTTTACCACTAATTTTACCTTTAAGTCCTTTAAGCGGAATTTCTTTACAAACGAAAATGACCCAGTTAATCTAGTCAAAATACACTGTCAATAAAGGCAGTAGTGGCATATATTATTTTGTTTATTTCTGCCTAGTCTGTGTTTAAATAAATAAAAAGTTTTTGAATAACTCTAATTAAATCTTGCCTACTGCCACACTGGAATGCGTCATGATAATCTAACAACTCCTGTTCTATGTTGTCACACCGTCTGCAATATGTCTCTCAATGACTTCCAGTGGGTTAAACTTTTACGGATTGTGACGTAATAAGCAAAACACGCGGTGCCTTCTCCGTCGTCGGTTTGTGCCGTAACAATGGAAAATAATTCGGGAAGCCTTAACTTAAAGACACAGGCCAGCATAAATAATTCACGAAACAAAAATTCCTTACAGCGACTTTTACGCCTTAACTTAGCTAGTTTTCCGTAGCCTTCTAAGATTACCATACTTACCTTAAATTTCTGGCTAAGCAGCATTTAGCCACCTCTTTATTTATTTTTCTTTACACTAAATACATAACAAACCCACTTAAATGCTACCAGTCGGTGGTTCCTTTATTTTATTTTAACATTTGAACAAAAATCTATACAAGACTCGCTACGCTGCACTTTCAACCAATTCTATTCTAAACCAGATTTCGTTCAAAACAAACCATCTAAAACGCGTACTTAATTGAACTTCCACCCTTGCTTTATGACACACCTTGTCGTAATAATTACTTCTTCTGACATCATAAGCGAACTAATGAACAATAAAATTGGACACGTGAGCGCTGTAGGGATTCTTATCATTTATGACGTCATAACGGGCCTTTCCCGAGAAAGCGACTGTGACGAAAAAGATTTATTATCAAGTTCATCGGCGTTCGAAGTTAACCGAAGCGAAAATAAACATCAAAGATAAATCAAGCGTGGTTTTCTCGCGATTTTTTTTAAAGTAAAATAAATAGAAAATTAGACAAATATTAAAGTAAATTAAACGAATATTAGAGTAAATTAAAAATGTCCCTTATTTCTTTAAGTAAACGAAAACGAATGAAAATTCCTGCCTTGATATTGGACTCTGGTGATATTCAAATCGTAAACAATGGCGTTTATACACGAGTCATTCAGTCAATATTGGCTCCAGATTCCAATAAAATTACTCAGTAACACGCATGCAAATAGACACCTCATAAAAATGCCGTATTTTTTTGGAAAACAGAATTCCCATGTCACTGTGCACAAGAATATATGACTGAGTGTACGCCTACTACTATCTGATTGCGACTATTGCTGGGCAATGGTGTTTAAATGCACCCCGAAGGCTTTTAAATACAAATTACAATTTTGTATTTGTTTTGTGGTTTAACTTGTTAAACAGCAATGTCTCTATCGTAATTTACACATTGCAAAGCTTCGGTAACCCGACAGTGGGCACGAGGTAATCTGGCGATTTCCAGTTTTAAAACTACCTCACAAAAAAATCATTTTCCTGTAAGTCTTTAAGATATAAACTCATATAAAAATCTGCTGTTCTATGCTTTCCAACATTATACCATTTTTAATTTCTATTAGACTGTCAATATAAACATATTTCTATTGCGTAACTAAATAACATAACTAGACTTTTAGTAACAAATGTAGCGAACAAAAAACAACCGAAGCCTTAACATTTTCATCGATAATAATACCACCGGAAAAACAACGCCTAGAATTTGTGGAGTTTTTTTCTGTGGAATCCCGCAATTTGCGTCACTTTACACGCACGAATAAATTTCAAGTTTAAAGAGGAGTTACCCATGACTTGGATGCTAGTTGGTTACATGCACTTAGTTCGTTTCCTAACACTAATGGCGGAAACGCGTGGAAAGGCCGTAATGCCCAAGCCAGCTTGAAATCATTGGTTTAATGGAAATTTATATCTCAATATATTGCGTATTCTGGTAATCTGTTATTACTGCAAATTATTAAAAAAATGAAATTAGTCTGGCGGTTTAGTGCGAAGCCTTTCAACCGAAAGGTTGCAGGTTCTAAACTGGTCGCTAGCTAGTCAGTTGTGTGCTTCGGCAAGGCACTTAACGGAAATTTCCAGAACCCAGCAGATTAATGGGTTCTAGCAAATAAAAGAAACTTGTGAATCATACACAACACACTGCAATAGCTCCGGTAACCCGACGATGTGCGAGAGGTGATCTGACGATTGCCCTTATGTGTTAACCCCTAGGTTTTCCCATTCACGGGTATAAACATGAATATCCTATCCTATCCTATATTTTAAAATTACGCATTTTCCAACCTGTCTGCTATTCGACATAAGAGTATTTCGTTGGTGAAAGTTGAATATAAATCGTTTTGTATAGAACAAGGTCGAAGCATTAGTTAACGGTTAACCGATGGGTTGGTTATTAGGTAATTACTTAAAATTCCTCAACATGATAACTGTTCTGTGTATATGACAAACAAAAAACAATCGGTTATTGCGAAAAGCTTGGCGGTAACTTTAGTTTCACTTTGGGGGAAAACTAAAATAAGGGATACAGGGAAGTAGGAAAATGGCAATAAAATGTTAAAGATTAGGGTGTTAGGGTAAGTGTTAGAGGTGGGGTTAGAGTTAGGGCAAGTTCCAGAATTGAAATTAGTATTAGGGTTATAAATTGTTTCAAAATTTTAGGAAACATTAAGCGAAGTTTATCTCTTTCCCTGCTTCCCTATTTTCCTTGTTTTAGTATTGCTCCTTACACTATTTAACACTCCTAATGTCCGTAACTTTGTGTTTTTATATTGTATACACACAGACTTAGATTTTTTAATCTAATTAGATTATCGTATTACCCAAACATAGCCATTGCAGAGAACCGGTTAACTAATAAACCACAGAGATTGCCCGGCCCGATGGTCTAGCGGTTAAGTGCGTCGCCTTTCAATCGAAAGGTTGCAGGTGCGAAACTGGTCGCTAGCTAGACGGTTGTGTCCTTGGGCAAGGCACTTTACGGACATTGCCTGAACCCAGCGGATAAATGGGTTCTACCAAATTGAAGGAACGTGTCTATCATATACAACACACTGCAATAGCTCCGGTAACCCGACGATGGGCGCGAGGTGATCTGACGATTACCCGTGTGATAACCCCCTAGGTTTTCCCATTCACGGGGATAAACATGAATATCCTATCCTATCCTATCTTTCTGATCAATAAAAATTTAGAAAACTGTTGTAAAAATTTAGATAAATGCAGATCTATATTGTTATCCTATGTGTATTAAACTCTAATTGCCACAAAGTTAAAAAATAATGCCTGTTATGATACGCCGCTGTCAAAATACCGAACATCGCAGACTTTTAAGAAACTTTGGATACTTAAACATCTTGAAGGGTTCTATTCAGCCTAAGCAAACAAATGGGAAGAATACGCTACCGCTAAAATAACTATTTGATGTCCGCAAAATTCCAACTATTTTTTATTTAAGCGCGACGCTTTGAATAAAACAGGAGAAAATTTATCCTTGGATTTTTATGTCACATAGAAAACAATTAAATTAATAGTAGTTTGATATTGAGGCATTTCGAAAAGCCATTAGTATCATACGCAATAAAACGTTTTAAAATATCAAGATATCTGGTCAAGTTTACCCTTTAATATGTTACACTTTATTTGCTGTAATGACATAATATACATTTTTTTTATCTACTGACGTTTTAAATAAGATAGGAAAACCATTAGCTAATACACAAAATGAAACGTCTTAAGGTATCTGGTTAAGTCCCTCTTTAATATTGTACACTTTTTTGCTGTACTACTCCATGTACACCTGTTTTATCTTTCTCTACTGGAATTTTAATTAACAAACGCCTCTAGATTTGATTTAACAACTATCGTTATCTTATAGCTAACACCGGGCTTAGCGTTCGGCGATGAAATATTAACGAAAGTTTGCCTCGCTTGATTAATCACCCAAAACTGTCTAAGTTTGCCTTTTTATAAGGATCGATAATATTTATACAATACCTTACACAGCGTCTTATTTGGCGTGGATGCCAAAAGGATTTTTGTATACACGAGCCTTCTTTACACAGAAACCGCATTTTAAAAACTTAAATAATAATCGTAAAATTTTAATTCTGATAACTCCATAATAGCAAAAAAATATCGTTTTAAGATTTATATGGCAAGGTTTATTTAAGTTTAGAACATACTGGTTAATACTTATAAATACCACGTTTTTTACATCTTTTTAATACAAATATTTCCCACAGCATTTCGGACACAGATAATACTGCTCACCTACACCTGACACAATTAGTTAAACTTTAACAAGCCCTACAGAAGCGAATCCCTGCAATAATAAACAAACAAACAATCTTGCCGGTCCTGCCCCATCACCTTACGTCACAAAGGCACATTTATGACGTGTAGTTAATTGTCGACGACAAGTATCGAAAACGCCCTAATCAACGAAAAAACGAGATTGAAATATAATAGAAAACTGTCTCAGCTACGTCACAATCAATTCTTTCTTGTCGTCACAATCGATACTAATGACTTCACGATGAACTCAGCGATCGCAGATACCCATTATGACGTCACACACGCTGAGCGGAAATGATTAATGACGGAATGAAGGGCGCCATCGTCAACTCGATTCTTTAATTCGGAATAATCAGCGTTGTGACGTAACTAACGTGAGAAACATTTCTTTCCCACGTGATATCGATGATTATCCGAAAAACAACGAACTTTCTCAAAACATGCGATTTCACCAGATTGTAACGACCAAAACCGAAATACTGCTACATATATATGCCCTCTATGACGCTACAATAGAATGCCCTAAATTCGATTAGTCCACGTGATCTTCTTGTCATAACATTTTTTGTGACGTCGCACCAGTTCATTGTTACGGCACACTGGCAGATTCTTGCTTATTATTAAAGAGCTTTGTTGATTTAACAAAGCGAATTATTCCACAGGCTTTTGTGGTCACTGCAATCTAATGATTTCGGTACAATTGACGGATTTTGATAAACCGCATAGAAATAAATCAATTTCGAAACCAAAAATCTTAACCGCACTTTAATCGACGCTGTCTTTATATTTAATTAAATCAATACGGCCACCGCGCATTTTTAATCAATTTACATATTATGATGTCAAATAGACAATTGATTCAAGCGGCAATGGTTAAATAAATAACCAAACAAGTTTAAAACTTGGTACGATGAAATTCTTTCGAAGATAAGCCTTGGTCTTTATTTACTGATGACATTGAACATTAAGGCTTATGAGACCTAAACTTAAAGTTTGAAGAAGGTAAGAAGTTATAAAGCATCAAATTCGGTCCTAATAAAAGTACTACCACCAAATATTAGTATATTGGTATTTCCACCAAATATTAGTATATTGGTATTATCACCATCCAAAGTATTATCACCATTAGACAACTCTTTTTTTACACAGGACTAAGTTTCGAACCTGTCATGCGCTCGTTGCGTTGCAACGACCGTTTTTGTACAGGGAGTCGGTATATATGTATAGGTCGCGTTAACCATTGGCCGCACGGCCGTACTTCCAATACAACTTACCACCAATTTTGTGATGATCAATTAAGTTCTATTTTAAATTGTGCATTTGCGGCTCTTTTAAGTAAGATTTATAAAAATCGGAAGAAAAATCATTATATCGTTGGTTTAAATGCGCACAAATAGTATTGTTGGGTCATAAGCGGTCGAGTTTTGACGTCACCTGAGCAGACGACCTGCAGCAATTTGCGGAAATCGCTCGTGCGTATCGATGTTTTGAACCTAAATTTGGTTGTGCTCGGGCAAAACACCGTCGGATAACAGCTGCGGGTATTAGTCTGCATAACCTGACACAAAAAGGGGATTTTTGCATGGTGTACGTGCACGTCGAGGCGCTTTACGAGGTGATCCGTAGATCCATGGATCTACTAACCAAGTGATCGCGATCTTTTTTTTAATTACTTTTTATGGGTGGTCTAGGTAAGAGTGAAACATACGGCAATTTAACCCTTTTTTAAACTTTTAAAAAAATAGTCCGATTTTTGTCTAAAAATTAAATACCCAAAACAACTTTAAGGGTTTTTAAATTTTCCCAATTTTTTTGGTATATTCTAAGGGTGATCCAGGCCCTCTTGAGTAACCAATCGTAAGCGTGATTATTAGACCCATGAGCGTAGTTCCGAAAGCTCATTCAAAGGTTACTCGGTTAAGATCTACGGGTCTCGTTTGTATCGCCCACACTAATTTCTATCGTTAATATCGCCCACACTAATTTCTATCATACATATTTAATAGCAATTCGAACCAATATCGCTAACATGCTTGATGCAAATCATCCATATAAAGCTGACACTTACTTGAAATAGAAACCTAAACCTGAATACAATTCTAGTCCCTTGCGTCAAAGCTATACATACACTGCCACCGGCAAACACACGGTTTAACTAGATATAGTATAATCCACACAGGTAATCTGTATCTTAAATTCCAATGCTATCAGAGCGTAAATGACAGATATGACCTTGAACCGTCAAAACACATACATAGCTCAACAACACCGCTCCAATACATGGTAAAGCACACACATCGTTTAAAATTGCCAACCAATTATTCAATCCCGGTCATACCAAGCTTTTTAAAGTTTATTTAATAAAAAAGCAAAGAAAACATTAGTTAAATCAACGTTAGGTTATACTTATACCAAGTTTATAACCTTTAAACTTTCATGAAGTTAAATAATTATCAGCTTCAAACTTCACTTACCGAATCACTTGTCTTGTTTTGTGATCAGAAATATTTGTATTTTAATAATTTCAGCTTTTACCACCTCTACACATCTACGTTTCTACAAAGATTCTGCGTAATTAAAATATTGATACTATACAGATCAATCGAAAGTGTATTATTACGTCACGATCCAACAAAGGATCGATTTTTATCAAATCCCGAAAGTTGACGCTCTACTGTGCCCATTCTAGTGGAACATCCGCAATAATGGCCACTTGTTACGTCACACCTGTGACATCACTGGAGCCTGACGAGAAGCACTGTCACATCACAATGTCTCTGTGATTTGTAACAACCGAAGAACCTTTGTCCGAGGTTAGTAACCTTACAACTCGCTATTCAATTACATGGCATGACTAAGGGACCGGCGCCTCGTGCCCACGATAGCCGTAACTGGAATGGGAATTGGGATTTTACACAAAGAAAAAAAATGCAGAAAGTCTTGTTTTATTTTACAAATCTATTGGCGAGTCATCCGTTTCGCTCCATGACATCACTAAGGGTATTGTCGCTCACGATGTTACGCCACACAGAACATTACTAAGTTATGCAACTCGACAACACTACTTTTTCTTGAATTTTGCCGATTAAGAATTATACTGTAAACTTGTATCTTAGAATATAGTTTCCTTGAAAACTACACACCGTCACACCTTTGCTAACATTGCACCTTTAGCCTAGGGTCGTAAACAAGTCACGGTGTATTGTTTTGTTGACTGCTTAAAAGTCTACGCGGTTGTCTGTCTAGTTTTAAAACACACCAAAAATGGTCGTTTTATTTCTTGCTTATGCTTCAGTCCTACCTCGCCGAAGAAATAGACAAATGAGTTCATTAGGACAGTCGTTCTTAACACAGCCCTTTAGTCCCATGTGAGAACGGTCTAGAAATCAATACTGATGTACACGAACTGTATTCTTCTTTGGCCTGCATGGTGTAACTAACTCTATTTACTTATTAACACACTTTACAGCCATTATTTTGCCCTCAAGTTTTATGATGTTTGCCTGGCCTAATTGTTAATTACATAATGAACTAAAGGCAATAAAAACGACAAACGACAAGTTACATGTTGTTCAGTTTCAAATACTGTTCTGATTGTAAGCATTATTTGAAAATAAGTAAAGGATTTTGTAGCCGGCATTCATTAACCAACTTCCCCCTTTGAATAAGTAACGAAACCGGTAATCAACTTCATGCCTGTTAATTTATTTAACTTTTCGTGTTTTTGACAAGGAGTAATCGATACATGATAAAGGCTGTTTGGCACGTCTTCCACTGATTAAGGCATTTTTTACACAATTGAGAACCCAGGGCCACTAGATCTTTTGCTGGGACCATTTTTGTATGTCGGTATAGGAGGGTTAACACTTCGGCCACACGACCGCCTATCCCAGTTTTAGTTACTATTTGTCAAATGCAAGGTCTTTTATTTTTTGCTATGCTCGTTTTTGTTGTACGAGTGGGCTATAAAAGTATCACATTTTAAACTTTAATTTACAAATAAATGTTCACATATACTCACTGTCGCCCTCATCCGAGTTGCAAGGTCCCCGTTGTCGATAACGGAAGGTTTTGTGTTTTCTTCACTTAGGGAAAACACCTCAGCGTCCAGCTCTTGCAATTCTGTAACAAACAATGTCACAAAAATAATAACAAATTGAAAAAAATCCACCATGCAATGTGAATGTTAGGATAGAATAGGATAGAATATTTATGTTTATCCCCGTGAATGGAAAAACCAAGGGGGTTAGCACACGAGCAATCGTCAGATCACCTCGCGCCCACCGTCGGGTTGCCGGAGCAATTGCAGTTTGTTGTATTTGATACACACATTCCTTCAATTTGGTAGAACCTATTATTCCGCTGGGTTCAGGTAATGTCCATAAAGTGCCTTGCCCAAAGACACAGCCGACTAGCTAGCGACCAGTATTGTATCTGCAACCCTTCGGCTGAAAGGCGCCTCACTAAACCACCAGATTAACCGGTCGGACAATGTTAGTTTCTTAGTTTCAATAGAGCAAATACACGGAAAGGCATTCTGCGACTCGCCCCATGACATTGGCAATTTGCAAGTTTAAAAGAACTAAGGGCATATGAGGTTCTTGATTTAAGGTCATGAAATATCTACAAATCGGTTGTTGTTCCTGCACTTGGTGGTTTCCCTTAGAAAAAAAAATCCCGGTGGAATTTCCACATTAAAAGATCTATATAATTGTTGTCTGCTAATTTGTGAAAAAATCTATTTGTTGAAGTACTATATGGTAACTTTACTTGTGACGCCCAAGGTCTGGTTGCCGGCCTATTGCAGTATATTGTGTGTGAGCCAGCAAATTTAAGAATTTTCGGGTCGGCGGGCCGTTCTCTAACCGATTGATCGGATAACTAAACTGTGATAGACAGACTGTAACAACTACAAAAACTGTTTAGCTTTGCGCACGCAACATTCAGAAAACAACTATAATTGTTTTCAACGTTGTGTTAAAATTATTTTCTCCACCCGTAATTTTTAGAACATATCGCAGTATTGCCGAAACAACTATTTGACTTGTTTACCGAAACGACCTAATGACACGCGCGCAATTTCATATGTTGACAAGATGTTAACGCGAAGCGTATAGTGATTGCAACGTTGTTGCACTATATACATTGTTTTTTTGAAGTCTTAATTTTAATTTAGAATATTGAAAGGTGGAAGCCCAAACGCAAAAGGTCTACTGGTTATATTGTGTTTTCTTTTTATGCATTATTGTCAGGCTAGGTTGAGAAATGCCCTGCCAAAACAGCAAGTTATAAAGTCGTCTTTTGTTAGCATACACCAAACTTCTATAGGTAAATTAGGTATAGACTACCTGCCAAAAATTGTACTATTTCCCGTTAAAATTGGCCAATCCTTTTATGTTGCCCATACTATTATCCAGTATGGAAAGTACGGCAGCTGCACACTCGAGTTTTTTTTCCCTACGTCTTTGCACACTTGGGTAATTTCACACACGCGAGCTGACAGCATAAACATTGTATATTTTTCAACAAACCTGTAAACCTAACTCTGTACCTCGGGTAATTTACTGTCAGTACGTTTTTTTGTTATGTAGATATATATTTTAGCTTACGTATACGATAGATTTAGGATAGAATAATATGTTTGTTTGAGAATTTTACAAAATTATAATAAAAAGGAGATTGTGTGCACACTTGAAGTGTGCACTCTAGTACGTTTGCACACTGCACACTTAAATATTTGGCGCATGCACACTCGAGATCTCGGCGAAAATTGACGTACTTTCCATACGGGACTATTATTAGATGATTTAAGAGAACACCGTAGGTCAATGATGACTAGACTACTAAAAGTTTTAATGTGTATGAAATCTTCTGTATTACACCAACTATATACTATATAACTCTTATTCAATTCCGGTTTTATTATAGGCAAAAAGTTTTGGCTATCTAAAATATAAATGCTGAAATATGAAACATCGAAAAGGAATTTACATCAAAACGGCTCCGCAACAAAAACCAGGGGAAGAATATGTAGAAGACGTTAAAGATCGAAAAGTAGATTCATCAAAAATCTCTGAAGTTTGGCTTCCTAACTCTAACACTGCATTCAGATTGCTGATGTCGGCAAATTTATGCTCCGCTTTGATGAACAATATAACTGACTGTGATGAAACATACAACTATTGGGAGCCATTGCATCATTTGCTATACGGGGAAGGATTTCAAACTTGGGAATATTCACCGGCGTATGCGATCAGGAGCTGGGCTTATATTTATATGCATTCTATGTTCACATGGGCGCATTTTGGCTTTTTGAACAGCAACAAACTTTTGGTTTTCTACTTTATCAGAATGATATTTGGACTTATATGCACTTTATGCCAAGTGCAATTTTACGAAGGTGTAGCTTTAAGGTTCGGAAATAACGTTGCAAGGATTTTGCTTACGTTTATGGTTCTGTCTACTGGCATGTTTATATCAGCGACTGCATTTCTACCCAGCACTTTCTGTATGTTCGGGACGTATTTATTTATGGGACTGTGGCTGCAAGGGAAGCTGAATTACGCAATTCTCACTGTGGCTGCGAGTGCCATCTTAGGGTGGCCGTTTTCTGCTGCACTGGGGGTTCCCCTTGCTTTCGATGTATTGGTACGCCGCCAGAAATTTTGGTTTTTCACAAAATGGTGTTTAGTTGCCATTGCAACGATGCTAGTTCCCTGCTTTGCTCTTGATTCATATTTCTATGGCAAGCCTGTCATCGCGTCGTTAAACATCCTTTTTTACAACGTCTTCACTGAACATGGGCCAGATATTTATGGTACCGAACCACTGTCCTACTATCTCATTAACGGCTTTTTAAACTTTAACGTTGCATTCATCCTGGCCCTTGCAACAATAGTTATTGTTCCCCTTGTTGAAGTCATAATCATGCAGAAGCTGAAAGGATACAAGCCACCAGTTTTGCTGATATCATTCTCAATTGCACCTATGTATATTTGGATCCTTATTTTTTTCACGAGGCCCCATAAGGAAGAAAGGTTTCTGTTCCCAATATACCCGCTAATATGCTTATCAGCGTCAATTACACTTGCTACCATTCAGAAGCTATATGGATTTTTCAAGCTCCACAAGTACCTCAATGTGCAGTGGATCGCAGTGGTGGTATTAACAGCATACGGCTGCATTTCATTGTCCCGATCATTTGTGCTCTTTAACGCATACCACGGTTCAATGGAATTGTACCCAAAGCTGCATAATATAGCAGATAGAGCCGACACAAGTGAAAAAATCATCCACATTTGCATGGGCAAAGAGTGGCATCGCTTTCCGTCCAGTTTTTTCCTCCCCCAAAATTTCACCCTCGATTTTATAGAGTCTGAATTTAGGGGGCAACTGCCTGCAAAATTTCAAGCCCCAGGGGTAAATGGAACCCGCATAGAACCCCGTCATTTCAATGACGAGAATCTTGAAGAAAAATCCCGATATGTTTCACTGGATTCATGTCATTTTATAATTGATCTAAACCACGGAGAAAAATCCAGGTTCGAACCAATTTATAGTGAAGATAAAAAACACTGGCAAGTTATAAAAGAAGTCGATTATCTGATTGCGTCAAAATCGAATTCGCGTTTTCACAGAGCGTTTTATATCCCGTTTTACTTTAATGATCGAAATGTTTTCGGAAAATATCAACTTTTACAATCAAAGACAAATCTATTAAAGCGAAAACCCAAACCATTGGATTCATAATTTTTTTTTAAATTATGACAATTTAGATTATTTTTGCCAAATACATCTTCTTTCTTGTTTTTATTTATTAAATTCATGTGCATTATAATGGGTTTATATATTTATTCTGGTACTAAACATTTGGTATAGTAATTTAAACGATTTGGGTCATATAGTGATTTAATAAAATCTTTATTTTAAAATCCATGCTATTTGTTTCAAACTTGTGTTGCAAAATCAGCAATTTAGCTTTTGTAAAGTAGCATGTCCACTCAATTTCTTCTTTCCCAAACTTTTGTTTTTGGTTAAAATCTGGCATTTGCCCAAAAGATAAAATGTTGGATCAAAACTCCAATCACTTAATTTGAAAACAAATACCAAAATTATACTGTTATTTTACAATTTTACCTGCTTCTTGCATTTGGTATTTAATCTGTCTCTCTTCTTTGGCCAACTCTCGCATCTCCGAGTTTAATCTGAAAAATATACATTTCAAGCAATCTAAAGTATTCATTTTGACTGTTAAATGGGTCAGGTTAATTAATACCACCGAAGCTCAATAAGAGAGCTTTGAGAGATTGGATGATCAAGAACAGACGTTTGCGATACGGTTGCGTCCTTCGTGGAGGCACGAAGCAAACGTCGCTTATACCAATGTTTTAAGGGGTTCCAAAAATGCATTAGATATACACAACACATATTGCAATAGCTCCGAGGTTTTGTGACGATTGCCCTGCGATATCGTCCCTTGCGTTTTCCCATTCACAAGTATAAAACTTAAAAATCCGACTTAAGGCAATCAGTTTAGACCGTTTCTAGGGTAGGACATCCATGTTTATCTCTTGAG
>CH003362.1:0-30472 GCA_000149265.1 Ciona savignyi
CTCTTGACAGCTATTGCGTTGCCTAAAAGGCTAATGGAGGCGACCATATTTTCCCATGTCAATGCGCTGAAAATGGCATCGATAGTAAGGGATATAAAGTATTCCTCTTGATAATAGATATTTTTGTTTTAAAACTAATAACTATTAAAAATATTTTTTTGTACCAACAAAGAGTTTCTTACGTAGAAGCAGATGAAAAGTAGGTTGTGTTCTGATCTTCTAAGCTCCATAACAGTTGCGCAAAGTTTTCTACTTCCTTTCTTGTGGAAACAGTGAGATATGGGTTGTTTGTAAACCTGTGTTGCATTTAAAGAATAATTTACAACATTTAAGGTGATGTAAAGGTGTCATTTCAAAGTCGCCCTGGAGAGCGAAGCGCTTAGCGATATGAGTGAACTTACATAGTTTACACCATTCAGTTAATTACTATGATTTGGCGATGCTGTTCGTATGGCCACGTTTATGTTGTTCGTATACTTGCTAGATATAATTGTATCAAGCAAAAGCGGTTGCTAGTTTAAATTGTTTATTAACAACTGTCATAATATTATAGGATATTCATATTTGAATTGGAAAAAGGCAAGGGGTGATAATGCGCGGGCAATCGCTAGGTCACCTCGCGCCTACTATTTGGTTACCGAAGCTATATTGCGGCGTGTTGCGTATGATTAATACGTTCCTTCAATTTAATAGAACCCATCATTCCACTGTATTAAGGCAATGTCCGTTAAGTACCTTGCCAAGGACACAACCGACTAGCTGACGACCAGTTTCGAAACTGCAACCAATCGGCTGAAAAGCGCTTCACTACCCATTAACCCACCATCTATTTGGGCAGACTGCTTAATTTGCATTTCGAAATGGCGAAATTTGTTTACTGTTTTAGCAAAAGCATAGATTTGCTTACCACGCCTTATTTGCAAAATAATCGATCTGGAACCACGTAAGGGGCACAAGAGCAAGAATAAAGGAAATTGTCCAAACGACTGCAAGGGCTAACACAATATTTTCCACCTTAACATTGCTGTTGAATGGCCTGTAAATAAATGAGTAAAAGGCTTTGAATTTGGCCAAAATAAAACGTATGTCAATATGCATACTATTCTATCATACATTGGCCGTAAAGATGGCGGATCTAAATCAGACGTTAGATAGTGGATAGTCTCCAAAAACGAGAAGGTACTGAGCGGACGTGGCTGTGATCGTATGGTTTATTCGAACAAAAATTATACGCGAACCCATATGGCGTGTAAAATAATGTTTATATAACAAATATCTTTTACAACTTATATCACATTAAAATGTTCCCCAAATGATTTACCGTGTGACTAAAATTAGCCTGAATGTTGTCATTATGGTCAAGATAAACACAGAAGTTTCTACGCTGATCACCGCAACAGTACCAAGACCTGCACAACTGGAACTTGTTCGCCATTCTATGTCTTTTAGGCAGTAGTTGTTGGCATAAACACTGTTGATTATACCAATGGCAAGCAGATACACCTGAGGCAAAAACAGTGGTTAGAAGCCAATCGTTTTTACGAAAATACTCTCAATTATTTATAAGCAAATTGTTACTGAAATGCAGATTTCTAGATACAACAGATTGGATTAGTGAAACATGCCACGCATGCAAAAATGTATGAATGGCCCACCCCGAGTAGCAGATCAGCCAATGCCAAATTTAAAACTAGAATTCGGTTGCTTAATGCAATCGCGCTGGTTCCTTTTGGATCATGAATCTCCCTGCCGTTGTGCACGATCACAGCAATATTACCAAGAATCGCCAACAGTCCTACAGACAATTAAAACACTTTAAATCTGTATAAAATATTTTATCAAAAGATGTAATTACCTATAATCCAAATAAAAGCCTGGAGAACGTAATTATTGATAAGAAATTTATCCGATGAAAATGGACTGATGGCGCAATTCTGGCATTCATCTTGTCCCTTTGCACAATCAAATACTCCATTGCAAACCTGTGGTATAACAAAATGTGTTCAACATTTAGTATGTCGATTAGTTGTATAGTTATTTGTAGAATCACGATTGGTCGATAAATATCTTTTCTAGCTTTATCGTCTATTAAGCGACCTGTTGTAGCAAGTAAACAAAAATGGGATGTTTTATGCATTATAATTAATAAGAAATTCATCCATAACCATCTTAATATACTGATGTTTTGTTTTATCATATATAAAAATTTTTGTTATTAACTAAAATAACCACCTGTGCTCGTGGTATGTATTGTGCGGTACCGGGTTCGCAGTAAAAATGAGTAGTCGTGCTGCAGTTTTCCTCATCGCTTCCGTCATAACAATCCGTGATTGCGTTGCAATGCGCTTTTAGAGGGATGTGTATTGGAAGTCTGGTCGCACCGTGATCGGAACAATAAAATCTAAAACATGGCCATTTTCAGACAGCATTAAATGCTAGGAAATTCACCTTAGACCCAAACTAAACCAACAGATACAGGTCAGCTTAAACTTATAACTCACCTGTTAGTACAGTTCTGCTCGTCTGCCGACGTAGCTCTTGACGACTCATTGCACGTCGGAAATCCGTCACAAATTTCTTTGCCAATAAGTGCTGACTGGGAGTTTGGGCATCTAACAAATTTTACAACATATATACATAAATCCTTTTACCAATTAAAATTAATTCACTTGGGCTTACATAAAACCGTTTGGACCTTGGACATGTGCACAATATCCCGGTAAGTCATTTCCACAAATAGTAGCATTGCACTCGTCATCAAGATCTTCACAAAGTGCCAACTTGTCGCATGATTCGGTGTAAACAGCTCGGTCGAAAATCCTCTCTAAATATGCAGCATTGGTTAGGATAGGATAGTCATTTTGATCAAATACAATGGGAGAAAAAAACAACAATTGTTAGAGCTTTAGTTTGGCATACGCAGAGCTTTGTATCATATTTGTTTTTTTAGTTGTGTTGAAAATAAGTGACCTGGTTTTTCCTTACCTTAAGCAAAACTAACAGTGACACCAAACTTATTTAAATCAAACTAATAAAATTAGAGCCAGGATTTTAAGTGGAAAAGCTACCTATCCTTACCTTAAGCAAAACAAACTGTGACACCAAACTTATTTTAATCAAATTAATAAAATTAGAGCCAGGATTTCAAGTGGAAAAGCTACCATATATATGTTTATGTATTTGAATTGTACTATCCCACTACTCCGTGAGCGTAACAATCTGAGATAGTTTGTAAATACTATCCACTTAGACTAACTACAAACTAAGGGTCGCTTCTATATATAAGAAAATAATAGCCTACTTAAATTGTTACTTGTACTGCCGGGTTCGTATACCGGCGGGTTTGTACAGTGATATAACTCTGTACAATTCTGTTCATCAGATGTGTCATTACAGTCGAAATGCTCTGCAATGGAGTTTTAATCAATAACTCCACAAAATTTGACTAAAACATTGTGCACACCGTTACAGCGTTGGTACTTCGGAATGTACTGTTTGTTGTCATGACACAAAAAAAGTTGAGATGTATCTATCCTGCAATTATTTTCATCTTCCCGATTTGGACAGTCAACGATTTGGTCGCAAACGCTGGTTCGGTTGATGCATTTTTCGACTCCATCGACCCCTGCCTTGCATTTTATTTCACCCAGTTTACACGAACCACAGTTGTCATCAACTAAAAAAATAACTTGTAAATAAAAATGATCTTCTTTCTATTCGGTAAATATACTTTTGCATAATTGGTTGCAGATAGGTGGTGGATTTGAACACAGACATTCATCAGACAAGTCGTTACAATGAAAAGACCCATCGCATCTCAGTGTATTTGGGATCACTAATTGTCGGTTCAAGCATCGAAAACAAGACGCACCCACATAATCTGAAATAATGTCAAAAATAGCAAATTCTAGCTTGTTAAAACGAAATGTATATGCCTTCATAATAGCCCACCATTACTGTTTGTGCAAAAGCATTCATCTGTTCCGTAGTCGCAGTCATTTGTTCCGTCACAAACGTACTGTTCTGGCAGCATGCAGTAATTTGTTAAGTGAGTCTTAGTAACTGAACATTGGAAACCAGGAATTCCAATACTGTAAGATAAAATACAGTGGCTTTTAATATTTTTTTATAATATTTTTGCAGAAATGTCCGCATAATTTTGATCACTACCGTACCTATACGGAATTTCGTCGGCGTTGTTAAGACAGTTTTTCACCTTGTCGCAAAACTGGATCCGAATTTTGTACTGGTTCCGTCCGAAACTAGTCAGGCCACAATCAAATGTATGGGAGCAGTTGCTTTCGTCCTCCCCTGTTTTGGATTAAGAACAGCTAAAAAAATGTAATATACAATAACCGCTTTCCCACCAAAAAAACAGTCAAGCTCATGGTTGCATACGTAGCGATTCGGCAAGTAGCATTGTTTTGGGGCCCCGCCTGCTAATTTTCCACAACTTATTCCTGTCGTATGATGTAATGTCGAGTTGAAAACGATTTCATCACTCCCGTCCCTACAAAAATAAGAATAACATATGTGTTTCATATTTACCTACAGAAGATAGTCAGGGTTGAATATGATAGCACACGATGGAGACATAACGACGTTCGGCGACAGTTCCATGGCTTCAGTTTTGTTCATTCAAATAATAAAACAACCTTTTTTAACTGTCCAGCCCAAAGAATTGGACTCAATAACATGCTAAAATTAACCCTGGAACGAGATAGGTCAGACTCCACAGACTACACGAAGGCCTATACTTACCATATTGGGAAAATAAACATTCTTATAAATGTTGTACCATTTCTATTGCGTTATTTGGAGGAAATTAATTTGCGTCACAAACAAAAGCCCTAATGACACTTTACTAAGCATGTTTTCGCGTATATTAACTGTCTACAAAAGAGAAATGTCATGTTTATCCGTGGAACAAGATATGGGTTATTCATGTTTTTCTTCGCTACCATCGTTAGGTTACCGGGGATATTGTATTTTTTCTATATTCTCAAAAAGTTCCTTTAATTTTAGTAGAACCTAATAATCCACTGGGTTATGGCGATATCGACTGATTGACTTGACCAGGGACACAGCCGTATAGCCAGGAGATTGGATTCGGCCCACAAGCTTTGGGTTAATTTGCTTACCGACCCCCGTGCCGATTAACCTATCGTAACAAAGGTGTGTTTAATATTTAATAGAGTTTTATAATAGCTCTTTTAAGATGAGTGTAGTGATTATTGTAATGTTACCCGCAATCGTTGACAGCGTTGCAGTATTGGTATCGTTCTACGCAGCCACTGCTGTTGGCACAATGAAATCCTGGACTTGGTCCACAGACCGACTCGCCTAAAAAAATGAAAGCAAGATGAACTAGAGAATGTCAACCTGTACTGTTTGTAAAATCTATTTTGACTGCACACTATATGATGCTGCAAGCAGAAACAAAAGGTTTGCATGTTTACCGACGTAATCACATTTGGTATATCTGTTTCTTCACAATTATACTATTATTAAGTGGATGAAACACTTGGAGGACCACAATCAACATTACTCAAAAACATGAATAAAACTGCTGGAAGTTTAATATTAAAACAATTAAAATCATTTTTCAAGACAAACAAAACACATCCAAGGGCGCCAATTCTGGTAATCATGTTATTTCCGAACTGAAAAGCTTGAATATCCCCCAACATATATTACATATAAGCAACTAGATATAGGGTCAATCACGTGTTAGCCACCACTATTTTAAACCCGACTTTATGTTTAATATGATTCTGTATGCAGAAACGAACGGGTTTCCTGTTTAACTAATTACTCTTGGTATATCTAAGACTTAAAAATGCAAATTACAAATATTTAAGGAGTTAATTTATTTAGAATAATAAATATACCAATATATATTCATTATACACTATATAGCTAACAGCTATAATATTTATCTTTATATTTATGATGGTTTTGAAAGAACAGCAATTTTGTACACGTGGCAATATACAAAGATATTGAAAAAAACAAAAAATATCGGCCACAAAAATATCAAAAAAACGCCGTCGTGCTATATTCTCGCGGGAAGGATAGGATAGGATAGGATATTCATGTTTATCCCCGTGAATGGGAAAACCTAGGGGGTTATCACACGGGCAATCGTCAGATCACCTCGCGCCCATCGTCGGGTTACCGGAGCTATTGCAGTGTGTTGTATATGATCGACACGTTCCTTCAATTTTTGTAGAACCCATTAATCCGCTGGGTTCAGGCAATGTCCGTAAAGTGCCTTGCCCAAGGACACAACCGACTAGCTAGCGACCAGTTTCGCACCTGCAACCTTTCGATTGAAAGGCGACGCACTTAACCGCTAGACCACCGGGCCGGAAAAAGAATAAGTAGCGCCGAAAATTTGCAAACGCTGTAGTGCTTTTATTCTTGGATCTCTCAGCAATTTACTTAGAATTTGCATATCCAAGAAAACTATAGCTAACATCTTTACGTGATTTACCAACTGTATTGGATATTTCCTTCCTTTTTATAAGGAGCGTAAATGTAGTTTTAGTGGAATTGATTTTTTTTGGATTTTACGTAATTGTATTAAATATGGGTATTATAGTGACGTTTTTTTGTCGTATTTAAATTTTATATTCATTTACTTTTGTTTTTGATTGGTTAGCTCTTGTATACTCGTAATAATAGTGTATTTATTATTGCTTATGCATACTTTAATTTTCGGTACCTCTATAAATACTACAGGACCGCTCGCTTACTATACTTCGTAATTACAAAAGCCATGATAATAATGTTAGGGTTGGGGTTAAAGTTTCGTTCTGGGGTTGAGATTAGTGTTTGGGAAAGGGTTAGAATTACTTTCCATAGCAATCTAAGTGATCAAGCGATCCAAGCGGTCCAAGCGGTCATGTAGTATTTAGAGGCACCCCTTTATTTTTGGGCATTGCTTAGTGTAAAATGGGTTATATTAATTAAACTTGTGTTTTCTAATTCCTATGATACATCTGTAACATTTCTCCTGGTAATGTAGGAGGCGCACAGTTTAAATACGCCCGTTTATCACTGCGCTTATAACCTGGCAAATGAACGTAAATGTCAACAGAAAAGTACTATATATATATACAGTAAAAATAGACAATTTTTTGTCCGAAATTTAAACAAAATTAGTAAAACTAGTTATCCAATGTTGGTGACCTAGGCAGAAATAAACGGCTTGGTTAGTAGAAACTCTCGTTGTTGGCAATCACTTTTGTCTTACTCCTGCTTAGCTTGCGTGAGTTATTACCAGCGAGCTGACACCAAACAAAGGGGGGGGAGATATAAGCGCTGCACAAAGCTAAAGCTGGAGCTTAAATTTGCCTTTAAGCAAATAAACAACGTATTAAGATATATACATTTTGGTAAAAAGTTTTACCCAATTTGATTTTTTCCCTTTATACTCTTTTGCCGTACAACTATAGCTTGCAAATTCAGAACTTTGTGTGCATGTATCTGTTAAACCAAAGCACATATTTTATGCGCGTGCATTCCATACAGGCTGTTTCTACTGCGCAACCTTTTGTCAATTGCAAATACTCTGAGTATATCCAATTATTTGTTTTGTCCCCTTTTTTCAATTTTTGCCATTTTGTGCTTTGGGCTTGTGACAGGCATGCTTTTTTAGGTTTATTTTTATGGCCATTGTGGGTCACCCACCATGTTGACGTCTTCTAAAACCTGCTTTAACGCATAGGTTGGACATATGTATTTAATTACGCATTCAATACTATTGTAAATAACCTTTTTGTGTGTACAATAGCTATAAAGTTTCTGAGAAAGGCTTTAAAAGTATGAAGGTCCAACCTTAAATTTTCCAGTAAATTGTATTGGGCAGCATCATTTGACCTATACTTAACGCTATGTCTTTTTTACGGGTATACATTTTAATATAAAACCCTGAGACCAAACAAGCCATAACATATAGTCATAGTAAAAATATCACAACTAAATAAAAACAATTACTATTACTTCAAAATCGCCAAAAATACACTAAATTCGTTAAATGAAATAAAAATGCGTGCTAATTGCGAGAAAAAATGTTAATTTGACTATTATACAAATTTATGAACATGTAGATTACCTGATACATCTTGATTTCCATTTAAGTAGAATGTGAGAAGAATTCCAGAGAGAATAATATCTAAAGCAGTATACTTCATTGCCTTACGAAAATCAACGATGGATCCCTGGAATATACTGTAATGATAACTTCTGGATAATTTATGCTGCTACACAATTGCACTCTATACTTTCATACGCGGATGACATATGGCTCTACACGGAAGCAATCGACAGCTGACGTTTACAAATCCCTGAGCTAAACTTTTTTAAACAAAAGCAGTTCTCACGTTATAAATCACTTAACGCCTCTCTCTCGTGATAGCACGTTTGTACTGCTTTTGCAACCATGGTAAAAATGGTGTTGTGTGTTCTGACGTTTGTCTTTTGTTAGTTGGACGTTCCACATCGCGTATTTTCGCGCGACCAATACCAAGAACACAAACTCGGCGAACTCCTACGTGTTGTTTTCATTATCTTAAATTAAACTATGTGTGTTCTGTGATCATAACCTCTTTATAGCTCTACTATTCGCTGGCATATTTAGGTTAAAACTATCGTTGGTTGGATCTAATGGTTTACTAGGTAGAACGTATTTAGAATATAGGTCTCAGTTGTAATATACAACACATTGCAATAGCTCCGACGAATCGGTTAAGCCCGCTTTGTACTACCTTTGTTAGGAAAATCACCAAACCGTATCGAAAACGGTAAAGTTCTACTTGAACATGAAGTGTTGCTGTATGTGCATTAGTTTATTTTCATAAATTAAATTAAAGAAACGCTAAGGCATTTTTGCCCTAACTGTGTACTACAAAAGTCTGTCACTCAGAATCCACTGAAAAAAGTCTAAGCTTCTTTTAAAAATTGAAATTTAAGATTGTATATGTGAATTAGGTATATATCTTTTATTTAACAACTTGAATAAGTTTTGTGCCATTTAGGTGGCCATTGATCAAAATAAAAATAGTATACATTTTATAGTTTAATTTATGTGATAGGAGCCAACATCAACATGTTTTAACCAAAGGAGTTTTGTCAACTAATCCGGTTTTTTATATATATATTTTTTATTTCTTTTTTAATTTTATAACCATTTCTAAATAATACACTAAACTGAACGGAGTATAAAGATGCAAACTATTGCTGATATAGTGTTTATGTTTTATTTTTTTTAAATGCAAATTTTGTATGTATACATTTTGTATCGACATGGCGATTATATCATTTTCGTGGTTACTGTCATTATTCAATTTTTACTACAACTCTCCACCGGTTATTCCGGACGATGATCCTCCGAAACCAAAAAGGCTTCCAACAGATTTTCCCAGATTCAGCAAACCTCCTAAGATACTTCCAAATCCAAAACCACCCGACACTTGTTTGCCGTAGTCATTAAGAGGTTTTATCTTGTTGTCTAAACTATCCATGATCATTAAATCATCTTCGGTGAGCTTGACTTTCAAACTTGAAAAACAAATGCAAATTTACAATACAAAAATAGAAGAGGCGGTAGTTTCTTTGATAATAAAAATCGAAACCAGCCAGTTGTATCATCAGTGGACGTCCACGGAACACAGCAGATTAAAGGGTTAAACTAAAACAGAAACTTCTAAATCATATTTCACAAAGAAAGAGCTTCCGAAAATTGTTGAAGAGAACAAGGTATTCTGAAGATAGCCGGTATAATAACTTTCATGCGTTTCCATCAATGGTAATAAACTGAAACACTGTATTAATCAAAACAGAGCAAATGTAAAAGAAAACGATTTAATATACCTAAAATTAAGATATATACAATAAGTATAAATAAGGTACAAACACAACACAAATATTTTAAAAGATTTGATTGTCCGCACCGTGCGAGCAGTCACTATGATATTTTTTGTTTCATTTTCCATTTCGTTACCTGTTAAAGTTCATACGAAGATGAGCGCTCTTGGTAGTTCCTGGAATAACAGCGACACCTCGCGTGATTGCCCACTTTAAAATGACATCGCTAGGGGCGCAGTTTCGTCGATCTGCGATTTGCTTTATCGTACTATCGGTTAAAACTGGATTTTTCTTCATACCATCGTCAACCCACCCAACTCCTTTAGAAAAATAGATACAATATTAGCGTTATACACAAGGAAAAACGTAATCTAAGGAAAGATAAACTTTTAGAAGAGAATGCAAAGATGCTCAAATACATTTATAAGCCTGCATTGTATAGAAATATATTATTACTGGTTGTGTAATTACCGAGTGCGCTGTATCCTGTGTACATGATGCCACGCTTTGATGCGAGCATTCTGACACTGCGATCTTGGTAGTACGGATCAAACCAATTTTGTACGACCGAGATAGGAGCAGTGGTTTCAACCCAGATCTTTTCAACTTCTTCCATAAACATATTGCTCACACCAATGTCGCGAATTAAGCCCTCTTCAACTAACTCTGCCATATGGTTCCAGCCTTCCACAAAGGTTCCTATATATACATGTTTTCGTTAATACGACAAGGATTACGTAGTTTGTCGTACCGGCGTTAATGGATTAAAAAAATCAACAATAAATTTAACTTACAAATCACCATAATAGCTTTAGTACCCTACTGTAAGCACGTGTTTTTACAAATGTCTATAAGGACCAGTATAATAGACATAAAAAGTATCTCTTTCAAAATGTTGCTTGTGTCATTTATAAACATGTCGTATATGTTAAAATACTAAGGGTCATTTCTAAATTCGTAGTACATATTCAGAATAGTGGGGTACAATAATAAAGAAAATGACCAGTCTAACCAGTAGCTTTGCAATAAGGGTCGCCCCCGCAGTCGGGGTAGTGAATTAGAAGCAGATCCAAATAGTCGGTTTGTAGTGCCCTCAAGGAGTTCTGTACTGCTTTACGCATTTCTGTCTTCCCAAACAAGCTGCGTAAATTATTTAAAACATTTATATAATAATATATATATCTACTTTAGTAAGTTTAACACATTGCTTACTCGGGCATTATTTTAGTGGTAATGAATATTTCCGATCTCGGAACACCGCTGGCTTGGATTGCCTTTCCAATGGCTTGTTCAGATGTCTCTTTTCGCGATGCTTCGTAAATCTTTGCTGTGTCTATTAAGCTTTATATTTTGTGTTAGATTGTAGCGGTAATACATTGGGATACTCATGTCTTACCGGTAGCCGATTTCCAAAGCCTCTTTGGTAATTCTGTAAGTTGCTGTTCCAAGTCTGTAAGTTCCCAATCCCAGCAATGGCACTTAGATAAAAAAAACGTCATTGGAATTGTTCTAAATACCGAAATCTTATCAAAATAGCCTTACTATACAGATCCTTAAATATATTTAACTTCTTTGTTTAAACCTTAATGAAACATGACTGTACTCTAAACGAATATGTGTCTCCACTGACATTGTGGCCTGTCAAGCAACAGCGAATGTGGAAAGACAAAGAAGTCCAAATAAATGTAGGTTTGTAGCAGAGATATACTGGTCAGAATAAATTAATAGATGGTAGGCCTATATACTGTACTTATCTAAATGTTTATAATGCAGTCTGCATAGGATATATGTATAAAACTTACTTTTGTGTCCGGATTTTAATGTAACATTCAATTGTTCTTGCCGTTTTACAGGTGAAACTACTTCGTCGTCATCATATTCTTCTACGTCTTTCCGTTCAGGTTTGGGGCTTACTTGCTCTTCTTCCATTGGAATTTTTGACTCTTCCTTTTTGTTTTGATCACTTATTGTCTCGTCGATGTTTTCTTCGCCTATAATGTCATCAAGTTCCGGTATTTTTTTATCATTTATTATTGGATCTTCTTGGTAAAGGATTCCGTTACCTTTGTCCATTGTAATGACATAACGGGAATTCGAATCGGAATCGTCTAAAGTGCCAGCACTGTTATCGTTGATAATAGGATCCTCTTCGCAATAAACATACATAACAAATACGGAGAGAAGCAAAGTTTTTGCTCCCAACATTTTGTTTTTGATATATATCTATGTCTACACAAGCTAGTTCTCTCTATTTCAACCAAGAACAACGCACGCTTATAATGACTATGCAGCTAGTTAAACAACACTTAGTTTAACCGCATTTTCCAATCAATGACTATCAATATAGCAGGCTGCAGGCCGGATATCTATTGACTTCCTCAAGACGGCGATGAAGCCTGGGAATGTATACCCACCAGCACACTCTGGAAAATGATGGGATAATTGATTGGCTGAAACAACTCTTCCACTTGTGTGTGTTGTATCATGCTTGCCGAAGTAACTTGGGACGGCGTGTCCGTTTATATATACAAATAAATTGTTTTTTTAACTCTGGTGTATCATGTTGTAATGGTGTGCATTTCGAATTTCAGTTTGGCTGCCAAGGCTATTTAACACCTCTTGTTTTTATTTTTTAACCGAGTATAAAACAATTTTTAACGTGCTTTGTTGACACTTTTGAAGGCCACACTTGTTTAATAAATACTATCGTGAATAATTTTTATTATATATTTTTTTACGGTTTATAATGCGTTTTAGCTGTTAATATATTAGCAAGTTTAGGAAATGTATGGTGATTTGGTTTTACGATATTAAATCAGGATATCCTGAAAACTAATCATATTAAAAAGTCACTGGTCTTGATTGGAGATTATTGTTAACTACGCTATAACGCAGTAGCACCCGGTCTTGATTAGAGATTAGTTTTAACTACGCTATATCGTAATGCATAGGTCAAACGAGTTCTAACTAACTTATTTAGGTAACGCTATAGCTTACATATATCAAACCTTGTGTTGCATCCATAGAAATAACCAAATAATCTCCCTATTTCTTCATTACAAATTTTCGAAAAAGAGCTAGCCTACAGTAGGCCTATTACTCAAATCAGAGGGGGTTCCCGTTAGTTGGACTAAATTATTATTTGCTCCAAACTGAACCTAGTCATTTACATTGTCGATTAGCTACAAAAAAGATTTGCCGATCGGCGAAATAGTTTTCGAGTTTTGCCGATCGGCTGCAAAAAAGATTTGTGTATCGGCAAAAGAGTTTTGCCGATTGGCTGCAAAAAAGATTTGCGGATCGGCGAAATAGTTTTGCCAATTTGAAAACATTTTTGTCGATTTGAAAATATTTTTGTCGATTATGAAATAGTTTTGTAGACTGAAATAAAATTTTAGGATTGCCCTTATGGGCCACCGTAGAATTCAAAGGGGAACCATAAGTAGCGTCATATCGCACGGTCGATTTGAAAAAAATGCATAACGCCTATAAAAAGATGTTAAGTGGCATCAAAAGATACCTAACTCCTTATATATCATGTCGCCTATAAAAAGCTGCATATTGTCAAAATAGATGGGGACAGATTAAAAAATGTGGCATCTTGGTCCCAAAATGTGCCGTGTCGTGTGCTCTCCACTTCTTTAGCGCATAGTCCTTCTCAAATTCAGAAGAATGACATTAGAGTTTTGAGTTTTTAACGAACAAAAACGTTTGGTTTTTAGTTTTTTTCTTATATTTTGTGCGCATCCGTTACCGGTAACATGTTTTAATGAATTCGGTTTAAAAACCAGCGCATGTTATTATTAACAAAAAGTAATAACCAATTCTAATTTAATAGGATAATAGCAACAGCTTAGAATTTAACATTGTAGGCCAATATTAACAGTGTTAAATATGCCACCAACAACTGACACTGTGGAGACTAAGAAAGGAGATAATCTTAAAAAAGAAAAGAAAACAAAAGAAGTAGAAGAACCGGAGCTGGTAATTAATATAATCTGAACAAAACCTCAAAGGCAAAACTGTTGACTAAGTATATAGGGTTAAGGCTTTTAGGTTGTAATTAGTGTGATGGCTAGTTCTAGGATTATCGTTATGATCATTAGAATTAATTTTCCTATTTTAGTTCACAATTTTCCTTCCTTTGATACCATTCTCTAGCTGATTTTTTTTCAAAAATTGTAAATTAGAAAGTAAAAGTCACTTACGGCGCACAAAAATGGTATTATCATATTGCTTAACTGCAATAAACGTCACTTATAAAAATATGCTTTTGCTGCCAACTAGATCTTGTGCATACTATTGCCATTCTTCTCATACTGGTTCCATAACAGTTATCACAAGATTATCATTGCATTTACCGATGTTCCAGTTTAGCAATTAAGTTAAATTGCGTATTTTACATGTACTGATGAATATAAATCACGCTATTTAAATGTGTCAGGAAAATATTTGCTTATTTGGAAAGCACTATGGTGATACTATTGGGCGATAAAATATATTTTTGTCATTAGCCGTTCTTGCCGAATCCCTCATTGCATTGAATTAATTGTTTAGTCAAAACAATTGCAGTGTGTTGCGTTCGGAAAGGCATTCCTTAAATTTTTGTAAAAGCCATAAAAACAACTGGAACTGTTTGATGAGTGCTATTTCAGAAACTAGTTATAAAGTAGTTTTGAACAGGCATTCTTTTGTTTGACAGACTACAATTCAAGTATAAGTTGTTAGGATTTTTGTTTACTTGTCTATTATATAACTCTTACACTGTACTAATAATAATATAGTTTTAATTTTGCATGGACAGAGTGAAGAAGACAAGCAGCTTCTGGATGAATTGAATCTATGTATTGAAAGGCTAAAAGTAAGGCTGTGTTTACTTAATTATGCACCATAAATAAAAAATGTATAAAAAAGATGTACAGTATCATATTAAAAAGTTAATTGATCGTTTTTTACTTATTTGTACTCAGGAAAGTGACACATCTTTGTATAAGCAAGCACTGGAAATCCTCCGTACAAAAATTCGATCTTCCACTGCATCCATTACATCAGTTCCTAAACCACTTAAGTTTTTGCGACCACATTATGGGACACTTAAGGAAATTTATGAACGGATTCCACCAAATGAAAATAAGGTACTGTACCTAGTACATGAATACAAAGTTATCAGAATATTTACAAATCACAAACAATTTTTCGCATGCAATGTATACAAAAAGGGTGAACTTTACATTATAAAAATAAATGGTCAAGTTAGCTATGTATTGAACCATTTAGATTCTTTTTGGGCACTAATCTTTTGTTAAAGTATACACAAAAAAGGGAGATACCGGTAATGTGTTTTCTGAAAATATTTTAGATATGTTTTTAGGGTAAAAATAGAAAGTTTTTTATAGGTATGTTAAACGATGTTTTAAGTTGTGCCGGTACATCACTTTTAAAGATCCGTCTAGTATGGCTAGTATTAGAATGGAATAATAAAAAAGTACCCAATCCTTTTTTTATGTGATTTTAATATTACACAATATTAAATTTGGAAACATTTTTTTACAATTCTTTTTAAGGTTATTCTTGTTTTGCAGAAATTCTGTGCAGATATTATATCGGTACTTGGCATGACAATATCAGAAGAGCGAGAATGCCTGAAATACAGATTGCTTGGTTCGCAAGAAGATATAGGTTCTTGGGGCCATGAATATGTTAGGTAATATTACACTTAAAATTCATTCCTACTGTTAATTACTGTAAACCATATTTTAGACTACTTTTGGCTTAAAACTTAATCTCGACTTTAAAAAACACCTTTTTTATGCATTATATTTATATGGCATGGCTGTACTATAATATTCACATGATTTTGACATAACTAAGGAGGAATTGTTGTTCCATTAGGCTATACTCACCGTACAAACAGGGGAAATCAAAATATTTTAGGTTGGCATATATTTAAGACAAAAATGATGGCCAAACATCTTTAGTAAATGGATTATAATACATGATGAAATAAATAGAATAGTTATACTTCTGGGTGAATGTGAGCAGTCTGACTTCCTTCCTATTTACATGCCAGGCACTTATCTGGAGAAGTAGCAAATGAATGGCAAGATATTGATGCTGAAGAGGAAGACACCAAGGAGAAACTGGCCAAATTGCTAGCTATAGTGAAGGTTAGTTTAGGAGAATAGTGTCGGAGTACCAACTTTATTTTGCCTACCTCATTTCGCCAAAAAATCCCCTAAAAATGTTATAAATAATTTATTTGGTGGTCGTGTTTTGAATTGTGGCATGTTTGGATTTAGCTTTTTATGTTTTCATAAGTAGAAACTGGCTCCAAGAGTTGACCTGATTGAACATCTAGTTAATACAAAAGTATGCTGTCAAACCATGTTTTAAGTTGGAATATTCCGTTTTGGATATTTATTGAAATCTATACCATCATACCTACCATTCCACTTGCCTACTATTTTTGTCTAAACACCCATAACAAACCGAGATATCGTCCAATAAAAATTTGGATTTGCCTACTTGATGAATTAGAAAGCATTAACCGCTCCTCTTATGTGTTTAAAAACTAATTTACTTACAAAAGTTAATTTTCTGACATTTAATTATAAAATTAGTACTTTTAACCTGTTACCTGACAAAATTTATTTAAAATAAGGTAATTATGTTGGGCATGATTGCCAGAAAAAAAAATTCCGTAGTCTAGTACAGGGTTACTCAACCCCGAGCCCGCAGACTCATATGAGTCTATGGAAAGGCCTGAATAGAGTCTTCTCGCACAGTTGCCTTTGCTAAAAGTCAGTGGATACTTTATTACAAATAAACATAAAATACCTCTAAATCTAATTTACCATCTTTATAGCTGTGTCAAATAAACGATTAAATAATGTTTTTTTGTAAAAATTATGGAAAACTCTTATAACTTAGTCCAAGTATATTTAGGTCATAATTAACTATTGCTTTTTGACAGTTATATAAAAAATAAAAATAGTTTTAAAACTGATAAAAGGGTTAAATGGACAAGTAAAAATTTTTACATCTGTCGCAGGATGTTGTTCCGTATGATATGAAACACAACGCTGAAACAGAGGCTTGTGACTTGTTGATGGAGATTGAGAAGCTTGAAATGTTGGTTACATTTGTTGATAAAACGACTTACTCCAGAGTCTGTCTCTACCTTGTTAGGTAAGTGTGTTTTACAATTTTATTTAAATAAAACAAATTGCGGAAAATTAGTTGTTAAAAGCTAACAAAAGCAGTATGTTTTATATATTTTTCCACATGTACAGAACAGCCAGAGTTAAAATAAAACAAAACAAGTTCATACTCAAAAATTCTTAAATATCTAAAAAATGTCTAACCTGTATTGTAACTTGTCCAGTTTTCTGTATTTTGGCATAAACTTTTGTAAAAATAAACAAGGGGCTAATTAAATTCAACAAACTTATGAAAGTGGAACTTTATAGTGTCTTGGTATGACATTTTAATTATTACATAGTAAGCATTCCGTATAAACTAACTGAAACTGTAATAACTTACTTCGGTCTTGCTTAAAACATTTTTGTTATAAAACCCACTTATTAAACCTACTTTTACACTTAACAAAACATTTGGTAGAAAAGGTTGAAACTTAATGAACTTTGCAAGTGATTTTTTTTATTTCAAGATTGTGCCACCTTATCATACTCTGTGTTAGCAACTGGTATGCACTAAATACATCCTTTTATGCTCGATTTAATCACTTCTGTCTGATCCTTCCAGTTGTGTACCATATGCTGCTGAACCTGAAAATACAAACTTGTTACAAACTGCTGTTCAAATTTTCCGAAAGTTCGATTGTCTCCCTGAAGCGCTACGACTTGCTATGCAGCTTAATGACATGGAACTTATTGAGGACATATTCCTATCATGCAAAGACCAGTAAGTTAAACTTGTATGATGCAAACTTTCAATCAAAACAAATTTGATACAAAACAAATTTCGATAATATATATGTTTCAGCATATCTATTCAGGAAAAAGCAACTAAAAAGATTTGTTTGATCCATTTAAATAAGGGCTTTTTATCATATTTTTAAGCCATTTTGGTTGAATTTATTTTTCCTTTTTAATCACTACGACATCAACACGGTTTGTTTTTAGTGTGTTAGAACAAGAAAGAATGAGCTTTACATGTAGGTAATCTCAACAAAAGAACATTCCCAATAATGAAGTGCATTTCAGGGCGATTCAGAAGCAATTAGCGTTTGCCCTTGGGAGGCAACAAGTCTACCTTGAACTCAATGAAGATATGGATGAAGCTGATGATTTTGACGGAGATCTTATCAAATTGTCATCTCAATAGTAATTTTCTAGCACTCGCAAGGTAAAATTTAATAAGAACTACACATTGTTATTAATTACATTAATTAGAACATATTTAAATAAGTCATTACTCATAAGAAAAACCATTTCTGCTTCTAGACAGACATCTATAGCATAATTTTGAATAAATATAAGTAAATGTAATATATTTCATGTCTGTGAAATAAAATAATTTTACGTTTTTAAATTTAATTATGTTTAACCGCCATGTCACTAATATAAAGTAAAAAAACGCCAGAAATTAACATTTGTAATAATAGCACATCATGAAAAAAATTAATTTAAACAATTAAAAATGGCTATAAGGATGTGGCTTTTAAACCCACACAAAAACGCAATGAATTATAATAGCTTGAAACCAATTTAAAAACAAGAAGACCGATGAAATATATTTTGTGTTTACTAACATGTTTTAAAAACTGTAGTTTCCCGTTTTTCCAGCTTACATTTTTAATTACATTTCTTTGCCTACGATAACGAAGTGAAAAATAAAATAATAATAAAAATGAAATAAACTTATTTTTCTACCCTGTGAGCAAATTTCAAATTGCCAGAATAAAAAATAATAATTCTGAGTCATTTTCTATTTGTATAGTATTAAAATATTAATTCTCAAATTGACATCCCTGGTCACAATGTAGTTACTTGTGCCTTTATATTTTATACAGTTAACGTACTTATGCCTTTATATTTTATACAGTTAACTAACTTAGTAACATTGGCATTTCCAGGGAACTTGACATCATGGAAGCAAAAGTTCCAGAAGATATTTATAAAACTCATTTAGAAAACAGTCGTAAGTAATTGCACAGAGAATGAATTGACTAGTAATAAATGTTGTGTATGTGACCAAATATTGCCCATTTTATGAATACACTAAGTATTGAACAATACAGGAGTAACAACGTAATTGAAGTTACAGTCTTAGATGTTGATCTCTTGGTAAGAGACTCTTGCCCGTATTTGTATAGACTACCCACTGTTCTATTCCTCCATATATTTTGTTCCCAAATTCACCTGAGAGTACTTAATTTTACAGGACCTGGCATGGGGCCGTCTGGATCAAGTGTCGATTCAGCCCGTATGAATTTAGCTTCCTCTTATGTGAATGGATTTGTGAATGCTGCATTTGGCCAGGACAAGCTGCTAACTGAAGAAGGCAATAAATGGATATACAAGAACAAGGAACACGGTGGGCTATGTATTTAATCAGTTGAATTTTTACGCAACTTCTATAAGGGTGCGGTACTATTTATGTTCTTCACAGTCCCTACATAATGCTATCCTTCCAAGTCCTGGCATTATATTCTAAAAAAACAATTTAGTTTATCCATTTTTTAACTGATATTATGTTAATTACCAGTTCAAGGTTTATATACGCTGGCGAGAGGGGGAGCTGGTAATGATTGCTGGGAGTGTAGGGTTCAGGGGTTCATAATATTCAGTTCATTATTTATCTAAGAGTTAAAAAGCAAGATGTGATTATGATAATGAAATCCCTGCCGTCCAACATGGTGAATAATAACTAAATAATCAACCATGAACTAATAGGTGGTAAACAGCTTTATGCTGGTCATTTTTCTGTTGTTCATCAGTGTGAAATTGCTTTTCCATTAAACATTTATGTACTTTACACATAATTGTTTTTGTTACATCATATTTAAACGTTAAGATTTTTTAACCATAATCCAATCACTACTTTGTATATATAATTACAATATGTAGAAGCACTTTGGGCTAATAAAAATTAATGATTTAGTTAAAACAATATCATTAATAACTTGTTGTTATTAATACAACTATAACTGTTTTTTATTGTTTCCATTATGCTTCGTTGTTCATGTAATAATTCTAAGTTTAAGAATATACATTGCTCACAGGAATGCTTGCGGCCACTGCCTCATTGGGCCTTGTGTTGTTGTGGGATGTGGATGGAGGTTTAACGCAAATCGACAAATACTTGTACTCATCAGAAGATTACATCAAGTCTGGTAAAATATGCATGCTGGTCCATAGATGTTTAAAATGGCATAGCAAATGTTGCTTATAATAGCACTTAAGTTAAAAAGGCTTCTCTTCCAAAAAAAAGTTTAATAATGGCTTCACAACAACCTAGTAAAAATGACCATATTTCGAGTTGCTTGCAGGAGCTGTATGAGACAGTAATTTTTCGGCCGAATTGGTGCTGTGGTAAGTAAGTAATGATCGTTTATTTCAGGTGCTTTGCTGGCTTGTGGTATAGTGAACACTGGTGTCCGCAATGAATGCGATCCTGCTCTTGCATTGCTATCAGACTATGTTCTACACAACAGTAATGTTATGAGGATTGGTTCTGTGCTTGGGTAAGTTCACTTTCGTTGTTGCCACTGTGGGATTTTTAAAACATAATTTTGGCAGTTTGGGCCTGGCGTATGCTGGTTCTAATCGAATGGATCTCGTCTCACTGTTGACTCCTGTTATGACTGATTCCAAATCTAATATGGAGGTGAGTGTAAAGAATATTAATTTCCTTTTAATTTTAAGTCCTGTCACATGTCCACCCAGTGCTATATTCCTTTTTTTCAAACACATGCTGGAATATGGATTATTTTTTGATAAGGCAAGTGATATTTCCTATCTGGGAAGCAATATATTTGGGTGATATCTACATACTTACCTGGAGTACATTACAGTAAGAAAACAACTGTTGGATTTTGTTTTGCAGTAATGATAGCAGATGTAGATATTTTTAAGATTTTAATTTATTTTCCTGCCAATGTATCAGGTGATTGGAGTCACTGCTTTAGCTCTTGGATTAATATCGGTTGGGACTTGCAATGGTGAGGTTACCTCGGCTCTGCTGCAAACACTAATTGAGCGATCAGAATCTGAACTAAAAGAAACACATGCAAGATTTATTGCTCTAGCTCTGGCTTTGGTATATCTAGGTATGTTGGTAGAAAAATCTTAGAAATCTTAATATTAAGAGCTACACAACTGTAGGGATGCACAAACTAGAATATCGAATCTTCCGGATTCGAATCCTACGGGATTCGAATCCAAATATTACGTTTATTTCGAATATTTGGATTCGAAATAATATACATTGCACATTAAGAAACTATAATTGCATGGAGTTCCTTTTTATTTCCATTGTACATGTTGCAGCAGCGTTGATTATAATGGATATTATAAGCATGGGCGCCGGCTTCCGCTGCGCAATAATTATCACATAAATCGTCTAACCGCAGCGCCGCTTTTCCAGCGGTGTTTATTGCTTTGATCGGCGGTTTGACCTAGGGTTACGTTGACCTAGATTCAATACAGGACCACTGACGACGCACTCCCGTTTTTCCCCATGTTCTTCCCATTACTAAGTATTAGCTAGAGAGAACAGTAGGCTAACATCGGTTAAAGGTTTTTTTCTTTGATCAGTTAACCGTCATAAGAATCTGGGTTCTTGCACAGCCCTCGCAGACACCTAAATATTTGGTATATTCTTTCCGTATTGTTGACGCTGAGCTGCGTATTAACGACCATGCAATATTTCAGCGGGGGAAAGTATTTAGATTAAACACTTAAACTCCTGGCTTAATCTTTTAGCTTTGTAAATCGTTAGTATCATAGTTCTATCCGAGTTAATTCGAGGCATAGGGCCGACTGTGACGTCATAAAATTTCGCGCAACGGTAACATTTTACTGAAGTCGCCGCCTATGAGTATAAGTATGTAATCACACTGGCCATAAAGGTAGTCAGCGCCAGCAGAAATTTTTGACAATCTTGCCACTTTAACTCGAGTTTGCTTTTTAATATAGAATAGGATTCGATATTCTGGATTCGAAATAACTATTCTAGAATACCAAGATATTCTAGTTTGTGCATCCCTATACACAAGTCATTTATGATACTTTGATTACAAAAAATTTAAATACACATTAATAAAAAATGGTTTTTAAGCCTATAATTTGGAAGTAAGTTAATACAAAACTGTATTCGGCCGCATTGTATTTGTATCATGCATTTCAAGTTTTTATTATTTTTGTTTAAAGACTGTTTTAAAAGAGTTAATTTTTTTAACTATTCTCACCCCAGGCAAGCAGGAAGCAGTGGACACGATACTCATGGCACTTCAGGTCGTTCCGGAGCCATTGAAAGGATTTGCGTCTATTCTAGTTGAAGTTTGTGCATATGCGGGTAAAAAAAAATCTGTTAAAGTTTTTGTTTATTTTAAAAGTCATAATACTTTTTATTCTAAAAATTTGGATTCATAATATTCTGATTTTAAAAAGTTAAATTAACTCTTTCCCTCCCAACTCGCCATATATGGCGAGTTGGTGGGAAAACATGGTATCCCGTCTGTCCATAAATGGATACAAATCTAAAAAACGATTTCTCCACAATGCGTAATGGTAGAGACCTCAGCTATGGCTCATTCGATCAAGGAAACCCTATATTTTATTCTCTGTGATTATCGTGGAGAAATATTAAAAATGCGAGGAGTGATAGCCTTTCTTTTTCAAGGCTTCGCCTCTTATTTCTATCGATTTTACACGAATTTACACGTGAGTAACTCAGCCAATAGGAGTCGTGTTAACTTGCAGAGAAGCTCTTTTTGTCAAGCAAGTCTTTCTTTACATTCTCTGTAAATATCGTGCCGTTGAGATAAAAAGGAGAGCGTTGGTGACGTTTTCGCAGCAGGCGTTTGTATATGCTTCGTGTTCACCAAAGCATGAATCCAGCTGGGCCTGCTGAGCGCTCGATAAAGAAAAAGGCGGCGAGACTAGCTAGTTCGGTGTGCCCTGCTTTGAAGAATATTGGATATAGTATTTGTGTTTGTTTGCTTTTGTATGCCCTTTTTACACTTCCTTCACTGTTTCTTATTTATACTTTTTACTATTTTAGTTCTACAAAATTAAAAACTTCAATGCGTTTTGGTTCAATTTTTCATAATATAGTTAGAATAAAGGAAAATTTCAATTAGGAATAGTAAAAAAACTACTGAAGATACAAATACAGTTCAAATTTTCCTGAGTACAAAAACTATTAGACAATCTACATTCCAATTTTCATATCATTTGGGCATACCAATAATTAGTGAGTATTTCGTTTGTCAGTGCACCTCAAAATTTTCAAAGTCGAGCAGAATTTTCTTTACATAAAAAGTGGTGTTCACTAAAGTTTACATAATATATTCTTTATTGGAGGTAGATTCTAGGTGTGCGGTTTGTTTAAAAGAGGGATAAATTATCTTTCCAACCATACTAAATATTAAATCATAGCATAAATTTGAGAAAAACTGTGCTAATTTGAAAATGACCAAAAATTGTAAAAAACACTGCGGGACAGCATGTTTAAATTAATGCATTTGGCCGGGAGTGAAAGAGTTAAATGGCGGTGAGCTAACATGGTTGCATGTTTGGCCATCAGCTAAAAAACTGTAAAATGTAAACCAGCAGGTAGCTAGGTAGTTGTATAACCAGCACTAGTAACCTCCAAACATTTTTTAGTTTTTTTAAGTACTAGAAAGCCAATGATAACATATTTTTCATTGCTAGACTTATGTTGTCATAATTTCATCCACACAGGAACTGGAAATGTGCTGAAAGTTCAACAAATGCTCCACATTTGCACTGAGACTGACAAAGATGAAGATTCTGAAAAAGAAAAAGTGGAGAAGCCTGATAAAAAGAAAGATTCGGATTCTAAGAAAAAAGACGAAAAATCAAAAGTAAAAAAAAGAAATAACATAAACAGCTAATCTAGGGGATAGTACCAAATATGACTAAACAGTATACACATGAATATGATATTAATTGTTTCATAAATCTGGCCCTGCTCTGGCACCAATGTTATGTACGAACTCTTGTGTCTTTGATGAAATTCAAAACTGAAAATCGAGTATATGGAAGCAAAAAATCATCACTGTAATATTATCAAGTTGAGATATTATATATATATATATATATATATATATATATATATAATATCTCAACTGCTTTATATAAGAGGTGTGTATATATATATATATGTATATATATATATATATATGTTGGTTCTAATCTTGAAAAATAAAAAAATAGTGTATTTGAAACCAATTCTTTTGGGACTTTTGTCAGTGACTTCAACCTCCTGCTTGCCATACTCTTCAACTAATCTTATTTTCCTCCGATACCAGAGTGATGATAAGAAGAGCAAATCATCAGAGTGGGGGATGACCCGCCATGCAGCTGCTGTATTAGGGATTGGTTTGATATCTGCTGGGGAAGAAATTGGTTCCGAAATGGCCTTCCGCATGTTTGGCCACTTGGTAAGTTGTGATATTGCTTAATTTTTTTCTTGTACTGTTGGGCTTTTACATTTAAACAAAATGGTGAAGTTTACATTTAAACAAAATTATGTCTTGGAGAAAACTAAATAGAGAGAAAAGGGAAGTGGGGAAACTGCATAGTAAAATAAAGGTAGGGGGGTCAGGGTGCTTGTGCTGAGGTTCTTACCTTTTCTCCCTCCTTGGGGTTGCCTGGCTGGCACCTAGTATAAATTTTAAGATTTTATGACTTTGTTTTTCATTTCTTTGTTTAAAGCATCTTGTTTTATTATTTGCAAGCGACAAAAAAACCTTTGTATCTCCAGTATCGCTATGGTGATTTGTCAGTAAGAAGAACAGTCCCACTTGCGCTGGCCCTTACCTCGGTCTCGAACCCTCAACTTCATATCCTCGATACTTTGTCCAAGTTCAGTCACGACTCCGATGCTGAAGTTGTGCACAACTCCATATTTGGCATGGCGCTTGTTGGAAGTGGTGAGCAACTCGATTTCAAAATATATATTCGAACCTATATCAAATATTAAAATTTTATTGATTTGAATTATATACATTGTAGCAAAACAGAATAATTTTATCACTTTACTAAAATTTAGTTGTTAAAGTAAAACAGAAAAGTTAATATTAGTTTATATGTACACACTTTTTGTTGACTAAGACTGCCTACATTTAGCTTAATCGTAACCATATTTTTGTTAAATAAATCATTTTTGTATTTTAATTTACATTACAGGCACCAACAATGCAAGATTGGCACAGATGTTGCGCAACCTTGCTGTTTATTATTCAAAGGATCAAAATAATCTTTTCCTAGTCAGACTTGTACAAGGACTTGTACATTTGGGGAAGGTTAGTTGTAATAAAACCGAAATAACATGGATGATCAAAAGTCGATCGAATCAAACCATGTTTTTCAGGGCACACTCACTCTTCAACCATACCACAGTGATCGTCAGCTGCTAAGTCCTGTAGCTATGGCAGCTCTCTTGTCGGTTATCGTATCATTTCTTGATGTGAAAAACAGTAAGCATGTTAAAGTTATTAAAACAAATCGGTGAATATGTTTTAAATGTTTAGTAGGTTTCCAAATAACGCCTAAAAGTACCAATGGAAACCCATAATATGAGCAGGCTATTGAAATATATACGTGGCGGTAAAATATAATAACAACTATTCACAAAGGTGTATTTCCTGCCAGAAGCCCAGAATACAATCACACAATCAAATATATTGATTAATATGTAAAAAACACCATTAGAAGATTAAAAAACTTCTGGCAATAGTATAATTGAAGTCCAGGGTGTTCCTGCATGCATTTTCGATCAACCCATACTAAGTTGTTGTTCTGCACTTTTACAGCCATCCTGGGCAAGAGTCACTATCTGCTGTACACATTGGTGCCTGCCATCCAACCACGCATGTTGGTAACTTTTAATGAGGAGCTGAACCCACTCCCAGTTAGTGTACGTGTTGGACAAGCTGTGGATGTAGTTGGACAAGCTGGAAAGCCTAAAACTATTACAGGTTCGTTTACTTTGGTATTTCAGTGTTCTTGTTAAAGTTTTTGATAAACTTACAGTCTGCCTAATTAATGATGCTTTTAATAAATTTTATATAATAGGATACTGTTGTTATCCAAGGTTATGTAACATCGGCAGTTGCTAGTTTTACCAGCGTTTGAATGTCTAATTGGTATAGCTATAATAGCATGTTTAATATCATTGTTTTGCGTATTTGTTGTGAAATATTTGGCTGAATCTATAGACAAAACTGCAAAATGGGGGTGGAAAGGATTTTAAATAGAATTTTATTTTTAATAACTTTTAGTGGTGTTTTCAGTACTGCACAAGTTCCAAAACAAATTGCTTCAACAAAGTTACTGTACAGCATAACAAATTGTAAAATCAATATCTCAGTGAACAGTATCAAGCATATCAAGCTAAAAATTTAAAAATTTAATTTATGTGTTAAACCAACTGAGCCACTTAACATGCGCCCTGCGTTTTCTCACTCCTAAGATTTGAAAATTAACACATTCTAACGTTGGGATCTTAGGTTTCCAGACACACACGACACCAGTTCTATTGGCTTATGGTGAGAGGGCAGAGCTTGCAACGGAAGAATACATTGCTCTAACTCCTGTCATTGAAGGATTTGTGATATTGCGTAAAAACCCAGATTATGAGTGAAGATTCCTCTTTAACCACCCACATTCTATACTGATTTTCTATTGTGCCAGGGCCTATTCCGTTCAAATTCAATAGCTGCTCAATGCAGTTCTCAAACTGTGTAATCAACTAAATGTGCTTAAATGCAAAGTAAAGTTTACTCCGTTCATAACCCTCTGTTCTGTTGATATTTAGGCAGTGATGTCGTTAGTGTTATAAACATAGAATTACAAATACTTGTCGTTAAAACAAGTTAGACGTATACGACGAAAGAAAAGTAAAAGGACGCTGTTGTTTTTTCGTCCTTAAGCTACCAAGCTACGAAAAGACCATAAGAATTTTATGGTGTTAATGACGACCGAGATATCCTGATTAGTAGCACGCAGGATATAGTCCTGTTTGAAAGAAACTTCGAGAGTGCCAACCACTTGTTAACCACCACTATTTGTGAAACCCAATTTTCACTGAAAATGCGTGGAAGCGGTCGTATAGTTCTTACATTATCCGGTCTGTCGGGAAATCCCTTGCGGGATTTACTTTAAATATATCACTAAATATCCAAAACATAAGATAATATCTCTAAAAAGATTTACGCATTTGGTCATTTTTTCTCTATCTTTCTCTGCGTTAAGTAGATGGAGCACTAGTTTGGATATAAGATTGAGTTTTTGGAGATTTAAAAAATATACCCATACAAGATAGACGCCCGGAAATGCATGCTGTGCTCGTTACGCAAAAAATAATAAATATGTAAGAAAAAATGGAGTAAAACCCTTCCGATTAAAGGACGCCTATAATTATATTCCGAAAGAAATACTTAAGATGGGTGTACCCGATTTACTAAAAAGAAAAATACCCCGTATATATATATGTTGCTGTTTTTAGCTGACCATGTTGCTCATCGAGTGCACGGTGTTTGGTGAAACTTAGTTCTGCTAAAGAGGATGCGACAACAAAAACTGGCCGAATTTAATTTAAAACAATTTCTACAGAAAGTCCATTTATATGTCATTACAGAATAAACATTTTAACTGCATTTTCATGTGGAGTTTTATACTATATTTTATTGTGGGTTCTCTACTTACCAGACACTCGGCATATACGTTGTTAATTTTAAATTTAGCCGGGTAGTGAAAGTAGGCTACAGTCGAAGTTAAAAAGAACCGGATAATTGAGAACCGGATCCGGTTTCTCTAAATACCCAGTGTGTATGCAGTGTGTAGGTGTAGGCACTGCCATAACCCTTATGATGACTCCTACTGATATACAGATTGGGTACGGAAATGGTTCCCGTCATTTCCATCGTGGATTTTATCCCAAGCCGAGTCCTGCAGCTACAGAATTGGAGCGGGAATTCCCAGCATTGGTTTTAGTCAACTGGATGACTCCTACCATTGCAGAATGTATGCGGAAGTGATTTCCGTTTTTTTTTTCAACGTGGGTTTACCACAATAGAGTAAATTTACTGAAAAGGGTAATTAAAAACATCTAAAACTTTTGGGTTTTCCGCTGTATAAATTGTCAATTTTCCGAATTCCCGTTCCCGCTGTTTCGTGTGACTTTCCCGTTTTTTCGTTATTCCCGTTTCTGTAGTTTAGTGGTGCGAGTTGACGTGTGCGAAAGAGCGCGCAGGTATGTCGTAACCATGGTTCAGTTCTCACATGACGTTTGCTGTTTCGAGGGGAGTTATAGAAGTGTAAACTAGTAGGTTGGAGACTAATACAGTAATTTTAATTTTGGTGTAAGACTGTTGGTTTAAATTCGAAAATTCCCATTTTTTGTATGTAAAATTGAATGGCGTGGTGTCCATATGCAGTTCCCATTTTTTATCTATTTATGTTATTAACTGAGCAGATAAAGTGATGGCGTTGTCATTTTAATAGTGTCACCAGTTTCTATTTTAACCTTGTTCATTTAATTTTCACCAGCCCATAGCATGACATGTAGGTTAAGGTTATTTGGCAGTCCTATTGTATTAGGGACCAGTGTTACTTGATGGGGTTTAAGACACCCTTTAGTCACCTACAGGTGGCTCCAAATAACCATTGTAGGCTGTGTTGGCAGTGTAGGCAGTAAGACTGTTGGTTTAAATTCGAAAATTCCCATTTTTTGTATGCAAAATTGAATGGCGTGGTGTCCATATGCAGTTCCCATTTTTTATCTATTTATGTTATTAACTGAGCAGATAAAGTGATGGCGTTGTCATTTTAATAGTGTCACCAGTTTCTATTTTAACCTTGTTCATTTAATTTTCACCAGCCCATAGCATGACATGTAGGTTAAGGTTATTTGGCAGTCCTATTGTATTAGGGACCAGTGTTACTTGCATGGGGTTTAAGACACCCTTTAGTCACCTACAGGTGGCTCCAAATAACCATTGTAGGCTGTGTTGGCAGTGTAGGCAGTCGCTAATCAGCTTAATAATTAAAGGTTTATTTTAGTTGAGTGTATGCGGTGGCAAAATTAAGTTTAGCATAACTGTCTCACACTGTCTACATACTGCACACACCGAGTAGCTAGTAGCTACTATAGCCCGTGGCCCAAGGTGGTTGAATCTGCCCCATTAAAACCGTTGGCTATGGCTACCAGCCCATTTGCAATTTTTTATTCTCTTACTTATAGCAATATACAAAATGCAGTTTACATATTAACATAGATAGTGGACAGTATACTCCACACAGTGTGCGGCATACTGAACTTACATATATTTCCTAATTATTAGCACTTTAAATTGTTTGCAAAACTAAGAATAGGGAAAATTTTAAATTGAATTGATTTAATCGTTGGTGGAATTGCACATGAAAAAACACTTCAAAGTGAATAAATTTATAAACACTTACACATTGTTAAATTAACTGGTAAAAAAACTTTTTAGGTTACAATGTAGAGGTTTAAATCAATGGTAACTGTTCACTTAAATGTCGACTGCAAGATATCAGACTGTATGATATGATGTCGACTGCAAGATATCAGACTGTATGATAATTGACAACGGGGTATTTATAGGATTTCGGTCTTTATCACCCATTAAATCAGGGGTGGGCAAATTCTGTAGTCGACGGGCCAGATGTGGGAAAATGAAGTCCTTGGTGTGCCAGATTATTACATGGATACTGGATAGTATTCAATATCTTGATTACAGTGTATGGTTAGATACAGTCTCCTGGCCCTCGGGCCATATGTTGCCATGCCTGCATTAAATGCAGCATGAATGGTAAAGAAAATTGCGCAAACTTGTATATAACTTACATATTGGAAAACTCAAACCCCATCAAAATTTTTGTACCCTCTGTTTGCACTACAGTAAACCTATTGTTAAAGTTTTCCATTACTAAATCAAACAGTTAGTAAGATTACTATATAAATAATCACTTGTAGAATAATCTGTGTACGGAATCATTATGTCTTTGGGAGGTATGAAAAAACAGCTCAACAAAGCTTCTCAGGTGATCATATTTAATTTTTTAGTGGTTGAAGTATTAAGGAAAGAAAACTTTTCTTTCAAAAATAAGTAATTTCCTTAATCTTACCTGATTTATTTATTTTTTTTGTTATATGTACAGTACAAAAGTTTTTTTTATACAAAAAAAATTGTTGGAATTATCCGCAGTATGCACTTGCATGTATTAACCCAAATTTTTGTCTGCATAGCATAAAGTCAAACTTCTTAGTAGTATATACCATTTTTAATTTTTATGTTACTAACCTAAGTTTCGTTAAATAATAATTAGCTTAAATAACGAAAACCTGTGGTCCCCTGCAAGCC
>CH003362.1:30572-93700 GCA_000149265.1 Ciona savignyi
TGTGTTTTTTTACACTTTATATCTGTTTTTTTATTTCACTATGTATCTGTTTTTTTTGTGTTTTTCTATTTAAAATTCTTTCCACAGTACATGTCTGAGAAAATGGGTGAAACTGAGAAAACGAAAATGGATGAAGAGTTTATCGAAATGGAAAGGGTTGGTTGATTTTGTGTTTGTTTATTTGATTAGGGTTCCAATAAGGTTTCAACTTCACTGATATTCAGGAGTAAATTTATTTTCATTTGGCTGCGATTTATGCGTTTGTGCGATCATCTCCTGACAAAAACATCACACAGATAACAAAAATGTCTTGCATTGCTGAGCTGTGGGTTATAAAGACTGTTGTTTTTTTACTTTCACGATCAGAGTTTTTTTTTTTACAACACACTTCTTCGTGATTTTACCAACAACAATAATCGAACCAAATTGGCATGCATCTCGTTTTTAAGCAACCATAACATCTTAATATGCTTGCTACACTTTATAATCATTACAGTAGCCGCTTAATATGACCACGTCGGGACCAGACTTTTTCGGTCATTATATTCAAATGGTCATAAAAACCAAATCGCCATGTTTGTTTTAACATACGCGAGAATGTTTTAACATATGATTAAATTTTCTATGCTGTGCATATATTTTCTCATTTAAAAAACTAGTAATATGCTTTTAAACTTATGAGAGCAATTTACACAGTCAAACATATTTTTTTACTATTACATATTTTTTACTTATATGTAACATCTCTAAACACTATCTGCTAGGAGAAAGGATGATAGTATAGGATAGGATAGGATATTCATGTTTATCCCCGAGAATGGGAAAACAAAGGGGGTTAACACGCAGGCAATCGTCAGATCACCTCGCGCCCACCGTCGGGTTACCGGAACTATTGTAGTGTGTTGTGTATGATTCACACGTTCCTTCGATTTAGTAGAACCCATTAATCCGCTGGGTCCAGGCAATGTCCGTAAAGTGCCTTTCCCAAGGACACAACCGTAGCTAGCGACCAGTTTCGCACCTGCAACTTATCGATTGAAAGGCGACACACTTAACCACCAGGCTAACCGGCCGGACGATGATAGTCTAGGATTGTTTGTGTTGCAATGGCTAGCTGAGAAAAATGCTCTTAGACACCAGACAATTTTCGTTTACACAGTTTGGTATTAAGACTAGCTATTATCGCCCTTGTAGAATTAAATATTAATTTACTATTTAACACAGTTATACCCAGGTAAAAGTATATTAAATTATTTAATCACTACAAATCATCCAACTGAATAATAAAACACATAGAATATCATTCTTTGTGATAATTGAAAACAGTTGTTTAAGTGGAATAAATATTGCTAATACTGAACGTGTTTAGTCTCTAAAAAATTTCTACTATGGAATAATTATGTCATATTTAAATGTGCGATAAACTATGTTATTACTTATTACAGCCAGGCTGAAGTGACCGCCTTTCTTTGTTTGTGTGTTCGTTTTAAACGCGTTTGTCCACGATGCACATGTATGAGACAACTGAAAAGATAATGATGTTGTAATGCTATGATGCAGCGTGTATTTCCGATCTCCCGCTTATAGAAAATTATTCGGACGGGTTTGCACGGTATCACAGCCGTGATTTTACGTATATAATTTGGAATCCTGACTATTCTTATCAAATTGCTTGTAAAGATTCGAATCCTTTGAGATTCCAATCTCAAAGATACTATTATTGTACATCCCTAACTGTAATAAGAGAGATGGAGAAAATGTTGGTCATATTATTCGAAATTTGGTCATATTAAACGGAGAATTTTAAATGGAAAAATTGGTCATATTATTCGTGGTCATAATATGCGGTGCCTCCTGTATTACTAAGAATTAACAATTAACAATTTTTATAAACAAAAGTTATAATTAGATTTTGGTCTTTGTAATGATCAATTTTATTTTAATATGTGTTAAAAAGGCATTTGCGAAACTTGGAGCACCTTAAATATAAATATCTTGGCTACACTATTGGAAGAACTGTAGCCTTGTGTTATTGTGTACCAGTACTAAAACAGTATATATATAAATAATTTTGCACTTAAATAAATTTAAATAATGCAACTAATTTAAGACTATAATAATATATATTGTGTTCTGTTTAAAATATAGGACCCTCCACACACTTGTCAAGCACTCATTAAAATAATATAACGGGTTTCAGAAAGTAGATGCAACTCAAAAAGCTGTGTCAGATCTCATCAATCATACAAAGGAATATCTACAGCCGAATCCAGCTGTGCGAGCCAAGATGAACATGATGAATAAATTGCAGGTATGGTAAAACAATTCAACCTACTTAAAAATCCTCTTTACATGTTAACTAAGTTAGGGTACCTTAGTGATTATTGTTTTTTGCCTTTCTCGTTTTAAGTGAATTAAAGATTTCTGCCTAAAAGACCCCATACATAAATCAAACTTGTTTTTTTTTGAAGGGCAAAACAGTGACAAATATTACTTATTAAATACAGCTATGTATTATGCATATTAGGGATGTATGCCAAAGAATAATTAACTATTTTAGAATCTCTCTATGCTAATATTTTGGAATTTAGAATTCTGAATTCTGTTCTTCAATAAACTGATTACAGACCAACTGTTTAAATGAAACTATATTAATAAAAGAATATTCAATTTGGCAGTTCTCAACTCTTAAATAACTTTGATAGATCCTATGTATACTTTTGTTATAAATAAAAATGTCAGTGTGCAACTGTCTTATTAGAAATGCTAAGGATTGAGGGTTACAGTTTAGACTAATACAGTTACTGTGATCGGAATAACACTCTTTATGATTGCACTAGACTGTGTTTTTGTCCATTTTTAATTAATTAGGTTATATATATCTACTTATAATTAAGCATTTTGTTATTAATTTCTAGGGTAAAGATTTAAAATACAAGCAAGTGGAGGGAGTACTCGGTGAGGTTATGGTGAAACATGGCAACGATCTTGGACATGATTCCAATTTTGGTATGCATTATTGATTTTTTGAGTAGTATTCCGATCTGTAAGTCTCAGTTATGCACTCATTACATGCACCAGCTCCCTAAAATCAAGAATGACCAGTCTTGATTTGTAACAATTTCGATCCAAATTTGTTACATTTGTACACAATCACTGTATACAAAAACACTTGACATCCTGCTATAGTACAAACATCCCCATGTCTCCAACCCTTTTTCGCAAAACTGAAAATATGTAACATTATTTTACCAACAAAAATAATTCTATAAAATAAATGTACAGTAACAAATTGGAACACCAATAAATTAAGGTTTCATTTACTTATCAGTAAACCTTGTTTTGCAAAGTCCAAGTGATGTAGTTACCTTTGACGCAAATTAACAGGTCTAACTTATTAGTGGCCATTTGCCCCTAGCACCACAACTGTTCATTTTATCAGTAGCTGTCACATGGCAACAGGTTGGAGCACTAAAAGAATCTCGTTTCTAAAGGGTAAACTAATCAGTGGCCTTTATGCAATAGCAAACATAAATTTAAAATAGACCAATATCTAATGGATATTCCTTTTATCTTTAGACTTTCCAGGTATTCGCATTCGGCCGATCTTTTTATTTGTAACTTGGTTAAACTTGATCAAATACTTAATTATTTTACATAAATTTATCAGTACTTTTACCAGTAATTTAAAATAGGACAAAAATTGGAACCAGTGCACATTTGATTAATGATTGTAGTTCATGTTTAAAGCAGTTAGTTTCCTTTCTACTGCAATCCAGGTTAAATTGACTAAGAGTGATGTTAGCCCTGTTGTCTTTTTCTTTCTAAACAGGTGAAGCATTGAAGGAGGTAGGAGAGGGCATGATACAACTTTCCGAGATCAAAGATGCATTGGATGTCAGTGTCAAGCAAGACTTTATAGACCCATTTTACCAATCATTTGACAAGGATATGAAAGAAGTTCTGGTAATTTATTGGTATTTTTTAACAATAATAATCATTTCATTATATATGTATTAAAACAAATATTTTTTCATGATTGATATACTTATTTTATGAAATATAGTCTGTTCAGGTGTTAAAATAATCATGCTTATTTATTTGCCAATTCTACTGGCTGTTTTTCTGTATTAGACTTTGTTGCCATGTAACCAACATATATATTAGTTTCCAACCAGTTGAGCTTTAAACTTAATTTACACTGTCTTTCCTTTGTGTGATATAGATATTTTTTCTGTTATGTTCTACAGCGATGAAGCTGGTATAGTATGGTTTTGTTTTTGTTATTATTTGTGTGGCTGTATGACAACTATGACATATCTAAATTGATCATGTCTGATTCATAGTGATTCATAACACCCTGCGACTGAGCAGTATCAGTTTCGGCCATAAGATTGTGGGTATAAAAGCAGGCAATTAATGACAGGTCAATCAACCTATTTAAAAATCCTCTTTACATGTTAACTAAGTTAGGGTACCTTAGTGATTATTGTTTTTTGCCTTCCTCGTTTTAAGTAAATTAAAGATTTCTGCCTAAAAGACTCATACATAAATCAAACTTGTTTTTTTTGAAGGGCAAAAGAGTGACAAATATTACTTATTAAATACAGCTATGTATTATGCATATTAGGGATAACGACAGGTCATGTTATGCCCTTTAGGCAATCCTCTTACGGACAATACCTTTACCCAGTGGTTTATAGTATGTTGCACAAAACGCAAAGCAATGTTTACCTTATGCAACATAAGCTTTACCACTGGAAAAGCGGTGACAAAACTCTCTTTCACACTTTTATTCTTTCAACTAGAATACAACTGACGCATCTATCCAAAAAAACTAGGTGAAATAATAATCAACACTAATAATTACCTTAGCAATGAAACGACACCTGAATGTTTTTTATGTTTATACCAATAAAGGGGTTAGTAGGAATTTGATTAAAACATTATAAATTATTATATGCAAAATTAACAAACAAATGTATGTGAAGGCATTAACAAAACTAATTTAAGTATTCAGAGTACTGATATAGAGAAGAAGTAGGTTAGTATCCAATTTGTTATATATGGCAGGGTAAATCTTTGCAAATATTTTATTTTTTTGTTCAGAGTATCAACAAGATAAATACCAATTTTTATTGTCTTACATTATTTTGTGTTTTTAGCATCATAGAAAGAAGTTATCAGGAAGACGATTGGATTATGATTACAAAAGAAAAAAAGGTATTGTTTAATGAAATCAAAATGTATTATTTGTTACTGGACCTTCACTGCAAGTATTAAGATTAATATTATGCTGGTCAATATATAAATATCTAATATGATATATGAATACATATTGATTTGAAATATAAAATTGGGTGTATTTTACCCCCTTGAATAGAAATCTTTGTATTTAAAAATAATGTATATTTTCTGAATTTAAGGGTAGTCTACTGCATATTTCTGTTTCAGTAAATATTATATATAATATGTTTCATAAATATATGTGTAATTTAAACATGAAACAAAATTTCTGAAATATTTTGCATTTTCCTATATTTACCCGTGGATTGGTAGGCTCTAAAATATCCTTCGAGGAAATCCAATTAGCTGAGGACAAATGTCAAGAAGCATTAGAACTTGCAGACACTTCAATGTACAACTTATTAAGTTCAGATGTGAGTGATAGGTTGCTTGATGAACCTAGTTCTTAACCTTTGATTTCTCTTAGTTGGTTTAAAAGATTTACTTTAATGGAGTGTAAAAATTTATCTAGAACTTTGATTTATCTTTGCTTTTATTGTTTGTGATTCTGTTTGATCTTTATAAGTTAACCTTGTTGAATTTTCACTACAACTTAACATGCTGTGTTTTATAAGTAGTAGACTGCCTTTTCCATCCTGCATGATTGTTAGTTTGTCTGATGATTTAGGTTGTACTGTTATTTTTCTGATCTGAGCATGTACTATCTAAGGGACTTTATTTTATACTTTGTGCTGCTGTATTAGGTTTGGCCGAAATTAACAAAACAAACAAAGTTAGCATTGCACCAACTCTTAATACTCGCGGCATGTATATTTTGTTATCTTTTAATTAGTAATGTTACCTAACCACACCTGGTATATCATACAACATGTATATCATTTGTTTGTGCAAGCAAAAACTGACAGTTTCTTGAGTTACTATTCCAAACTTGTTATTCATGTTGCGTAAAAGACGGATATTTATATTTGGTGGTTAGCAATAAAAATCCAGGTATAGCCATAAAATCCTGTTAGTTTTTTATATGTTGGTTTAGGGGATTAATTTATACTTGAACATGACGAAAAATGTCAATCTGTTACTGGCATCATGTTTTTAAATTCTTTATCGATTTGTGTTTAATTTGAGGGTCTGGATATTTTATACACATGAAAGGGGTGTATTAATTATGTCTGGCCATTATATTTTTGTGGATTTATTAATATACGCGGCAATAGTATATTATAATTGAATTTTGATCATTTTTTTTTAAAGTAAATTTTTCCCTTAAACCCTTAATATTTCATCGTAATAATACAAAAATAATATGCTACACACACACTGGAAACATATCAACTTTTATTTCTGAAATATTTACCTAAATTTGACAACTCTTTATTGTCGAAAATAAGGTTCTCATAACATTGGCCTATCATGAATGTATCATAGAAAATAAAAAACAACAGTTATACACAGAGTAAAATAATGTAATAACAAAACGTGTCACACAAACGTGTAATAACAAAACATTATAAACAGCTGCATGACAATATGTAGTTTACTTTAATTCCTTGCCTACTAAATATTGACATTTGTGCTTTTGTGTGAAATTGATTTATCAAGGGTATTGTTTAAACCCTCCCGAGGTATTATGTATCTTGTGACCATTTCCAGTTTAAATCAATATATTTGTGTAATTTATATCATAGCACAACCTTCAAAATTTCTTGTATGTGTAGGTTTTTTAAATATTAGGTTGATAAATATTTTTTATTATTCTTACAAACTTCTTTTGTTTCTGTTTATATATCCTTAAGATATTGTGTTTAAATAAATCGTTTAAATCGTTGATTTCACAATGGTGGTACCGGAACCATTGTAAGACTATGTTAATATATCTAACATTGTAATTGATTTTATTCATTTCAATTACGACATCTTAAATATATTATTTATACATTTAAAGTATTTAAAAAATGGTCTTACCGAATTGTTCTCTGTTACTTATTGTAAAAAGCTGCTACATGTGGACACTTTGAAAAGATTACATTAGTATTCTGGGTGACGAATGTAGTTGTAATGTGGGTGTTGATGAATGTGTGATACATACACTGGATGACAGGATCCAAAGTACCTCAGGAAGAGGTGGTCCATGCTGAACAAAAACTGGATGAGTCACTTGAGCTGGCCGGCAGCAGTATGTTCAACTTGCTGGCTGGAGATGTGAGTTACCCTCCAATGTTTTACCTCTACTACCGCACTGTTGTTTCACCAATGGCGAGGACTTTCAAATTGTTGCATTTGGTTATTTTAAAATGAAACTTAAGGGTGTTGCAATGCTTCCTTTAGCATATAAGCAGTTATCTTTAAAATTATTATATTACCAGCACAATAACATTTCCAAATCACTTAGTTTTAAATAAATACAATTTCACAAATTTTTACCATACCTTAATTTTTGTTTGATGTTCTTTGCATGTAGTTGATATTTTAATTTTTCTAATTAACTTTTCTGGCATGCTATTTTCTTTCTAATTTGCTTTGTGTGTGTTTTATTAACCTGAGTTGGCTCATAAGTTATGTTACTTTATTTGTACTTACCGGTTAAAAAAAAAAATGTAATACAATCATTTTAATATTACAATAAGGTTGAGCAAGTCCGTCAGCTTGCTGCACTTGTAGAAGCTCAAGTAGAATACCATCGGCAGTCTGCTGATATTTTAGAATCACTCCAGGAAAAATTAAAAATCCAAATCGATGAAATCAACTCCAGGCCGGAAAAGGTATGCTTTTGTGTATGGTGATAAACTGATAATATGAATGAACTAGTAAAGTGTCAGTTATTGGCTGGATTAAAATTATATAAACTTTATGCAAGTTGGTGTGGGTTAGCAATCTGAAACTGAAACTATTAGAGTCAGAACGTGTATATAAAAGAGAAGATTGAAAAAATAGTGAAACTGCAGTCCTGTTATCTGCTATGTATTATTATTTGTATATCCATGTTTTGAGATTACATGTCTATATGCTTACATAGACATAATAAGATAAAATTAATTTTTTCACTTGTATATTTTGATGATAGTTGTTACTTAATATGTAAAGGCAACTACTCTCTTAAACAATGTGTACATTGATTTTTCTTTGTCACTTGGTTAAATCATTGTTTTGTACATTCATTAACAAGACATGAAGTTAAGAAAAATTTGCTTAAAGCAGGAAATGGTTACCAACTTGTTCATTTATCAATTACTTCCTTTCCTTTAAAATTCTTAAATTGGCTGTGTAATTTTGCTGACCAAGTGTCCAGACATAGTTCTACGACAGTATTATATTATTCTTAAATGCATAACTAAATGCAAATTTTTTTAAAAAAGGTTTGTACAAAAAAATTCTTAAAGTGAAATTTTTCACTTTAACATATTAATTAAAATATCTCAATATTTCTCAATCGATAGACTTATCAACACTACATCCTAAGTAAAGGTTGTAGGCCAAAGTAATATATTGCATAAAATTATAAATACCAGTATATTAAGAAAAAAAAATTTTTTTTACTACTTTGACTTCATTCTTTTTGTTTTATTAAGAAAATTATTTTTAAAAAAATATTTAAAAAAATTTATGCATTGTAAACAGAAATTTTGTGCTGTTTTTTTTAACGCATAAGAAATACTAGTATATCACGCATAACATAATATCACACCAAGTTCTCTAAAATAATTTGTTTCAGGAGCGGCAAAAGCGGCAGTTACGGCCTGCTAATTCTAGTTCAGCTGATCGAACTCCGACTTCGGAGGCTCCAGCTTTCCCACAAGCAAGTCCACGACACAGTGTTGCAGTTTCCAAATCAAGTAATTTATATACCCAACAGAATATAAAAATATATAATTTGAATCCAACGGAATTAAAATATTTTTGTTTTTTTAGGTTACGCTTATTGGTTTTACACTTGCGCCCAGCAAAAAAAAAGCATTTTTCATTTCAGCTGAAATCCTTCACTGGGGCTTCACATATCTATTACTGAACAGCTATACACTTTTACAACTGTACCCCTATACTACTTCAATCCTTGTACAAATAACCCACTTGCCACAAGCAATTTGTTAATGTTCATTAAGAACAAAAATATCATATCGCAAAGTTGATGACAATTATCTACAAATGTATAAAATCTTATCGTGAGTTTATCCACCACTATTTGTAAAACCAAATTTAGACTGTGCGTTACATGTTTCTGCAGGCACAGCTTTCAAATTCTCATAATTAGTTGTTGCGTCACATGTAGGGGTTTCCTGGCATCCTAAAGTTTATCCAAAATTTGTTTGGGTTTGAAGCATCACTCATAATATGCCATATATGCCATTGCTAGGATGTGTTATGTGATTTTTTTACTGTTATTTTCTGAAAACATTTAAAATAATATAAATTAAACTTCTTTTCTAATTTTTCGTTTGATCAAATAATAATTCATGTACACTAATGTTACATGCCACACATCTAACAAAAATACTGACTTCTAAATTATTGTTTGTAGCGTCGCAACCAAGCTGCAAGGCTGTATTTGACTTTGAACCTGAAAATGATGGAGAATTAGGCTTCGAGGAGGGTGATGTGATCACTCTTGTGGCGGAAATTGACGAAAACTGGTTTGAAGGAATGAATGAAAAAGGAGATGTAAGTTATTAAAATTGAACTCTTTTTTTACTCCTGTTATATTTATTTTATTCCTTAAATGGTTGAATTATTACTATTGTATTATTTATATTGTTGACTAAGGAAAGCTGTGTTATATTTTTTAATTTTTTTTTTGGAAAAAACTTATTGACAAGAAAATTAATGTGTTATTAGTCTAGGGTTGAATTTAGTCATCCAGTTGTGGTAAATATAGCCAATGAGCATAAATGCTCCCTGTCTTCGAACAAAGTAAAGTAGTTTTTCACACTTATCTCATACAAACCTGTTATTATTTTTCCAGACTGGCTATTTTCCACGCTCTTATGTTGAAGTTATCACACCTTTGTAAAGGAGAAAAATAACTCCCATGCCGCAGATTGGTTGAGTTTTTAAGAATTTGAAAGACAAGTAGCATTATGATAATGACATGCTTGCACCAACTTCGTTCTAACTGTACAACAATGAGATTTGTCTGATATATTCCTTTCTTTATATATCATCTATTTATCACCCTCTTGTTCAAAATATTATCGCACATATGTCATAAAAAAGGGCTTCCTTCTTACATGCCTCGATCAAAAGATGAAATACTAGATATATTAAAACAAATTACGGAATAGATTTGACTACCTGACAATGCGCCTGTAGTGTTTCAATAATTCAATATTTCTTGCTTTACTCATTACTAATGCAATAAATTATAGAAATTTGTGAACAAGTCTGGATACAAGAATTACTCTTCGAGATAAAAATAATTAACTTTTTATTTTTACACTATATATATAGATAATTTTTGGACAGTTTTGTATGCTTCCTATTTTAATACGGTATTGGTTAGGTAAATGTAGCAATGGACAGAAGTAGAAGCTCAATATAACGTAAACTCATGTCTGTATGTACCTTCCTTATAATTGCTATAATGTAAATAAAAAATCATTATATGTTCTGTGTTTTGTATGCGTAGCAACACACTACAATAGTTTCTGTAACACAATGGTGGGCGCGGGGTAATTTAAAAATTGCCTGTGTGATGAAGCCATTTACTCATTCTCCGGGATAAACGTAAACATCTTCTTCTAAAAGTGATAATAGGAGTAGTCTTAATATTTATTTTTATCTCGCGTTGTGCAGATAAGCAATCCCACACATTGCGTGCAATACCAATGGATTTAGATTAGCATTCCAAGGCACTCCCTTACTGTAAAATCTATTTTTGAGCACCAACTCCAATAATACTCTACTATTTTGTCCGGCCGGTTAGTCTTGCTGTCAAGTGCGTCGCCTTTCAGTCGAAAGGTAGCAGGTGCGCTGAACATCGATTTTCAACGGTGACATTGTATTCTATTTGTTTCTTTGGGGTAAGTGAAGTGGCGATTGTAGAAGATAAAAAAATAAAATCACTTGTAGCGGCACTGGCTTCGGGTTGTATTTGTTGGTAATGGAAAATAACGACTGACGCGGAAATCTTGCCATATCTTCAAGAATCTCGTCCTCCGTATTGAAGCAACCAAGCGTTTCGCATTTTTATTGTTGTTTGCTTGTTTTGGTTGCTGCACTCTGGGTTGGCTTACAATTCTTTGTAATGAAGTTGTAGACCATTGCGACAACGATCGTGTTCACCCAATACGTCAGTAGTAGCGAATGATGCAATCAGCACTAAGTATTATTGTATGTCTACCCAGATTTCGGTAATACGGTAAGGCGATTTATACTAGGTAGCCAAGGTGACATTATGGGATAATAAAATTTCCACATGTATTACCAGAGTGTGAGGGCGGATAAATAATATAAGTCGTGGTCCATGCTTGTAATTGTTCGGGGTGATTTGATTTGGAAAGCCAATCGAAAATAAGATACCCGCGAATGTTAGGATATGATATTCATGTTTATGCTCGTGAATGGAAACGCAATAGGCGTTGAACACACGGACAATCGTAAAATTACTACCACGCGCCCACCGTCTGGTTACAGGAGCTATTGCGGGTGTTGTGCATGATTTTGACCTAATTTGGTAGAACCTATCATCCCGGTTGGTTCAGGCAATATTTGTTAGGTGCCTTGCCTAAGACACAAACGACCACTTGCGTATTTAGTTAAAAATTATCCACTTGTTTTACCTTGTTATACCCATTATTGATTTAACAGTCAATCTGCGACAAACTCCCAGTCACCAACAAAAAACATTATTTATGAACACTTGCGCATTATCTTATAATAGTAATTTGTTCCTTTTTTCTGTTATATCAACGCAATGAAGCATGGAATACGAACGTTAAGGCAATGTTTCTCTGCACGGAATTTCAGCAGTTAAACAATTCATTTATTTTCTTATGTGACATGTACGCAATGGCGGTTGAATACTTGCGCTGGCATCGACAACGGAAAATGCTCCAGCTCGAGTCGAAGAGGAAGCAAGCAAGCTTCAAACCTTTATCAGGATTTCTATTCTGTTGTAAATATTTGTCACATTCCCTGTGACAACTGCTACCAGGGAACGGTCGTTTTGTAGTTTAAAATGTTTTTAAAAATTACTTGAGTTCCACAATCGACCAGACTCGGTTAAATGGCCTTGTTTTTGTTTACATACAGCGTGATTTGAACTTGAATTGTGATAATGAAATTTCCGACGAGTTTGGAAAGAAACTTCGGCGCCTAGATTTCAGCTAGAATCAGAATATCGTGATGGTTCTCATACTCGTTTCCGATTTGTTTTAATTGTGTTCGATTGTAATTTTAAATATCTATGACGTATTTGTTTCTTTTCTTTAATTGACAAAGTTTATTTACTTTAATTCACGGTTTACTATACGGTTAATTTCTGACTAAGACTAGATGGTGGGCATTTTTAAACAAACAATATATATTAAGGGTTATTTGTATTTGTACCCATTTAATCTTCTCCAATGATATATTTTAAACGTCTGGGTATTTATTTAAAATTGAATAATGTTGGACCTTCGGATTCGGGCAATATGGCATTAAGAATTCTTTTTTTATAATAGACTAAAATATCTTTTTTAAATATAGCCTATTAATTTTGTCCAATTTAACGCAATCATAAATAAATTTACCATTGCTTCTTAACTGCATGCGACATCACCACCAAAACACTGAGCTGTGTAAAGTCAATTAAAGAAGGATGAAACAAAAGCGGCGATTCCGGCCGCTTAATAAAAATGGTAACCATGATTTAGATAACGAATGCTTATAAAAAGGACCAAACGTGTAAGGAAGAATTAACGAAGCTTAGGCCATGCTCTCAGAAACTATGCATAGATCCCAATTGATGATGGGTTATACATAAACTGAAGGCACGTCCCAATCACATATACGACACACTGCAATAGCGCCGATAACTGGATGGTGTGCGCGAGGTAATCTGACGGTTACATTTAGAAAATGCTCCCTAACGTATTCGCGTAAACGTAACTTAAATGCATTTTATTATAAATATTGTGTAAAAAAATGCTATAAACTAGTAAAAAATAAAAAATAAATTGTTAAATGGGCCTACTAAAATTTAAAATACTCTTCAATACCAACTCAGAAAGGACTTTTGTGTTGTCCTGTGGGGATTAGCTATTACAACTGTAGTCACCCACCAAATACCGTGCCAGTCAAGGGGCCACCCAAAACCAACCAAAACATCGTAGCAGGTGAACCAGGGAAAAATGGGAAATTAGTAAAACTAGGGGGTTGGTGACAAAAACGAAGTATAAGCGCAGCCGTGCTTAATCAACAAGAGAAAGAACGAGCACAAGCGCGACTAATCAGCCAGAGGCACGACTTTGCCACGAACTACCTACCGCACCGAACTACTTGGTTTTGCCCCGACAGTGAAGTTTTTGTAGGCATAATTACCAACAAACTTAAATATTTCAGCACTGAGCAAGGCCAAAGACGCATGCAACACACCGTACCAAACATGTTACGAACACCTGCCACATCCGCACCTCTTGATGCAACACCCGACACACAAGATTCGCCACCACCCCAGCGGAAAGTTTTGTAGCAGTTTTGAAATTATATTTGCAAAAACTGCATTTATTTCATTTAATCGACGCCAAGTGTGTTCGTTCTGTTTAACCTTATGACGTCATTGACACTTATCACCTCATGACGCCATTAACACCTAAAGCAGTTGTTTTCTATCTACGTCATTCTTTGCTTTATAAAGCGTTGTGCAATAACAAAACTTAATAAAGAATACGAGTACGAGTTGTCAAGTTTGTCTGTTTAGTGGAGGTTCCGCTGTCAGTCGAGTTGAGTTCCACACCATGTGGGTACATATGGAGTCGGAACAGAGTTTTATGTACTAGCTATAGACGGCAGCGGACCCTGGGACATGGTCCCGGCCAACCAAGACTCTTTGAAAAAACCCTGGCCCCACAATTGGTGACCACCCGACGTGATATGAACCTGCAACCTTCCGATGAAAGAAAAATAAGCTGAAGCAAGATTGTGACCAAGTTCGCCGCAGAATTTCTTCTGTTGTCAAAACCCAAGTCAATGCCTCCATTTTGGAAGATCTCACAATCAAGCTGAAGCCTGCCCGACAAGAAACGCCCAAAAACTCGCCACAATGATCATTATCCAGTTGGCATTATGGTTCTGGAACAAAACGTGACAATTCACAACAATTTAAAGATATAACTGACGCTGATCTACTGCAAACATTTGACGAACACTGCGATACGGATATTTACAACATTAAAGAAAGGTTAGTGGTTTGTGCACCCTAGGCGATTTAACCCAAGCATTATTCCGTCGCTTTGTTTGCTGAATACAGCTTTATTTGTGTGTTATACTACGAGTCTAAAGGCAAAAACTGGCCTTGTCTATCGCCCAGAGTGGCGCGGTTTTATATATAGTACGCGTGTTGGAATTTGCCACGCTTCCCTGGTTTACCCTTCACTTAAATACAAGAGCTGGCTCTCTTGTGTAACCATTTTCACCTTGAATGGATCAATGAAAATGGCAATCAGTCTTATTACTCTTTAAAGCAGGCAATGCCAAATATACGAGTAACCTGCAAAGTCCTTGGTCACACGCCTTATCACTGACAATCGGCATTGTCAGAACGTTTTTTATACTTTTTGCGTCCTCTTATGTTCAATAATGCTTGGTTTAACATTCGGCCTACAGCATAACCACTAACCATGTTTATCCTTGCTTGATTATGTTCTTATTATTGCTTTTATTGCATACTCTAGGGCCTAGCCCTTAAGTTTGAAAACGATTTTCAGATTTTGTTACAGATTCTAATTCTGACCATTGAAACTCATATCTTAAATGTGGGGAAAGCAAGGTGTTGTAGCAGTTTTGAAATTATATTTGCAAAAACTGCATTTATTTCATTTAATCGACGCCAACTGTGTTCGTTCTGTTTAACCTTATGACGTCATTGACACTTATCACCTCATGACGCCATTGACACCTAAAGCAGTTGTTTTCATCTACGTCATATTTTGCTTTATAAAGCGTTGTGCGATTACATACACACAGAGATATATAGAGACATAGAACTTAATAAAGAATATATCTACAAGTGGAGTTTTCCGGTTGTTCTATTTAGTGGAGGTTCCGCTGCCAGTCGAGTTGAGTTCCACACCATGTGGGTACATATGGAGTCGGAACAGAGTTTTATGTACTAGCTATAGACGGCAGCGGACCCTGGGACATGTCCCGGTCAAACTAGAGGCGTTGAAAAACCCCTTGCCCCACAGTTTCTACTAAGGCGAAGGTTAGTGACCGAACCAATTGTGTTGCAACGTAGTTTATAGTAACGGTCTTCTGGCGAGTCATATGACGTTAGATTGTGACGATGGTTCGTTAAACCAGTAAATTCTCCGTCTATGCAGATAAAGCTCGCATTGTCTATTGCCTGATTAACTTTCGGCAACATTTCAGTGAAGTTATCACGAGTAAAAGTTTGAAGAAACAAATTCTCTAGATAAATTAATCCAAGCTATCTGGCGCAACACAATTGGTTCTGTCACCAACCTTCGCCGTAATAGAAACTTTCCGCTGGGGTGGTAGCGAATCTTGACGTCGGGACAAAACCAAGTAGTTCGGTGCGGTAGGTAGTTTTGGCAAAGTCGTGCATCTGGCTGATTAGTCGCGCTTGTGCTCGTTCTTTCTCTTGTTGATTAAGCACGGCTGCGCTTATACTTCGTTTTTGTTGAGAACATCCGTTTTGAGGAGAGAAACTGAGCTCCGTCGCTAATTTTTTTATATATTTTCTTCGTTATTGTCGATTAATAATGCTCGCTTGTTATCGAAGATATATATTTGGTTGAGTGCTCTAACGATGCGGGAGTCACCACTTGTGGGGATTAGCTTTTAAAAGGCAACAATGGGTAAAAAAATACAGAACGCTACAGTCATTTACATTACAAAGATTACAATAAAGCTTCAATGTCGACTAGATTATGTTGGTATCACGGCTTTCTTAGACCACATACAATAGGCAGGTTTTAACTTAGAGTGGGACCATCTAATTCCCCATGTAAACCTCTTATCCCCACAATGCTTTAGCAACATACTTTGTTTGCGCATGGATTGAGGGATAGTACATTGAAATAGTTAAATTGGATATTGTTTTGAAAACAATAGGGGCAAGTATGATAAAATGTAATTGTATTAAATAGATGGCATTCAAAGATCGACAATTTGTCGACAAAAACTGTCCAGCTTTGCAGGACATTTTAAAAAGCGTCGTATTGGAGCTGAACTCTGTTTTCCTACAAGATCGACGTGATTTAATTTTTGATGTTTGTGACTCCAGAGATGTGGTGTGCGATTTACAATTCCTTGAAGATGAGGACATTAACAACGTTCCTTCGATATACGCCAAGCCAATGACGTTAAAATTACTTCGGTCAAAACTTCTTCAGCATAAGTAGGCCGTTGATCAATTTTCCAAAAAAATAAACAAAATATAATTTTGCGAGCTAGTTACTTAAAAAAGTACCGGTACATATCTATACTTAAGTTGCATCTAGGTTTATTTTCAGCAGCAACATCCATTAAAACCATTTTAGTATTAAGTGTTCAAAACTTCAGCGCAGTGAAAACAAATTACAACAAATTGGAGATTGATGTCATATATAAGCTTTCCAATTTCCAAAGGGAATTGTTCTACCCTAATGAATTATAATAAAATTTACTTTAGATGGGGTGATGCTGCTCTTATTTTACTTGGATTTGCAAAGCTGCATTGGAATAAGTCTGGATTGAACGTTTACAAGGAAGTAAATGCTTTACTTTTATTAAACAATAACATATCATGCTTTTGAACTATGTTAAACAACTTGTAATATTTTAGGAGCTATCTGTTGTATAATTTTACATTTTGTAAAAAAATCTGGTAATTTAGAATCTAAAAGTGTACCACCTTATTTTGTCCAAAAACCATTTGGGAGAGTATAGTACTCACTGGTTATTTTTTCGCAGATTGATTTGTTACATTCAAAAATGTTATATTCGAATCTTAAAAAATACAACTGTTTATGTGCTTCTTCCAAATGTTTATAAGTTGGAAAAAAACTAATTTAATCATTATTTACTTTCAGATAAGCTGGAAAGTTGGAAATGAAATTATTTTACATCACCCTGCAGGATATAACAATACTGAGATCATTGTTGGTCATAAACGTGCAACCGGGCTCAGTTTTGAATCTTTAGACCAAACTCACTGTTTAATTGAACATGTTTTTGTTCTACTGTCAAATCATGATTTTTCAAGTGCACAAGATCAACTTCGTTATTATCGAATGATTGACAAAAGTATTACAAATAGGAATAGACGGGCCAAAGATATTCAGAAATGGTTGACTTTAAATGAGGGTTATTTGGGTTTAATTGAGTATGTGATTTGGAAATCAATCACCAGTCAAGAGGAAGAAGTTACTCAATTAAGTGGTTCCTTGCAGCAGAATGAGGAAAATTCACCTCAGAGTGTTGCGCAAAGGGCAGCAGCTCACTTTGCGACTGTTTTATCAGTGCTGGGAATATGGGATATCTTTGTTTTAAAACTAGTTAACATATTTGTTTATTATAAAAAACACATGGAGGCAAAGCAAGCTCTTCTTATTTACTCTCAAAAACATGATACAAATCCGAATGCCCATAAATATTTGTACAGTTTTTTGAAAGGAATATCTGATCTATCAGAAACAAACCTAAAAATTGAAACTTTGCAAAAGTTGCAGAAACTAAATTCTGCATCAGAGTTGATGCTTGACCTACATCAATTACTATTTAACCAGTGGGTTGAAAGAACAGAAAAAATACTCAAACATGAGATAATTGAATTACCTGATGTGTTGCCGTCCTTAGATGTATTATTGCAAATGTTGGATTATCCATGTTGGAAAAGCAATTTAACTGTATGGCTTACATTACATGATTCTTTAAGAATAACAATGAAATTAGTTAAATCTGAAAAGTTTAGAATCATTGAAAATCTGTGGGTCAATTCACACCGTAATAGTTGGTGGCCATCTTTTCACTTTAATCCGAAATCTGCAAACACTGAGAACGAAGAGTTAAACAATGTGAAGTATTATGTTGCCCAAACTTTTTTGTCCAAAAATTGTAAATTTTGTAAAGCCGTAAAGAAATAATCGTTGCATTTTTTTCAACTTAAGTTGTTACTACATTTTAGTTTGTTAAAAATATTGCAATTTTCTCAACACACACTTGATACATATTTAAACAGGGTACTTAAGTGTCATGTAAATAAAAATAAATACGATGAAACTGATATTTTGTGACACGTTCCACCAAGAACCGCCAGATGGAAGTGTGACAAGCAGTTGGGCAATAATTGAATTCCCGTGTGCCGTGGTTCTTGAGGAAATAAGGATTGTTCCGAGAGGAGCAAGAGTTCATGATCAACTTGCAGGAGACACGTAAGACAATGTGTATCGTTAAATGGGGTAAAACATAAAATATGTGTGATAAACAAACACGTCGTTTTTTAACACAGGAGACTAGAACTGTGTAAAGAATATATCAGTATGACTTCAAATGATCCTTGGGTCATGAACTAAAATTACAGACTAAGTTAAGGCTAAAGTTAGGTTTTACTGATACAATAAAGCTTTAATGTCGTTCACTAGATGATGTTGATATCACGTCTTTCTTCTATACTGCTTGGCAGTTGTCATTACAACAGTTTAATCGCTCATTTTTTAAATTTATTTTATTTGCCTGCACTTTTATGTTTTATATAATTACTAGTACACAATCGGTTAAATTGCAAAAACAAAAAATCTGTTTGATTATCCTACCTTGGTTAAACCAATTTATTAATTATAAATTGTATTCCTTACAGACAACGTGGCCAGACAAACCCGCCACATTTCCGCATTGACTTTTTTGCTTGTGATGTTAAAAACGAAAATGCGAGTACTTTCGAAAACTTGTGCGCAATCGAATACCATGAGTCTTCCAAGACCTCTGCATTGCCACGTTTGCCGTTTCTTACCAAGCAGTTGCTGTGCAGTGGGTGGTATTCTTCAGTTACTATTGCTGTGTTTGGTGCTGAAGGGTCTGATTCTGCATCAGTGAAAGCCATTCACGAACGGCGGGATAATTTGACACGGCTATCGTCGCGCCCCCCACCCACTGCACCTCTTGTGGATGACATGCGTACAGCTTTTCAAAATATGGATTCAAGAGAGTTTTCGAGAACCGCACCACTTTTACCCCTTCCCAATATCTTACCTCAACCGGGTCCAGTTGGAGATATACCAGTAAACCAATCTGCCGGATATCAAAGTTTTCGACAGGATGGAAACGATAGAAGACCCATTCATTCTCACAATTTCCAAAATCTATCCTACAGAGAACGATCATCTGATAATTTTATGTTCCGAAGCGAAACAGTTGAAGACGAAATTTATAGAAACCAAGTGTCTCTTCTTCACAACTCTGGCAACAGTAGCTCATTTCCACAGAGAGGTCTTCACCATGACCACCCTAATTATCGCTACCAACGTGGTAACTCGAGATATGCTGACCAAGATAACTACAATAATAGAAGGAGGTTCCAGGGAATGAATCGTGCAGCACAAACCGAAAAACATGATGCAGATCCAACAGTGGAAGAGGAAGCTAAATTTGTTCAAGATGATGCTGAACATGAGAATCAAATGCAGGTAAAAAATATATTAATCGTTTTAGCATATTAAGGATAATTAGCTATCGCCTATATATTAAACAGTGTTTAAGATGGTGCATAATTATTAAATTATATATGTCATATTGATGGAAATACTTTACATACATACCAACATATCTATTTGGGAAATGATAAATATACACTATACAGCATATTGAATATTACTTTTTGTTGATATATTTATTCCATACTGCCCACGTTTTATGAATTTTCTTTCTTTTTAGATGGAGGACGATTGGATTGGTGCAGAGTATGAAGAGATCAGTGATGATGAAATGGATGAGGAGGCCAATCTTCGGGATATGGAAGCCATGATGACAGCCGATATGCTTCTACCAACCTCAGTGATGTCATTTAATCCTTTTGATATGGAAGTCTTTCCTCTTTCACATTTCAGGTAGTTTGTCTTGATTTTTTGAGCTACAATGTCTGCGAGATTAAATGCTGCTATGTACCTTAAGTTCGTAGGTAGGAGTTACATTACTGCCTGCCATGTTTTTATTACATCAGTAATATGATTGATTTTTTATGGCATGTTGTTAAGTGATTATTCAAAAATACTATTTTAATTTTCTTTCTTTAAGTTCCTGAAATAATCTATTTTGGCACCAATTGTGTAGTTGATTCATAAATTGCATTATGATTCCTTCTGTAATCTGTATAGTACCATACTGTAATTAAAAAAAAATAACCTAAACTAATCTTATTATTTCAATAGGTCACCTGATCTTTCTGATTTTGAAGTTATACGAAACAAATTAAGTCAGCAGAGTTATGTTGACGATGAAGAGCTAGAACAAACAACAATTTTGCATTCAAAATCCTGTGAAAACCTTAGAAAACTTGTTGATTCCACTTTAAGAGTCTGTCCAATAGAATTCAATGGCAAACATACCGCAGAAATTTGCGCGGGAAATGAAGACCAATGGGTTAATAATCTTGAAAAGATTACACTTGCGTTAAGTAATGAATTGCCTTACTTGGAAATGTGCAATGAAAATCAAGTTGATTACAATGTTATGCTTATCACTTGGGCATTGTATGCAATGGAATTGAATGGGCCTTTATCCAAACACATCTCTCTAAGTGTCCGTGCTTTAAAAGTTGGGTTGGGAATGGTCAAAGCTCTGAGTCAAACTTGTTCAGAAATTGTTGAGCAACTAGATAAATCTAATGTATTTGAAGCTATATTCTGCATGCTGCTGGAAAAGCATGTGGCTTCATCTCTAAAGATTCTAGCTTTACATACATTAGATGCTGTAACTAATTGGCCAGCTATGATAGACAGTTTCTTGTTTAAGCCCTTTTCAATTGCAATCAAAGACGAAAATTCGCTTAAGTTACAAACTGGTTATGCATGGCTTATTGAGATTGCTTTGGAACCTCAAGCTGCAAGAGTAGTGGCGGGTGTGACTCAGCTCACAAAAAAAGTTCATCTGTATGAATGTATGCATCAGGTGCAGGTTATCACACAATCTGTTGTGAATGAGAAAATTCCGGATGAATTTGCTTATATTTCCGAAGAAGAGGAAGAATATAGTAACGAAGAAGAAGTCCAGGAAGTTGAAATGGTTGTGATGTCCTCTGCATCAGCAGATGAAGAAGAAGAACAACAAGATGAAAAAAGAGATTCTTCTGTGAGATATCTTTTTTTTACATAAACCAATCAAAACTTTTTTTAAGTTTCTAGCTGGTAAATCAAGTATGCTCTAAATTATACATGTGATGTTCAGATCAGGTCAATTTTTTTTATTTCATTATTGTTAGATCATTGAGTCATGTGGCAACCATGTAGCTTTTTGTTCAAATCCTATTTGCACAGACCTTGCATCGACTGTTTGTACCAAACAGACCTTGCCTTGCCCTAGTACAGGGGTGGGCAACTTCTCTAGTCGGCGGGCCAAATGTGGGAAAATGAAGTCCTTGGTGGGCCGGATTATAATATAAATAATATTCAATAAGTTAACCACATATTTATTTACTAAATTATTTCCATAGTTTCCATGTTTCGTCAAATAATGACGACTAATGTTGTACTCTTTTACTAACGCAACACTCTGACCATACAGTAAACATACTACTGCTTTGTTGCCAACCTTTGTGATAAATGCTTTGGTATCCAGTCTTTTTTTTAAATTCTCGACACTTTCTTTCTAATTTACGTTTAATAGGATATCCGTGGTTAATAATCCTTAATAATTCATATAATCTATTTATATTTATTTCGAATTTAAATATAACTGACAACAGATAATAAAAAACTAACCCTAACAATCACGTTACTACACAGTAGCCTACCCAGTAGTGGATGGTGTTTTCAAGGCTCTCTGCTTTGACCTTATAATGTTTCTTTAATAGGTGTGCTAACAAAATTGTTTGTTCACTAAGGTAATTGTTTATATCACCAGCTCGTATTACCAGTGCGGTAACAGAAGAGCGATAGGCAACTTTTAGAAATGATGCGTCGGACCACATTGTTGTGTGGTTGGATACAGACAGCGGGCCGGACATGGGCCACATTGCAGGTTATTGTTAGATACAGTCTGGAGGCCGGTCAAAATCCCTTCACGGGCCGGACCCGGCCCGCGGGCCGTATGTTGCCCACCCCTGCCCTAGTACAATCTAACTAAATGACACTTCCTACAGTTTATTATAAATTTTTTTTTTACAAATATGCAGCGAATACTTAATGAGCACACCAAAGTTGATCTTGGTCTGCGCATTGTACATGAGAAAGGAGAGCGTAAAGTAATCGGATTATCTCAAAATTCAGAGATTTACGATTCCGTGGCTGAAGACAATGAAGCAGTTGAGTCATTGGATGGCCAAAATAATGCTAAAATTGTAAGTTTTTATTGGTTTTTCTCTGTTATATAAGGTATATATTCATGGCTGCCTAAGACAGAAGTTGGCAACCTACCGGCACTGAACATCATCATATGGTCTGAAGCCCCTTAACAAATTATAGTTTATTTTTTAAAATTACTTGTTTACATACGTATTTGGTGTTTTCATCTGAAAATGTTACTATATTTATAGGCCTACTGTTGCAAAGTAAGAATAATTAAGGAAATAGAATTGCTGGAAAATTAGTACAACCCGTTGAGGTCTTGCAGCTAGTGAAAGTTTGATTTTCTGCCTATTTTATGGTAAACAAAATACTGGTTGTGGACTATATCTTGAAAGTACCATACTTGTCATATTTCCCGGTACCATACTTGTCTTAGGAATCCTACTAAGATATTTAAATGTATCCATCAAAATTCTGTTTTTATATTTATATTTTTATTTATCAGGAAAGCCATCTTACCCCCGTTGAATCTGTCATATATATGGATGATGTTACTGTAAATGAAGAAGATTTGTTAAAAATTGCTGCTTGTCTTGATGAGATTACTGCTTGTTTTCAAAATCCACAGCAATTTTTTGGACGTCTCTCAGTGTTAACATTTCCATTGTCCAGACGGCAAAGACCAACAACAGAACAAACTAATGATAAATTTGCTGAACAGCCTGCATACAGGTTTGTATTAATGAGCGTCATTCAAAATCTCTTTTATGTGTTTATTTTGTACAAAATTCAAATATTAAGTTTAATTTTACATTGAAACAAAGTCATGATAATTAGGTCATTCTAACTACAATGTGTTCATTTAGATTAGGACTTAAAATCGAGAATGTTGTTAGAGTATATGAACTTTTTTAATAGTTGTATGACAGGATCACTCTACCCAAGTATGATGGATAATACGCAATACCAGTATTAAACCTAAAAATAATAATTCTGTGCATGCCTTCTTTGCCCCTGCTAGTTATTTGACAGAAATATAATTGTAAAATAAAAACACTTTGTATTTTTAAAGCCTAATGTTTTTGTTACCTTTATCTAAAGATACTATTATGGTTTCAGAATGGCTGAAGGAACCAATCTGCTTGCCTCAATACAAGCACTAGTCAGTCTGCCAATCGTCTCTGGACACAAAGCTTTATTTGATTCCTGCGGAAGATTTTTGGAGAGTCTTATTTCTTCTCATCCAGGCTTGCTCTACCTGGCATCCAACTCTGATTCCACTCTCCACATCATCCAGCATCTGATGAAATCCTCTCTTCAGTTGGAGGTTGAGGACATGAACTCCCCGTGTAACCTCGGGGCAAGATTAGCATTCCACCTCCAAACAATTCAATCCTTGGATCTTGTTTCAACCCTTCTGGAGTCGGATGCAGATGAGGAAGACATAGAAGAGGAGCTTGCTCACGCATTCAAGACACTGTACTCCATCACATACCTTCCCATTGGAAGGCAATGTGTTAGTAGGGTGCTCTCAAAGGACGATAACTTAAAATCAATCATCACTTGCCTAACATATCCCAACAAGATAGCTGAAGAAGAGGAAACGCAAGAGGTTAATGACAAGGAAAGCAACACAACAAAGAACGAAGAAAAACATGAGAAAATTGAAACTTCTGACAAAGAAGCTGACGATAAAGGTAAAAAATAAAAATTATAATTTTTATTTATGTATTATCAATTACGACATGAATTTCTGCAGATGAGAAAAAACCTGCTGTATTTCACCACCGCACTGCTGTAAACTGTTATGCCGGTTCCTTGTTGTTGTCATTGTTGCAAGGATCCGAAGACATGGCGTACATTTACAGACACCAGTCAGACCTCACAATAACATGTTTGGCCAAGCGCCAGCTCATCTCGCATGCAGAAGATATTCAGAACTGGCTCACACCACTGCAAGAACAGCTTACTGGAGATGTAACTGACATAGAGAAACTAGTCTCCTTTATTAAGTTACGAACTTCGTTGTTGGAATGGATTACCTTTCCTGAGAGTGGACCTGAACTCTGTATGACACTTCGGCTGCTTTGCTACATTTGTCTGATTGGTAAGTATTAGTTTACAGTTTACACCTACACCTTTTGCTGCTACACATATTTCAAAACAGATTTTGTAAATCTACATTTTTTAAACAGACACTGATAAAGATTTAAAGGATGATGCTGAGTCCAGGGTTCGAGTTCTTAGTCTTTTTGCATCTGATGCTCTTAACGTTCTACTTTCATTCATGGACCAGTTACAAAAATGCTTACAGTTTGCATGCCATGGACATCGTGCTATGGCAAGTGGCATGACACTTACAAGCCACCAAATGATCACTTCTATGACATGCAGAAGTTACAGCCTCCTTCAGCGGATGCTCTCCCATCTTGTCGGAGCAGATATCGACAGTAAAATTGTTAATGGGGAGCGGATCACTCTTACTGTCATATCTCTCTACTCTGATCTGCATCTCCTGTTATATCCTTCAGACCCCAATCTTTTGGACACGATCACAGAACAAGCAATCTCAATCATTTCTATCTTCTTCTCTCCATCATCATGTAGTGAGAAATTTCTTTCTACAGAGATGCAGTATAAAGTGCTTAAACAAGTTACAACATTCGCAGAGAGCCAATGTGACAATTTTCTTCCAACTTTAACCCTGCTATCTCAACTGCTACCACTTCCACTGCCAATAATTGTACCAGAAGATCCCCCACAGCAAGCACAAGCCATTGTGGTTGCCACCTGTCGTCTGTGGAGCTCAACTATCCCGTCTCACGTTGATGATATTATGGCTCTTCTACTCCCATTATCATCTTCCACCTGTCGTCCATTGGTTGAACTTACAATAATAATTGTCCAGCAACTTGCAGACCTATCTTCAACTTTGGCCAACTCACTGGTGAAAAAGTATATCGAAGAAATGATCCCACTTTCAGTAAGCGCGGTGCTGGCCGAACAGGAAGGCAGTGAGGTACCTCAAGAGGAGAATGGAGAAAAAGAAATGTTGCTCTCACCGGAGCAAATAACTGTCATCCAGACTTTCGCGGAAATAATCTCTCTTCCAGCTGCCAAAACTGCATTCCTGTGTGCATGCCACAGTGAACAACAGGGTGTGTTAGACCTCTGGCAGTACGCAACAAACGAGGAGTCCCCAGCAGATGCTGTGGCAGCAATATTGCTCCTTGCATATGTCCTTGTTGATGAGGAGACATCACTTCTTCCATTTGATTATACCTTACAAAGCTACGCAAATGCATTACCAGCTGTAGATCAAATTGAAGCAATTGTAACACTTGCGTTATCTCAGCTCTTGAACATATCACCTCGTGTGTACAACCGTGCACTGCTTGTTCTCTGTAACTTAACCAGCTCAAGGTAAGTAATATCAAAGCATAGCTGTGGGAACAGATATTTTAATAAGCTGATTTTCAGACATGGCTTTAACCGAGTAACCATTATATACTCATACTAGCACATTACAATAACTGTCAGATAAAAAACAGGTTATAGGATTGGGGTTTGTCCCATTGGAGAGAAATGTATATAAAATGTTATTACACAGAAAATATTTACATTACCTTTCCCCCACAGTCGAGTTACTGTAACGGAAGCTATATAAAATGTGTTGAATATGATTTTAGAGGTGCTGCATGTTAATATTGTCCAATGCAGAAGGAATACAAACGAATCTAATAATGTCTAATAATAATGTTATATAAAAATAATTTTTCTAGTAACAGTCACCAGGTATTTATTCTACAGCATTGGCTTTCCGTATGTTGTGAAACACATCCTTGCCAAAAGTGACAATTTAAGGAAAGCAATCAATGGGATATGTGATGGGTTTGATGTCAATCAGCCTAAGAGCGTCGATGCTGTATTCCACCTTCTACAATTCGTGCATTCTCTTCTAACTCCACAATTGGATAATGGACCCAATGAAAAGTTTACTCTAGCACAGTTTAAATCATTGATATCTAGTGATGAAAAAACTGTTGTTCAAGCTTTTGTAAACCTGGAGAACAAACTTGGGGAGTTAATATGTGAAGAACAAACTTTTTCTGCTCAGTATGCTCTTGCTCTTGATCAATATTCCTCCTTACGACAAAGTCTTTGTATTGTAGACATTTCAACAACAGAAACCCAGGTTCCTGAGTTCGCTTCACTCCCAGAACCTACTCCCCTAAATGAACAGTTCATTGGTCGACCTATGTTTGCATATGGAAATCATGACGCTATTTTGGCAACGCGGCAGGCTCTCACAGCACCACCGTCTCAACAATTAAATTTAGATAACCAGGATGATTATCGGGTAGTAGAGTGTGACTTGATAGCTACTGCTGAAAATTTTTGTCCAGGATATGATCTTGCGGAACAGGTGAACAAACTTGCGAAATCGAGCGGACTGCAAGACGAGGTTGAGGAGTCCGAAGCTGCCGCTGCAGCTCGTGCCAAACGTCGCCAGAAAGTTGAGGCTTTCTCCGCTCGTTTTGGAAAGACAATGAATTTCATTAAGCGATCACACGGCCTGCTGGTAACTCAGCGACCAGGACGAGGAAGGGGTCGCGGTAATCCAAGTAACCGACCTTACGATCTATTTCGTCATAGAAAGCAAAACACGAGTCGGCCTCCCTCCATGCACGTCGATGATTTTCTTGCTGCTGATGAGCAGCAACAGCAAATTGAAGAAAACACTTACTTCAAACCACCCGCTCCTCTCCCTTTAACAACTGCTCCACGAAGGACAAGTCAACCGTCTTTTAAACGCGAATTTATGCCAAGGGGGCGGGGCAGTCGTGGAGGATCGTCGAGAAACGGTTCTACAACATCAAGGGGCAGCTTTTCCCGTTTTGGAAGCACAAACTGTTTACAGGGAAAAATAAAGTCGAAATCCCCAAGCAGCAGTGGTAATGGCCGTATTAGCCGAATCCCCGATAGGTTCCGTGGTCCAGATAACACAACTCGAATCACAAGCCGACTTAGTTTCTCTCCGAGAGAGGGTTATAAAACAAACAAAACGCAAAACCCACCTTGGGGAATTTCCAGAAATTTTTCTCCTGGTTCAGCGTCTTTCAGGGGTCGGGGTTCAAAATATTCTCATCGGGGATTCAGAAACACGTCTGCCACCCAGTTCCAATCGCCTGGTCCAGGAAAGCCTTGGGGTTTGGTTTCAAGAAGAGGACGCGGCTTTATGAAAACCAGGGGCCGAGGAAAACATTCTCGTTCAATCACCCATTGAAGAGTGAACATGTAAAATTCTGTGCCAATTACGCATAAAGATTAAATGGCGGAATAAAATAAACATTGTATTATTAAAGACTTGTGAACCGTTGCATATTTAATTAACCGTTTTTATTTTGTGCCTTGTCTGGTATTAGGCGATCCAAATATCCCCCATATCGTCGTTCTATGATCACATTTGCCTTATTAATGTTTGCAGAGTGATACGCCGATAAGGATGCAAGTTACCTTCAAAACTTTAGTCGGTTTTGTTTAACGAATCTAAATTCCATGGAATGATTATGGTTCAGCGCTTCCTGTATGCTAGCTATCTGTGGGGATGTTGTGCGTACAGACTGATGTCAGTAAACCGAATGGTCGTAGGAATGCGGACAAAACGACTATTACGTATATCAGCGTTAGAACGCCAATATAGTTTAGTTTTAGTTTATTTATTTTTTTGCCCCAGTATTAAAAATGGCAAACGAATCAAATCACGCCACAGGAACAGAAAAAGACGGCAAAACGAACAGTGGTTAAAACACGTCATTAAAAAAGGGTATAATTTAACAAGTATATATAGCGGCCGCCAAACCTAAGCAAAAAAAAACAACAATAAGCAAACAAAATTTAATTAAGACCAAAACAACTTAATATAAAGCCCTGAAGAAGAGTGTGCGATAAAGCGCGACCACTACTAATGGGGAGCCGGCTTTAGGAGAAGATGTGGTCCAAAAGCGTTGACCAGAGTGAAAAAAAAACTAAAATAAAATTCCACTAATGTCAGTTGACACTATTAAATTTAAGCGAACTACCGGGGCATATTTACATTAAATATTATCATTATTATACACAAATTGCATAACACTAATGCATTTGATTTAATGCTTATGTGTAAAAATGAGCACTACAGTAGTGTACCATAAATACAACAAAAACAAACAAAATGTTAAAATAAATAAGAAAAAATAAATAAAAGTATTAAATATTGCAGCAAGGATCCGATTTTATTAATGCATTTTTGTTGTGACACATTAGTTTAAAGTTGACTACCATTTTCATCCAGAGATCACACTGCCAACTATCGAAGAGTAAAAGAAAGGAGAAAGTAGCCACACACAAAAAAAACGCACGACCTTCTCCTTGTTAAGAAAATTTCGATGTCCGGATATCTGAAATAATAATGTCTTGACTGTAGAGTTGTAAAATTGCTACAAGACAGTAAAGAAATCAAAGAATCGATAGAAATAAAAACAGATTAGGGGACAGGGCGTTGTGCAATCAGTGTAAAACCCAAAAACAAGTAAATAAGACCAAGGTAATAAGCTTTAAAATTCAAAAGTCTGTTAAGGCCGGCAAAAAAACTTTCCACAGAAAAACAAAACCAACTAGAGAGTGTCAACCACGTGTTTAACCACCACTATTTGTAAACCACATGTTGTAGGCCATATACTCATGCTACAGGGTCCCTAACCACAATTTGTATTTCATACACTGAGTATATGTAGTTTGTTTCTGCAAGCATAAACGCATGGGTCCCAGAGTTATCAAGCCAAACTTCTTTTCCATGTGTAGTTAAAAAAGAATAAACGTTTTAAATTTACGAACATTTTCACCACAAATATTTTAAATTAAACCTTCTTTTCAAGCGCTGAAGTGAAATGAAGCTAAATTGCCAAAACAGCCTGATTTAGTTTTTTATGTGTCAGGGAATTCCCCTAGGTTTAGTAGATAAGTTTCTGTTTTTACATATGTGGGTCATGTTATGTAACAATTCTTAAAGTTTTAATCTGATTTGTCGACTGCTTGTCTTATTTGTCAGTGCGATATGGCATGCCAGTCACAAACGTAATTCAGGAACATATCGTCGTTTTTAACGTAATTACCCTAACTAAATGTTTTCTTTCTTTTAATTGGCACAAAGTGTCTAATAGTCCAACATTTCGCCAAATCTGATCAAAATTAGAGCAGCCGTTCCAGCGCTATATGCCCCAAAAAGCTAATTTATTGGAAAAAAAACCTTTTGGATTTTAACGTCTTAGGGGAATTTCCCTGGATTCATTACCCACAATTTTGGTTTCTTCGTATCTAAACCATGTTCTCTTACAAATGTCAAATTTTCATTACGATTCCAATATTCCTTTTGGCAGATGTCGGGGCGACATGGCATGCTTGTCACAATCATGATTTGAGAACAAAATCTTATTTTTAGGGTATTTCCCTAAGTACTTTTTTTATTTCTTCTAAGTGTTAAATCAGTGACTAATGCACTTACATTCTACCAAATCTTATTCAAATTGGAGCAGCTGTTTAAGCGCTATGCCACAAAAAGCTAATTTTTTTAATAAAAAATACCGTTTTGGTTTTTAACCTCCCAGGGGAATTCCCCTTGATTTATCACTCAACATTTTGGTTTCTGCATATCTAGACCATGTTGTCTAACAAATGGCTAAGTTTCATTACGATTTCAATATTCCTTTTGGTAGATGTCGGGGCGACATGCCATGCCTGTCACAATCATGATTTGAGAACAAAATCTTATTTTTAGGGTATTTCCCCAGGTAAATTTTTTATTTTTTCCAAGTGTTAAATTAGTGTCTAATGCATTTACATTCTACCAAATCTTATTCAAATTGGAGCAGCTGTTTAAGCGCTATGCCACAAAAAGCTAATTTTTTTATATAAAAAATACCGTTTTGGTTTTTAACCTCCCAGGGGAATTCCCCTTAATTTATCACTCAACATTTTGGTTTCTGCATATCTAGACCATGTTGTCTAACAAATGGCTTAATTTTATTACGATTCCATTATTCCTTCTGGTAGATGTCGGGGCGCCATGCCATGCCTGTCACAATCATGATTTGAGAACAAAATCTTATTTTTAGGGTATTTTCCTAGGTAAATTTTTTATTTTTTCCAAGTGTTAAATCAGTGTCTAATGCACTTACATTCTACCAAATCTTATTCAAATTGGAGCAGCTGTTTAAGCGCTATGCCACAAAAAGCTAATTTTTTTTATAAAAAATACCGTTTTGGTTTTTAAACTCCCAGGGGAATTCCCCTTGATTTATCACCCAAAATTTTGGTTTCTGCATATCTAGACCATGTTGTCTAACAAATGGCTAAGTTTCATTACGATTCCATTATTCCTTTTGGTAGATGTCGGGGCGCCATGCCATGTCTGTCAAACCTTTGACGAAGAAAAAAAAGAAAAAAAAAAAAAAAAGAAAAAAAAAAAACGGACAAAAACAATATGTGTCCCAATTTTTCAATTGGGACCCATAAATATGCAACGACTTACCAAGTAAGATAGAGCACAGTAATAAACATAAGCATAAATAAAACTTGTGTATGTGTAAAAAAATCCATATTGTTAACATGAACAAGAAGACGGTAATTTCCCTGGGTAATCAGGATTTTAAAAAAATCTGGAAACTATTTATGCATGTGACTTTATTAGGGAAATGAGTTAAACTTTACATTTTAACAAATAAATGTCATTATCTATGTGCTCCACAAATAATTTTTTTCACTTTCGTCAACTAAATTTTACGTCCTATTCTAATTATATATCAAAAACGTACACGTTCGTTTAAACACACAGTCTAACAATACATTCACGCCCACGAATATTGATCTTTTAAACATTTACGCCAAGTTTTAAGACGAAAACTTAATTGAAGCTGCGCGTCCACCACACGACATAAGCATAACGTTGTATATGGCACGCATAACTTAGAATCATAAGGGCAAAATATCGTAAGAGTTAATATTTTTTGGCACGGAGATAATTGCCGTATCAGACCGTATAGACTTAAATGGATGGGAAAACGCAAGGGGCACGATCAATTCTCAGATTACCTCGCGAACACGTTTAGGAGCGTTCTCACATACGACTAATTGTAGGACGACGCGACCTCGTCGGGTTGTCAGAGCTATTTCAATGTGTTTTGTATAATTTAGACGAATTTTCAATTTATATGGAACTCTTTAAAATCCACAAGGTTGGACATGTCCACTAAAGACATATCTGACTAGCTGGCGATCAGTATTGAACCTGTAACGTTTCGGATGAAAGGCGACACACTAACCCATCAAGTTATTCGGTCAGATCATACGTTGAAGTATATTTTTTTGATTTTGGGGAATAGTAAACCAAGTTATTTTGGACCCAATTTTATTTTCTGAATTCATTTTATAAATCCCCATTTTTTAGTTTGAAATAAATTGTATTTCCGAGATATTGGCTATCAAATATTATCCGAGTTAAAACTTCCAAGAACGGGTTACTTTTTGCAGGGTCGATAAAAACTGCAGTGACTGCAAAGTAAACCACCAACAATTCGGTCAGCATTACTGCCAGTTTTAACCTGATTGAATATTTCCTTCTGGCTGAACAGTCGTATGACCAGACATGTCTGTGACGAGCAATATTCATAAAAAAATTAAACTGTATATGTCTCCTTTAATTTCGAAGGTAACACATAATCATGACTGAAGCAGCGAGTCACCATACATATATGTAATTTAAATTCTTGTTAGTTCTCATACGATATTACCACCTTAGGAGATAAAAGCCATACTTGTATGTAGCCCCCGAGATGATATGTAATAATGACATATGTCGATAATAAAGTGTCTATCCGACCATATAAAGTTTGACGCCGGGGATTTACCTAAAAAATTCCCCACAGTTCAGAGAAATGTGTTTTCTACTTTCTAGTCGTTTGAAGCGATGATATTTTAGGTATTTTGACATTATACATTTTATAAGCAACCGAGTAAAATGATTTTTAAGAATAATAGTAAGCTGTTGACACGAGTTTGTCAAATTGTGCTGAACCGTCGAAAATCGTCATCAAAAATACGAAACATTGGAATAATGGCTCACATAGATGCGGGCAAAACTACTACGACAGAACGTATGCTGTTTTACTCAGGCTATATAAATAAAATGGGAGGTAAGAAAAAATAATTGATCTATGGTAGCCTATTTTTTCAATTTTGGACGTAGATTCACCCTGCTTCTGCCCATATACATAATTTCACAGATCCGTTAATGAGTAAACACAAACGACATTATCACAAGCACAATCGTGAGATTACCTTAAGCTATTTCAGTCTAACCAATAATCCATTAGGTTGCTTGGCTTTACCGCTTTCTCAACTTACCCTATACCTACCTAAGCCCTGTGTACAGCACTTTACCTGGTTGTACGCACGCGAATACCTAATAAAATACTTGACCCCTGTTTACCCCTTGTCTTACCCTTGTTATCACCCGTCTAAAGTTAGAACGCCGCTACAAGTTTGTCTGTCCGGTTAGTCTAGCGGTTCAGTGCGAAGCCTTTCAAGCGAGAGGCTGCAGGCTCGAAACTGGTCGCTAGCTAGTCGGTTGTGTCTTTGGTCAAGTCAGTTAATGGACATTGCATGAACCCAGCGGATTAATGGGTTCTACCAAATTGAAGGAATGTGTGAATCATACACAACACACTGCAATATCTCCGGTAACCTGAGAGTACACGCGAGGTGATCTGACGATTGCCCGTGTGTTAACCCCCTTGGTTTTCCCATTCACAGGAATAAACATGAATATCTTATCCTATCCTAAGTGGTTGACCATGGTTGACCATCAAGTAACTTACCAAAGGACACAACCATAAAGCCAGCAGCTGGCTTTGATCAACCTTTCAGTGGCCTGCAGACCGCTGATGCTTTATCCGATTAAACTTACCAACCGAACTATTTGTTTTTTAATAATGCTGCTAAATAATTTACAATTATTATAATTTACAACAATTACAGATATGTTACCTGTACTGGTACCGTATGTAATATAGTTTGTATTACAGTATTAAAATTTGCACTATACATTTTTTTAACCAAAGCAGTAAGATGTATTGAATGTAAACGGAATCTGATAATGAAAAACTTAGTGTTATCCCTGCTATTCTACAGATATTGACAGTGGAAATACCGTTATGGACTACCTTCCCACTGAAATAGAGCGGGGGATTACTGTACAAAGTGCAGCAATATCATTTAACTGGGATAATACTGAAATAAACCTTATTGACACACCAGGCCATGTGGATTTCACTATCGAGGTGGAAAGAGCGCTAAGGGTGTTGGATGGTAGGCATATTAGGTCAAACATATACTTTTTACTTCTACACTTGTTATTAAAGCTATGTATATTGTTTATTCTCTCATCCATATTTTAATATAATATGTTGGGTAGAAGTACTACATTTATAAGTAATAAATGGTTCGTTCCTAATTTACTAAAGTTTAAAAGCTAATATCTTTAAACAACAGAAGTAGTGCACTATTGACAGCAAATAAAAGTGTAATTAAATTAAAAAACCTTTAAATTCACCCTGTAATATTGTGTAGAAACAGTTTAGACTGTTTTTTTTAATATTTAAACAAATTCATTTAGAAACTGGTTTTATTTATACCAAAAAAACATTAACATTATATATTTTAGATATATAAGAAAATTTTGTTGACATATATTGTCTTGGTATTGCCTTGTTCACAACTTATATAGTCAGCTTGATTTAGCAGTGTTATTTAGACCAAAAATAGCCGGGTGAAACCGAGCAATCCAAGCAAGTCAAAAGTAATAATTTATATATTAAATTTCAGTATGGTATTAAATAAAACTAGCCATTCTGGTTTTGTATCTTTATGTATCTTTAGTTATTGGAACTTCTAGTGACGAAAAATATTCTTTTTACACATCTCTAGGTGCTGTTGCTATATTTGATGGCTCTAGAGGGGTGGAGGCTCAGTCACGAATGGTTTGGTTGCAAGCAGACCGGCATAATATTCCTCGCTTAGCATATATAAACAAAATGGACAAAACCGAAGCTAACTTTGCAGCTTCAGTGGATTCCTTGAAGCGTCAATTAAAAGCAAACACATTGATATTGCAGGTTAGGAGTAATTCATGGAAGTGTAAGATATTCATCAATATTATTTTTTAAAATGCATTTACCATAAATAATGGGTGTGCTTGTATGCATTGTCATGTTTTAACTTTAACTCTCTTGTAAGTTTTAAGTGTAAGTTACAATTTTTATTTTTTATCGAATTGAATTCATACTCCTTTGACACCTTTTATTTGCATTTGTTGGGAGAGTTTTGTCCACTGGGTGGGAATTGGAAAATATTACAATTTATCATCGTATTTTATCTTTTAGCTGCCAGTATTTCAAGCTAACCAGTTTGTTGGTGTTATTGATTTGATCACTATGGAAAGAATAGAATGGGACATGCAAGTGGTCAGCCCCAACCAGAATGGTAGGAATTGCACCATCCATAAACTAACAAACAAAGATAAAGAATGGGAGACCATGCTGTCAGCTAAATCAAGTATTATTGAACAGGTGTGTTTTGGTATTTTATTACACTTCCACATGTGGAATAATGTGTCAAGAGCTTGGTAGGGTTGCACTCCACGAAGGACAATGTACACAATGCCAACCCTGAATTTTGAGGCTATGAGTATATGGTGTTCAAGAAAATAACAATATTAGTTTTTACTATACACTATCTAATTGTCTATCTAATTTAAATGGCCATATTTGTCCATTAAGGTGACACTTGAAAAAGTCCTGTCGGTGTTTGGTCATTTAAAGAATTGCATTTCATTATGTTTTTGAGGGGAATCTAACCTTCCGATAATACCACTGAGAATCTGCCCTCGCATATGTAAATTGTTTTAATAAACCTATTAAATTAATTGAGTTGAATTACAGCTGTTGCTTAAATAAGCATGTCAAAAATATTCTAGCTTGCAGATAAATTTGATGAAGTGGCAATTCAGTGGCTTGAAGGGGAATATGCTGGAGATGCTGAGTTATTTCCATCAACTGAATTGAAAAAGTGGATCAGACATGGGACGATAGATCGCACATTTGTCCCAGTCCTTTGTGGCAGTTCATATAAAAATGTTGGTATACAACCATTACTAAATGCAGTCGTGGATTACCTTCCACAGCCCAGTGATATTCAACATCCTTTTTTGTAAGTTGAATAAATGCATTTTTAGTGCAGCAGTTGACCCGTTTTAGGTATTTCAAGTACCCAGTGACTGCATTGTTTTCTTATATAGTGATTTTTGTTTAGATATTTAAGTTTAAAAAGTAACAAAAATCTATCACTTTTTAGACGCTATTATGATAACACATTATTGGCAATGGCATTCAAAGTCCTACATGATAAAAGACTTGGATCAATCATATTCGTACGAGTTTATTCTGGTACCCTGGAAAGTGGAAGAAAATTGTACAACGTCAACAAGGGAAAAGAGTAAGAAATGGACTTACTGCTTCGACCAACTTGGATCACCTCGTTAACTATTTTGGCGACCTGCCGGCAGCCAAAAGTCTCTTGAGTGAGGCACTTGGACTTAGCAGAGATTCCTTGAACACAGTGGAATAATAGTGTGAACTAAAACAGCAGCAATATCCCAATCATGCACCACCCAATGGGGTAGCCCCGGTAAATCAACTTTGAGATAATCTGGTGACTGCCATGTGATGATGCCTCTTGTATTTTTCCATTCACAGGGATATAACATGAATATTTAGTTAAAACATTCACCTAAATTTCTTATCGCATGAAAATTTTTCTGTTCATTTTAAAGCAATAACAGTGTGTTTCCTATAATAGACATACTATTATTTTTTCCAATCCGATAAGTATCATTTAGGTAAAGAAAGTAAAGTGCTTTGCTAAAATCTGGCCATGTTAACCAAAAAATGCCGGCATCTTAGATGGTACCGATCGGGGATGTCTTGGTCCTTACTGGAAGTTACCTTAACTTCATCATATTTATCAAACTGCAATAGCTCTGGCAACCTAACATTCTGCACACAGTTATAATTCCGCATGTATATTTTTTAATCCATGTGGATGAACAGGAGGTGCCTCCCATCTTGGACACATGGAGAATAGCTGATGTTATATCAGAACCTTTTGCAGGGAAAAAGTACTAAGGTTGATGACAGTATATGCTGATGAGTACAAAGACACAAAAGTAATAAAAGCTGGCAACATTGGAGTCATATCAGGGTTTCAAAGCACTGTTACAGGAGATACTTTATTGGAGTCTAAGCAAGCCTTAGAAGCTGCTGTTGCAAAAGCCAATTTAATCAGTAAAGATACTGTTGGTAGGTTCGATTCATATCAGACCAATATTTTTACTAATTATCGATTGTAATGTTTTGCCACAAATACACTAGACAGATTTACATTGATATTTGGATGTTAAAAGATTAAACCGAGTACAAAGGAATCGCCAGAGAACAGGTTCATTTTCAAATTATGGTGTTGTTTAATGATGTTGAAAAAACAATTACAGCATCTTCTTTTAACTTTTTGTTTGTGATTTAATTGAACCCGTTAGTCTATGACTGACACTGTGTGTTGTTCAGGGACAGCTAATGGTATTTAGTGGCAAAGGTTGAATTCAACTAAAAAAAATATCCTAATGTTCAAAGGACTATAGTGTTTTAGGTACAAAATTAAATAAAACTTAATGGTGTTGTTAGTTTTGTTTAATTTTTTTTATTAAAAACACGCAACACAAAGCTTTTATATAAAGTTAAGTATTATTAAATTAATTCATTTAGTACAAGTATAGACAGACGTGTTTGCCAAACTGAATAAATAATTAAAAAAAGTTAATTAGGATCAAAAATGTGTGTTAAATTGGCCTGTACAATGGGTGTAGTTGGCTTTGGAAAGGCTGATCCCGGACAGTGTGGACTATGTGAAAAATGAAAAAAAAATGTCTCCCAAACACAGTAAAAATATTTTAGCCGTATAGTCACCTGTGTTAAGAGGTAAATTACAAGAGTTCAGCATCACTATAATGTTAAATTTAAACTCACAATAATCCATACACACTTCTACAACATTGCAATTGGACATCAAAAACATTTATAACCAGTGGTTAATTTTCTAGATAATAAAACTGACAATTCACCTGTTGTATTAACTGCTGTTAGAATACCTGAACCTGTGTTCTTCTGTTCAGTTGAAGTTTATAGCCCAACACAGGAGAAAGGTAATTTTCTATTTTACTTTTGTCTTGTAACAATAATTTTTCATCATAAATATAAAAGTTTTTGTGTGGTAAAGTTTCATTCTACTGTATATTCTAAAAAGGTTTTATTTTTTGTGTCCGATTTTAAATTAGAACACTGAAATTACACGTTTTGTAGGATGTTACTTTTGACTGTATGCAGATACTTTTCATTTTCAGCATTAAGGCATGCCCTTGATGTTTTGTGCAAAGAGGACCCATCTGTTCGAGTAAATTTTGATGATTATGGGTCCATCATGTTGTCTGGAATGGGTGAACTGCACATGGATGTCGTATCGCAAAGGATCAAATCTGAATTTAAAATTGATGCTTATTTCGGGCCAATTCAGGTTGCATACAGAGAATGTCCGACCTTGCAAGTGACCCATAAAGGTATTTTTTAGCTTGCACCTTCCATGGTTGTGTCATTTATGTCTGTAAGAATATCCACATTAATTTTTTTTTATTTGTGGCTCTACTAGAATTTCTGGTTACAGAATACTCTTGTTTAAGTTGAAATAGCCCTGCTACCCTACATGCCATATTGTGACAATAACACTCGTTTTTCCACCCCGGAGGCAAACATGAATATCCTATCCTAAGGTAATGTGAAATATACTTAACCATGCTTATATTTGTTTAGCAATGTACAGTCGCACCATCTTGGACAACCTATATGAAGTTGAAATTGCTATCCAGATTTCACCCTGTCCTGAACTCAGTACAATGAGAGATGCCATCAATGTACAAAAGCCAGCATATAATCCTGAACTATCTTACTCTGCTGCTTTGGGTGTTATCCAGGCTTTGCAGCAAGGTAATAAAGCTATTAGCAACCAGTATTTTTTAATCGAAAGGTGTTGAATTTTAAACATGATGGTCAAACTAGAACGAATTGCAATGTATCTTTTGTAATTAAGACACTACAATAGTTCTGGCAACCCTACTATGACACAAGGTCTATTAATTTTCCTATGTTAGTCCACTTTTTGCATTTTTTAATAATATAAAAATCCATCCAAATCCATCCCATGTTTTGGCAGGAAATATTCTGGGTTATCCTGTAATGGGTGCCGATGTTCGTATTCTCACAGCGCGTGCTAAACGAGGTTGCCCATCAGGTTTAATAACAGCATCTGCTGTCAAATGCACAAGGGAAGCTCTGGATAAAGCAAGCTGTGATCTATTGGAACCAATGATGCAAATCGAGGTAGGGTGTAGCAAAACACAGTATTTCTTGCTTGCATTTTAGGAGGCGTTCAACCAATTATTCTCCCTATCTCTCCAATGCAAACTGACCTCACAAAAACCACTGTCACTCAAAATCCTGACATAGGAAGTCTTAGATTTTTTCACAATTTAAAATTGAAGCTTGGATCTGCAACCTAAACTCAAAACCCTACAAAATTTTGTTTAAAAATTTTGAGCCCATACCCCCTCGTACATCGGCACCTTTTTTTCCAACAAACAGCTAGCAGATGCACAATCAACACCTTTATTTTACAAAGCACTGCTCCACGATTACAAAACTTTACAGCTAAACGAGAACACCGGCGCGCAGCCTAGCACATGCTGCTTTCAACCAAACAAACATTGGGGAATCACCACCATTGTTACTCAGCAAAACACTCGTTTAAAAACAATGACTCATGGAGGGTACCACTCGTCACATCCTGCCGTTCATAGAGGTCTTAATTGGTTATACGCCATCTTGGAAACGGTGACCGTTCCAGTTTGGTTTAAACTGTTCGAACTTACTAGTAGAGGTCATTCTGTGAGACTCCTGTCCAAATTTTAACCGTTTCTGTTGACTGCTTCGGCTATTACAGGCCTTCGACTGAAGGGTGGTCATTCTGTAGATTTCATTTGGCGACAGTGTCACTGGTGATGACTGAAACTCTTCGTACACATTAAAATTCACTGCTTGATGTTTCACAAGTTTCAGCACATTCTTTCACTGTAATTTGAAAGGTTTAAAGTTCATAACCAGGGTACAAATTGTTGTTTTTGAGTAAAAAACACACCCAATGTCACCTTTGAGCCTCGTGTGACCACATTTTGTCTGCCTCCAGTTCTTTCACTAATGTTTGACAACCAAGGATGGTTAGGATTGGTAAGTTTTTTATATCTTCTGTATGCATAGGTGTCCAACAACACATCTAGGCCTTCACACCTGCCCAAAAATTAAAAAATATGAAAAAAAGGTACACATGTGGATACCAAGAGTAGTGCATTTTCCAGTCCGATATCACAAATCGGATTAACAGCCTGTATCGAAAGATTGTCTGGTATTTATAAAAGCCATTCGAAGTTAAGTTCTTGAAAAAATATCCGAACGACCCTCTACCGGAGTGAAAATGACCAAAAATGAGGAAAAATGACTAATTAATTACTTTGCTAATTAGCATAAGTAATTAAGTGTTAGATTTTAGACAAACAGTTGACTAGTAACATTTATCCACACTCAAATTTCTATCAATTTAAAGATTTTGGCAAAAAATTCAAAATGGCCAGTTTTTCATTTAGGAGGCGTTCAACCAATTATTCTCCCTATCTCTACCAATGCAAAGCTGACCTCACAAAAACCACTGTCACTCACAAATCCTGACATAGGAAGTCTTAGATTTTTTCACAATTTAAAATTGAAGCTTGGATCTGCAACCTAAACTCAAAACCCTACAAAATTTTGTTTAAAAATTTTGAGCCCATACCCCCTCGTACATCGGCACCTTTTTTTCCAACAAACAGCTAGCAGATGCACAATCAACACCTTTATTTTACAAAGCACTGCTCCACGATTACAAAACTTTACAGCTAAACGAGAACACCGGCGCGCAGCCTAGCACATGCTGCTTTCAACCAAACAAACATTGGGGAATCACCACCATTGTTACTCAGCAAAACACTCGTTTAAAAACAATGACTCATGGAGGGTACCACTCGTCACATCCTGCCGTTCATAGAGGTCTTAATTGGTTATACGCCATCTATAAAGAACTTAAGTGTGTGTATGAATTGACTTTATTTGCTGGTTTCTGGCAGGGGAGATCAGGGACAGGGATAGTTAAAACGATTTTACACAAAACTTTAATACCTTTTGTACTGCAACCGCATTTTAGTCTCATACTCGATTCATTGTAAAATTGTGTACTTGGGAATTTTAGAACTATTTCTATATATATTTAGGAAGTGCAAAAACAAACATTTGGCGGATATCTCAATCCACTGGGTAAAAGCAACATTCATCAAGCAAGTTGAACACAACCAGAGTTTGTTAGAGATCACATTTAGGCCAATAAGGAAACATAATAAATGTATTCCTGCCATCTCAGATATCCACCAGAGGAGAAAACCTGATGCAAAAAATTCTTGGAGACCTGGCAAAACGGCATGCTAAAATCAGTGACATAAGCACCACTGATAATGATGGAAACATGAAAATTTTGGCAGAAGCTCCAGTGTCAGAAATGAAGGTGTGGGTTGAATAATTATACATTGTAAGACATTTTACCGGACTCTCACCAGAATAGGCTTGAATTTGTATAATTGTTTTTCTTCATATAAGATGAAAAAATTATTGTCGTTTTACATGGGTACCATTGGAGCAGGTTCACTTGGATTGCCAAAGATGTATAAACAACCCGGTTCAATCCAACGGATCCAGGCAACATATTGGACATAGACACAATTCCTTTTTTGTGTAAATTATTGTTTATTCTACTTCCAATTACTCTCACACAGGGTTATGCGTCCAGTTTACGAAGTAGCACGTCTGGAAATGCTGACTTATCCTTACACCCAAGCGGATACAAGGTTGTAACCCAAGAAAGAAAACTCCAATTAAAAAGGAAAATAAGTGGCACAACATCATACCACAATAACTGTATTTAATGAAAAAAATATAAACTTCTCGTGCTGTTCTATTTGAGCATTAATAGCTGTATGCCTAACATACAATTGTGACAACTATCTGTTTTTTTAATAATTGTATTTATGTGAGTGTGGAACACAGTAGTGCAGGAAAAGAACTTTTATATGATAACGATTGTTAGAAATCAGTTAGTAAAATCTTTTGAACACTTAAATAGATATGGGAAAAAAAACAATGACAGTATAACATTATTACTCCCATGTTTTATGGGAGTGATATAGATAAAGGAAGTCCTCAGGAGCCTCATGTCAAAAAGTGCCCCTTTAAAATGACTCAGAGCTGTAAAATAAAATATTTTAGTTAAGTACAAAAATAACTCTGGATTTAAACTCATAAAACAAATACCCTGTTATTTTATGCTAGGATTTTGTTATTGTAATATTTTATCATCATTTACCTGTTTGAGCAAAAACTGTGTACTGAATCACTTTTAGTCCTGGAATCTAAAAATATATTATATTAGTTAAGTGTAGCAAAAAGTCAAGTACTCAACATGGGTTTAGAATCACCTGAAGTTATTTGTGAAGATCCACTGTCTTGATGCCTAATAAACAAAAAGAAAAAAAAATATTAATATTGCATAATATAACGGCAACATGATTAGGTGGTTTAATATGCAATCTTTCCGTTTAAGTGACCATGGACAGGGCATGTATTTCATGGGAAATAAAAAGTTGCAAGTAAAATGACTGTGCACTCGATATTTTGATGATTCACTCATCTAGAATGAATGTAATTTTCCGATTACCCAATTTCTTGATGAGACAGATCACTCAGGCCATCTGCCACCCCTCGTGACCGTGAGACACTGGTATTCTCATAACTCAGTGAATGCCTGTAGAAATTGACGGCAGCTTTATGAATAGCATCGTCTGACACAGTGTTTTCATCGCTAGTGCTCTGAAAGGTAAACATATTAGGTATATGTGGCCGTAGTAATCACTAGGCTTAAAGCAATTCGTATTTGAATGCAGTTTAATAAAGATTTTTACTTCTATACATTTCTAGTATTCGACATTACAAATACAGGCTGTACTACAATGTATTTGTATTCGAATTATGTTAATGCAAGGTCATAGCAATTCGTGCTTGCGTTTATAAATTCATCAATATAAAAAATATGGAATTAGCAATAACGAATAGAAGAAATAATTTAATCACGACAAGCTTAACCATTTAACCGACGGCTGTTTTACGGGTCATTTTTCGGCTAAGTCACCTTAGGTTAAAAGCTTCTGTTCAAAATCGTATTGTTGCAAGCAAGAAATGATCAACAAAAAGATGTTCAGTAATAAATTATCTTTTTTTACATTATTAAAATTTTAATGACGTCATGCATTGTGCAATGACGTCATACTCATGTGTTACTATTTAGACCAACAAAAACTATCTTTTTTCTCGTTTACAAACAAAACACTATGTAGCAAAGTTATTTATAATTATCTTCCGCACATTTTTGTACAACTTTTGTTGTGATGACAGCACAACTTGACTGATGTCGTAATACGCAAATCAAAATTTTTTTTACACCAACACAATGAAACACACAAACACATAGCCACAGGATAACAAAACTGTTGGTTCCAAAGGTTCTTTATAGCTAGAACTACTCAAAAATGAAGCACAACTGCTTCCAGAATCATTATCAGCCAACAAAAGGGAAGCTTCTTCAACAGAATATCTCTTTTTACGCTTCAGAAGCTCAAAAATCACGTAATCGAAAATGTAAGCCAGCGAAAAAACGAATGGCTTGTTTTCAAAGTAAACAAGCGAACCATGACGACAATAGTTGAAAATAAATCGGGACTAAAACCCAAAATGAAACTAATGAAAACCACACATATATGTATACATTTTTTAAAAATCAACTAACTAAAAAATATTAAATGCAAACCCATAAATTGATTTATATTGGTAAACGCAGAAATTATCTCATTTTTACTTGATTGAGGTGTTGCGTCATAATATGGTTATCAGATATTTTTTGTGAATTTTCTTCAACAATTCTTTCAATAAGCAGAGTTGATATCGGTGGAGCATTCCTAAGTGCAGTAACTGCCTCCTGCAACACAACATAAATAAGCACAAACCTTCTTTTTCTATTTTCATAATGACAATGTGGATTAATCAATACAATAATAACAATATTGTTTTTTTAATATTCATATGTCCAATTAAAAATAGGTAGTGATGCATTTGTTATACCTTTTATTTAAATTGGTTATCAAGAATAATACATACTAGGACTGTCTTATTGCCCACCTCATGAGTGACCCCTTGAAGTGAAACATTATTTATGGCAAGCAGACGGTCACCAACAGAGACCGTGCCCATGGAAATAGCAGGTCCACCTTCCACCAGCTCACGTACCACCACATCGTCATTCATTGTTATGCTCGACTGGCTTTGACTGCCACCCTAGATTTAGGGATTTGGTTTAATTTATTTTTTTGTATGAAAACATTTTATTCCCTATTTTGTTTCCAAAATTGTTTTTATTAAAAGATTAACAGTTTATCATTCAGTAACTTATTGTTGGATGAGAGAGATTTAGTTTGTTATTTTGCTGGCACACATGCTCAACACACCGCACATAAGTAACTAAATATTGAAAGGGGTAACCAACTTCACTAATAAATATTTTTTTATTTATAAATTACAGTTATTAATGAGCAATCTATTTGGTGGATAACTGTATTGCATCCAGCACACTTCTCTAGCAACATCCCAATGGTCTGCCTAAGTTAACATACATAGTAGTTTTAGGTCAAACTTGCCGAAATTTTTATTCCAAAACTGCCGCGATATTTTCTAATCTCAACAATAAATTGTCCGTTCCCCATAGAAACCACAGATTCTTTGTTTGGAGTTGAGGTGTTAACATGGGCAACTGAAATAATAGAAGTACCATGATAAAATATATAGCTGATAATTTAGGTCTAGCAGATATAGCTCTATCCAAATTAGCCTTGCTAAAATCACCTACATGAAGAAACAAAATACTATTTTAACCTATCTAATACGCTTAAACTTGATGTTTTGACGGTACTGTAAAGTTTTAACAATCAATGTTGTTTTTAAATTGTGTTATACAGAGCAACATGCATCGATCACTTTATGAATTTCATTACCTTTAACAATGTGCTCTGCAGTATGGTGGATCATAGGAGAATCATTCTGTCGCTGAAATGCAAATCTGCTAGCATCAGTGTTCGTCCTTGATACTTTTACTGGAGGATAAGCTCGATTGGACGTTGGCGAAGCCCCATTGACGGGTGATGATAATGATGCACTTGAGCGACGCCGGATCACATGATCGTTCCGGGTAAAAGATTTGGGTGTTTTATAAGACCAAGCATAGCTGTCCTGCATCACTGATTCTGATGCATCTGTCTCACTGATGGCATCATGACTCACCGAACTTGAGTTTAAAATGGACGACAGATGTGTGATGTCATCAAACAACGCCAAAGTAGAGAACTGATTGGAAGACTGCATGGAGCCATAAAACTGGTGCAGTTTACCAACCAAGTGAACAATGTATTTGGCTCTGTAATTGTTACGTTAAAACAATCAATTTCAAATAAAATAATTTAAAAATAAATAAAAAATAATGGAAAAATCATGGGTTATATAGAAAATAAATTTAGTTATATAAAGTCTTGACACTCTAACTTAAAAACATTAAGAAGCAAAAATACAAGGGTTAATGGCAGCAATGATACTGCATGCAAAATGTTAAAAGGGCAATAGTAAAATAAATATGGCCTCACTTTGCTTGATGTTGCTGATAAAATTTAAACCTTACATGTGGACTCAGTTTGGTCAAGATGATTTTGTGGCCCTGTGATTATAACACAATAAGTTTGGTTGATCCTACACATGAAAATACTCTTTATATACCATATAATGAAGGTGTTTCATTTCCTCCCATTGAAATGTGTGTCGTTTTGTCCTTACATCATTCCCTTTGATATCAAATATGGTTAATCCATGCGGCCCGACCCCTAGCCATGTTAAGCTGGTTGCCTTGCAAGATTTCAACTAAAAATGTAAAACATTTAAATCAATTAGCTTTAAATATAATAATTTAGTTAGCAACCAAGTATATTATCTGTAAATTTTTTTATATAAAGGGAATTTCAGCAAATTGCTAGCACCAGTTTCTTTTGAATTCAGTTCATTTTTATAGCAAATAAGATTTTTAACACAATACCTAAAGTCACATTGATCCAAAAGATTCTATTAAGCTGTAAAAAAACTGAAACTAATGGATCTGGTTCTTGTATCATCAGCCACTGAGTTGCAACAATATTATGGGATTCTGTTGACAATACTGATACATATATATAAAAAATTAAATCCTAAGTAAAAAGAAAAGTTTAAAAATATCAGATTATTATATTATTTTATGTAAAAGAGGAATTTTTTAGATTAATGTACATTTATTTTTCAGTGTTTATAAAACTGCAACTGTGAATCAATAATATACCAGTATAAGCAAATCAATTTTATGTGCATATGTTACTCCTTACTAGCATACCGTTAATGACTATCATAATTCAGAATGCACTAATGTAATAACTTACATATCATATGTAACACACCACACTTAAAAGTACAAAAATGACAATGCTATCTATGCACTGCCTGGGATATTTGTCCCATGAAAATATTTTCCCAGAATTTGTATGAAACACATAACCTACCCTGTACATTTTGTGGAAATGCATCCCATATTCATCAAAGTGTTGACATCGTCGTAGAAATAAAATCTTAGCTTCTGGTACCCCAATCCCTGCTAGTTGCCGATGAATAGCAGGAAGTTCGGATCGAACATACGATAACCCAAGTTGCGAAGTTACCCGGTTCGCCACAAAATCATCACAAACAAAGTAATTGAGTCCAAATTCCTGACATGCATTATGAATTTAAAAAAGCAACCAGGGAAGTACAATTTGGAATCTTAAAACAAATCTTTTTCTGGGTTTATTAAATGTTTTTAACCAAAGTTAACACAAATTGCCACCATGAATGTGCTGTAATATGATTATATCAACTGTTATAGTGTAAACTGTAACTATTTATAAATTCAAATAAAATAATTGCATTTATTTTTTACACCTCATTTTCTTTCTTGTTTTGTTATGTTTGTAATAGATATATATACAATAATGATACAAAACACATTAAGAAAAGCACAAATCCAGCAAAAAAGAATTTTCACGAGTTTAGTGTTTGTTGGACCAAATTACTTATTAGTTAAAGCTATTTTATGATCAATTGTCTAAGTTTCCATTCATCACCCACTAAATCAACATATCCACAACAACTGGTGACTCAATTCATTGTTGCCAATCTATGAGACTTATCAAGTATGGCTGCATTGTTACATGATAATAGCCATATTTCAAAAGTCAACACTGCTATGTGATACAACAAAGAGAAAATCTGCCACTGAAAGATCCAAATAAGAATATAAACGCAAGCTTAGCAACACAGTATTTTGAATCTCCTACCAATGAAATTAGGGTGGAATATAAGATTATACATATTAATGTAGATGCTTACAGGCACAGATGATATATTTTATTTGAGGCTTAAATAATTAAAAGGACTAAGAGAAAAGTTACATTGTTAACGATAGAGAATAAAAATAATAGAGAATCTAAAATACATTGTCAATTTAATAAAAACTGATACAACCATGTAGTTACTGGGCCTTATGTAGTTTGTTGTATATGCTTGAGACATTCTTTAAGTTTTAGTAAAAACTCATTAATCTACTGGGTTTAGATGATTATTTAACTATTCTGCTACTTGCAGACTGCTTATGCTCTTACTAATAGAGCTGGACATAGTCAATCGAATTCTGTTTTAAATATTCTGGTCCAAATCAAAAAATGATGAAGACGATTGGAAAAATTGGTAAATCTGATAAAAAGAAGAAGAAAAAAGTATATTATCCTGAAAGTGATGAAGTGAAAGAGGTTCTCCAATTGTTCAACAAAATCGAAGAAATGGTTGTAGATGGAGATCCAAGGGTGAGGCAAGCACTACGTCAGAAACCAGGTGAGAGGCATTGTGTGTATAACGTTTTCCACATTTTTTAATATAGAGTTTTCAGACATGCTGATATATTTACTCTGTCAGCTGTTTACTAGAGGACAAGGGGCACAGCAAACTAGTGTCTGTATATAAAATGGGTAGACAATAGTTTTTCGTTAGTGACCAACATCTTTCTTCACTACATCCAAAATGGCAAGGTCATACTGTTTCCTTACAGGTTATGCGTTATAATTTCTACCCTTGTTGACATGTAACATTACTTTTTTTCCTAAATTGTTTTAACTTTGCACTCTCTTGTAGGGATTCAGACACTTTTAAGGGACGATAGCAGTATGTATGGATTGTCCCCTAGATCAATGATCTTGCAAGAAGGAATTACCAAAGAAGCAACCAATAACTCCTTGCTGTCAAGCCAGCGACAGCTGGCAGGTGAACAGCAAAATCAAATGACATACAACCAGATAATGTCTAATCGACAACAAATGATACTAAGCCACCCCCTGGGTTCAAATAGACAGACCTATTTTGAGTCAAGTCCAGGAAGAAATTATGGCAATAATGCTCAGGTATATTCTTATTAACCTTAAATTTGGGAGTCTGGATATTGGAATAATCAGTACAACTGTTTTGAAATTGTAACTAAACTGCAAGAATTAAAAAAATGTATATATTTTTGTTATTTGATGTTTAATCAGTACCTAAACAGTACACAAGTAATAGTAAACAGTACATAAGTGGCGAAATTATCTCTAGACATACAACCCGGTCGAATATCATGATAGTGACCATAACATGATACCCTTATCCGCGATTCTATTACGATATATTAAAATCACACATATGGCTTCAGATGCATTATTACAAAGACACTCAATGCTGAAACAGGGTTATTAATAAACGTTGACATTTAAACAATCAACATATGGAATGGTTTTATTAAATACATGTTCCAAATGCTGCTTTTTCTTAGCTAAATAAAGTATGGTCAAGTCTAACATATCAGTGGGTAAGTTTTAAATCAATAATAGAGTACTACCATAAAGATGACAGAAAATAAACAGATGTAATGCAACATTGATGCATTTAGCATTTGCAAATCAGCCTGGACTATTATCATAAAAATATTCTACATATTTAGACTATCTGGACATACAGTGGCTAAACAGTTAATTACATTTCTTTTTGCAGCTCCCCCGGAGAAAGCCAGGAAGACATATACTGGTACCACCTATTACTATTCCAGAGCACAGCGCATTAGAAGACACAATGGATGAATATCAAAATGTTCACAGGCACCCAGATGGCACTTTGATTACACAAACACATAAACCACATTTGGAGATGGCCAAAATAGTTAAGCCCATGTTATCACCAAGAACGATTAGAAAAACAGAAAGACTTCCGGTATCACAAAAGCTTCAGCAACAAAAGTTTGAGCCAGGTTATACAGAACAGTTTCATTCATTCAACTATGATACGCCAAAAGGAAAAAGCAACGTACAAATGCTGTATGAACAGTAAGTACTCCAAACAGAAATATAACACTAAAAGGTTACATATTCAAAAAATGAAATTTAATTTTTTGCGATAGGTGGTTAAAACAAATTTTTATATAGGTGTTTAAAACAAAATTAAGTTCCTTATATATGATGCCTATTCTAGTGAATTTAAAATGGTTGTTCTAAGTCTAAATAATAGTAATCACGTGAACAAAAAAAACTATTAAAGGGCACAATTGCAAAGTTTGTATTCATTTTTGTATTTTTAATTCCTCCAGGCCCATTTTGCAAGGAAATATCAAAACTGAAGCAACCTCACTTGAATGAGCTTGGCCTAACCTACCTGAAGACAATATTAGACCACACAATGAATGAAGTGGAGCTACACTAAAAAGCACAAAACCAGCTTCATTAAACTATCGAACAGCAGTGAACATATCAAAAGGAACAGAGTCTTTTTCAAAAGTGATAGGCAAGGAAGGCGGAAGAATAACTTGCTCAGGGTGCAGGTAAAAGGTTTTCAACAGTTAATTATTTTTTATTATATATTTCCTAATAATCGTCATTTAGGGTAACAGGTTATGTACAATTTAAATTGTTTACTAGTATCTAGATTACTATTTACATGCACTCTTAGTTATCTCATCAGGATAAACTTTCCAAAAAATCTAACCGCAAGTTTTGGGGTGTTTATACCAGTTTCTGCTTAAAATTATGGCATAGTTTGGAGCATGCATTATGACAGGAGTATCACATGGGATAAAAACGTTTAAAAATGTTAGCTAACATGGTGAAAATGTGCATTTAACTTTGGTCAGTAGCACCAACAAAATCTACACAATTCCAAAACAACAGTTTAAAATGTGATGAAAAAAGATTACAGCTTATATTTTTAGCAGGCACTTTAAAGATTTTTAATTTGGTTGCCTCATATGTGTTTGAACAAAAATGTCGGTAGGTGGCCCAGGAACTTCTTTAGCAACAACATGGTCTAGATCAGGGATGTCCAACCTGCGGCCCGCGGGCCGCAGTGCGGCCAACCTGAGATTTTTGTGCGGCACGCTAGTCATTTTTACTCCAAGTAGTATTTTGAACTTTAAATCTTGGCCCAATTCAAATGTATCAGTCAGCTTTTAGGGACGCAGTAAACATCAAAACTGCAGAAAGAAACCGACGGACGACAAAAACTTATCTCATTGACTTTGTATTGCAGAAATAATATTTTGTTTCTTTCTATATGTGTGTTATTTGTTCCTTTTTTCAAAGATGAAATTAATGGCTTTTAATTGTTTTTTTATGTACCCATTCAGGTTTGGAATTAAGGGATCGCGAATCGCTATTAGCGAACCGTTTTCTTAAGTTCACGAAATACAAAATTTAACAAAATCGCAAAAATATAAATTACCGGTACTGATTTCGCGCACTTTTAATAATAAATCCTCAACACGTTAATGTTAATATAACATCGTTTGCCTTTAACATAACATTTAACAATCACAATACTATTACATTTATTTACATTGCCTTTACTTTGCATTATTGGCGTATAATAAGCATTGCTATCACAAGGCAATAATCGCCATTATGCGTTAATATACCACGATTCCTTTATTTATGATTGGCGAGATGCGACACACCCCTTTTGAATTTAAGTTTATCGCAATTTATCATTACTGTACTACTAAGTAACGGTACTGTCTGCTTTATGAAATAAATATCTTTCTGGACATTTAAGGCAATTTATCATTACCAATTTTTTTCGCGCGCTCCTTATCCGCGCATTTCGCAAATCATTTCAAAACCATTAATTCGAATGCCCTTTTTATTGAAATGTAATAAGTTCTGCGGCCCATTGAATTATTTTAAGTGACAATGCGGCCCAGTACAATAAAAGGTTGGACATCCCTGGTCTAGATGTATATAAACTTGGTGTCTATTTAGTACCTATTTGATGAACATTCCGTTTTTTTTGTTAATAAATTATCATTACATAGCTTAATCATTGTTTCAGATTATTGAATAAACATTATTAATATATCTTCTAACGTTTCAGATAGGGATGCACAATATAGAATTTCGAATCTTTGAGATTCGAATCTCTAGGGATTCGAATCTTTACAAGCAATTTAATAAGAATAGTTAGGATTCGAAATTAAAAACGTAAAATATTGGCTGCGATCCAACGCGCAACAACACGCGTGATGCCGATTATGCAAACGTCAGCGTATCGTTTCAGCAAGAGTGCGACAGTGGATAACTATGATAAGAAACTTTTGGTGCATCGTCATTGAAGTAAATTCGTAATCTCAAAATTGTAAAATGGCCTTTTCATTCGTATGTAATACCCGTAATGCGTTTCTCCATACCGAAAGTGCATCTATCGTGCGAAAGCGTCCGAACATTTTCTAAAGCGGTAGCTCGGAAATACAACTTGCATCAAAGCACAACAACATTATCATTATCAGTCGTCCCATACACGTGCATCGTGGACCGACGCGGCTTAAAACGAACGCACGCACAAAGAAAGTAGGTCACGTTCGCCAGGCTGTAATCACGTGGTTTATCGCTCCTTTAAATATGACGCAATTATTCCAAAGGCGGAAGAGTTATTTACAGACTAAACACTTAGTATTTGCAATATATATTTCACTTAAACAACTATGTTTTCAATAAACACAATGAATGAAATCCTATGTATTCAATTTAATGATATCCTATGTGTTATTTAGTTATGTGATTTTGCAGTGATTTATTTATTATACTTTTACCATGTATAACTGTGTTAAATAGTAAAATTGTGCAATGGCATTAATAGCTAGTCTTGATACCAAACTGGTGAAATAAAAATTGTCTGGTGTTTGGAAGCATTTTTCTCAGCCATCCATTTCAACAACAACCTACTAGACTATTATCCTCCCTCATGGCAGATAGTGTTAAGAAATGTTACATATGATTAAAAAAATATGTAATGGTAAAATATTGTTTGACTACGTAAATTGCTCTCATTACAGTTTAAAAGCATATGGCTAATTCACTATAAATGAGAAAATATATGCACAGCATAGCAAATTTAAATACATGGTAAAACATTCTAGAATAGGATTCGAAATTCTAGATTCGAAATATATTATTCTAGAATATTCTAGAATACCTAACTATCCTATATTGTGCATCCCTAGTTTCAGATGTGTGAGGTGGTAATAAATAGTTTTATTTATTTAAAATCCTACAATTTCTTAAAAAGAAGAAATATATATTTCTAACCAATCATACTTTCTGCCTGCAGAAACATGGAGAAATCCACAAGCTTTTTAAACATGATTATAAGGTTAATACTTGTTATCATGAGGTTAACTGTTATTTAAAAGTACCCTTTTTTGATGACTTAACTAAATTGGAAGGATTGATTAATTTTTAACATGTATTACAGTGTTGATATACCGAAAAATGCGATAGAGGGGAAATGCCTTTTTAGACTGTTGATACTAGACGTCTCTCAAATCCCACACCAGCTTGACAGGGTCTACCACTGGTATGACCCGCATTTCACATCAGCTGTCATGGCCATATCACCAGCAGTAAGGATTTACCCGGCAAATGCAAAGCTTTTAAAACCTGTCACAGTGAAGCTGCCAACATGTATAGCCACTGAGGGACAAAATTTGGAAAAGGGTTTTGACACAACAAGAGTCCCCAAAGAAAGTTCAGGTAACAAAAGTTTCAAACAACCAAACATAACACCCAAAAGAAATTTTAATAACATTATATATATTAAAAACTTCTGCAAACAACCATAGAAGCAGATCTACAATGACAAAAGTTAATGGATTATTGGTATATAAAAATTTATATCATGGCAGACATTGAGGTTGGAGATATTTTGATCAAAAGACGAGATTTAAATTCTACTGAAATCTGGGCAGATTTCGCAACAGAAACTTTTCGCTCTGCAGACAGCGTCTCGTTTAAACTTCAAGAACTAGGAGACGTCTGTGCCTTTCATAACTCAAATGATGAGGTAGGGTTGTGTAGTTCTCATATGAAAACAATAATGACAGGATGTTCATCTTTATCACTACTAGGTCAGACTGCACATAATAATGATGTAATAAGGTAGTTTTGATTCTGGTCGCAGTCCATAACAGTGTACTCAACCTCTAGAGTTGGTTACTTATGGCTTATACTACAATCTAGTTGAGTATAGTTTGTGGATAAAAAAAATTATTTAAAAAATAAATTTATACACTAAATGTATGCATATAATGAATCCGCTCCAACCAACTTTTAAACTTCTCTAAATGTTGCAGGAAAAACCATTGAATAAGCGGCTGTCACTTTTTGCATTCAAGAGTATGGAAAACAGGAAAAACCAGTTTCTATCCATACTTATATGTGAGGATCTACCCCATGTTGTGCAAGTAAGTCAACAACATATGCGTTGATGGTAGGATAAAATCCTCATTTTCCAATGTCTTACACTTTTTTCATTTTTAATTAACTAACCCTGGAATCATTAGTACCTTAACGAGTGTCTTGCTGCATAGCTGATATAAGTAGTCATAAACATAAGTCATGAAAATATAACTAACATGAAATTAATCCAGTAGCCTACAAAATTCATATATTTTTGCATTCCATATTACAAATGCAAATGACCGGGTTACTTCTGCATCCACAGAAAGGTATAGAGTGCATGCCACATTGGTTGGCATATACAGACAGCTGCTTCAATGTGATTATGAAAGAAGGGTTAAATATTGAAATATTTGTGCAACCAAAGGATAGATCTCTTTGTCACCTTGACGCAAATAAATTGGTGAGAATGAATTTCTGCAAATTGGTATCCTTTTCTAGAATTTTAGCATGGCAATATGCTTGTGTGATAATAATTAGAATCCCATCTCCCATGTATCTTATATTAATAACAACTGTGGCATATACTGCTGTATGTAATGCTTAGGTAAAATAGTATCTAACAAAATTTGAATAAAACTAGTTACTCAGTTTGTTACAAACGACAGGAAATCCCCTGGGAGAACCTGTGGCACCCTGAGTGCATAGTTCGCAAACATATCCGTGTTACTTTACTCAGTCGAGACACTGAGTCCCATGTACAGCTGTTGATGAATGATGGAGATGTTAAGTTGGAAACCACTTTCCAGTGGCAGGTGTGGATGATTTACAATCGTTTTAAAAATTGTTGGAGCAATTATCTTACTTTGTTTGTTTGGTATTTCTTTTGTTTGATTTTTTAAGTATTTGTTTAATATTTCTTTGGACTTTTTAATCAAAATTTTGACCTTTAGCACTGGCAATGAAGATATTTATTTTAATTAAGTTACTGAAAAGACATCAAAACGAGAAAAGTATTGATTTACAACTATGATAGAGCCAGTATATCACATGTTCCAGTAGTGGTATGTTATTTCAGGTGAAATACCAGAAAATACATCTGCCTGACTTGGTGATGAGCGATTCTGATCATCTCAATTATAATCAAGGTATTATGGCTTTGAGAGCAAATAAGTTTTAAGTAACTGAAATTTTTAGGCAACTGGGGTTTTCTATTAAAAATGAGACATTAAGTTGGAGGGAATTAATTGAGAAAAACAACTAAATATAACCTAAAGTTACAGCATTAGTTCTGTCTTGGGCATGCCACGATTTACCCAAAATTATATAAACAGTAACAGTTTGTCCCAACTATTAAGCTGATATGTTAGGAGTATTGGACCACCCAAGCTAGGTGGGAGAGCAAACCCAACTGGTAATCTCCTTAAGCATAAGCACTTAAAAGACGGGGTATGAACCCATGGGTTCAATGGGTTGAATAAAATACTATTAGTAATCTTATGCATCACCCTGCTAAAGTTATATCAACTGGACTGTGGCCACAAGTTGAACGTAAGATTTTACTAATGAGTTATCATACAATTAATAGCCATGTATAAACCCTTCAATGTTCCATACATAAAAGGATAGAAATAACCCCTGTGTGTTTTTAAAAGACAAATGGGAAACTGAAGAAGCAGAAAAGAGAAAACTAGATCACGAAATGTACAAGCGTGTCACATGGAAACCAGAGACCCCACCATCAAAATTTATAACAAACAAAGGGCTACTCAACTATGCAACTATGTAACGGAAATAACTGAAGAAATCTACCATGATGCACTCTGGTATTGGCATGTGATGTATAATAAAATTGTGTGATGTGACATCTATTTTTTTATATTTAGTTTACAAGAATTTGCTTCCAACTTTTAAATGTTGTTACCGTTAGTTGATACAAGAACAGTATCAAATACACACCAGATTTAAGAAGTTGTTGAAGGGTTACCGGAAAATAGTTTTAAATGATTTACATCAGGGGTTCTTAACCTTTTTTTCTCGTTTACCCCTTTCCGAATGAAAAAAGTATAATTTACCCCCATCTTCTTGGTGGCCCTATTTTAATATGCAAACTTGAATTTTGCTTCAGCTTATAATTTAGTAAATTTACCCCTTCATTCGGTAAAATTTACCCCAAGAGGTAAATTTACCCCTGGTTAAGAACCCCTGATTTACATGTATTGTTCTTGTTCAAAATGCTTTAAGGGATAGTGGGATCTTATAGTTTTTCTAGGCCTTTGTTTAAAAGATTGATTTAACATGCTATGCCTTTTGAAATTGTGTTTTAAAATTTACTTACTGTTTTGTAATCCCCAATTTCAGATTGTAGCGCAAGTGCTGCTACAGACAATGCATCATCATGGGAACACACTATTCGCTCACTTACTATGTCATCTCTTAACTGCATGTATGTTGCATTTACAATTGCGGAGCTAAAAAAAAAACATTTTTAAAATAACAATAAATAAAACAAAACCATGATTGCCTTTTCAAAAGGAAGCCATAAAAATAAGTATGGCACACAGAATGCTGTAAAATCTGTTATAATGTTTAAATTTAATACTATTTGTTTAGTGTGAAGACTATTATAATTTCAAATTGTCATATATTAAATTATTTATTATGTTAGGTATACTTACTTGACTGTGTTTAAGTCTAGCGGGAAATATATTATTCTCAAAAACAATGTTTCCTTGAGTTCTACCACAGAAGCTGCTTTGGACAAGACTGTTGTACTTTCCAGAAATCGATATTCTGAATCTTAAAAAATATCAACAAGAGGTTGTTTAAAAATCCTGCTACATTAAGAATTACCAAATTGTAACATAAAAATGGATTTCCTAAAAACCTAGGATTTGCCAAACTTAGTAATCTAAAATTTAATCCCACTGAAACTAGTGATGGGTCTCATTTATGCTCAAGAGCAAATGCTTGTAAAATAAAGGCTGTAGCCTTCATGATTAGGATGGTAGGCTTATGTCCTTTATAAGGATTGTTGCGCATTAAAATTTTTAGTTTATTCCCCAAACATACAAAATTTATACATGGTATAATATTTTTTAGTTTCTCCTTTCAAAATATATATATTAAATTTATTGTAACTACCTTGCCATGTTGCGAGTGCAAAGTAGTCAGGATTGGCATCTGGCATAAAGTGTTTGAGGGAAAGTTGAACCAGGTTTTCCACAGTCATGTTAAGGACTTCACTGCCAGGAAAACTGATTTTTACCGATCAGAAAATGACAAAATAATCTCTCCATCAATTCCGAAAGATTGTCCCTTAATAAAAAATAATAATTATGAGAATGCTTTTTATATGGGCATCTAACAAAATACTATAAAAACATATAAGTGGATAATGATGGGATAAAATACAAAATATTGAGTCTAGACGAATGCCACATAACTGTACAGTTATATAATACCAAGCATTGTTTATTCAAAAAATTGAGACATTGTATAGGAGGAATCATAGGTCTGGTATTAGTCAGATATCACGTCACCATAGATATGTGGTCGAACCTAATTGTATTTTTTGTGGGTATACGAAAAAAAATAACTTACAGGTTTACCCAGCCTTTGTATTGGCTCTGTAGTTTTTAAAATCCCATGCCGGGGTTTTACAGAGTTGATAAACAGCCGAGGGTTAATTGGATGAGATGCCACTGAGTTGTTGTCATTACATTCTGCCATCATTGAACTACTCTCAGAATTTGTAACAGAAATTGGGTTGGTGGGTAATATTTGAGGACTGTTTTCTGGAGAATATTGTTTAAAAATATATTTAAAATTAATGCTTAAAATTAAATATAATACTGCTTACAAAATTTAAAGAGTTTAACTATATTATATGTATACATACCAAAGAAAACAATTGCAAATTAATGATAGGAGTTCAAACAAAACTAAGAAGTTAGTGGATAGATTTGCCCCATCCAAATAATATTATCAAATGCCGTATTTAACAAGTCCACAACCAAACAAAAGTATAGGATTTATTTTAATTAATATTTAGAACATAACTGAATGTAAATAAATATACCCTTTAACTTTTCTGTAGGGTTAACAATGTACTTTTTTCCAAGCAAACATGATTCTTTTCCACTGCTCCCATTAGTCTCATCACTGCTGCTACTAAAAAGAACAAATGTTGTGGCTGACAGAAAGCATAAATTAAAATTATATTACAGCTCAAAGATTGAACTGAATTATGAAACATCTTAATATAATTTGCATGGCAGCTGTACAGAGGGGCGAAGTACAGGTTTAGACAACTTTGCACAAATGTCTATTACTAGGAATGCTGCAACCTCAAACACATGTCTCTTACTAATATTTATTTGATGGTTTTAAACCGCAACCCATGTAAAGATTTGACTTGCAAACCAAAAAAGTGCACTGGTTCTGGCAGGCCAAGGCATGTTCCTTCGCCCATACTGGTTTTATTGTCTTTCCAAATACAATAAAAAATCCACTCGTATCTAGAGTGTTCATGAACTCCTCAAGTAAGTGTAAGTTGGTCAAAGCAATATTTTCGTAGACCTATTTTTTACCATATATTCATTTACTTCAAAAACTTAAAACAAATACATAGTCTGGACAATCACATTGTTTTTTGTGACAAAATCGAAAACAATCTTAAACTTTTTGTTTTAATTTTTTTAAACCACTAACTCATTAGTAGACAACGATTTAGTTTGTTACCTGAGAGCTACACTACTTCTAAAACATTGTCGGTTTGTTCTTGGTGACCGCTCTTGGTTGAAGATATTTGAAGCAGCTAAACTGTTCAGCTTTGTTAAATTAAAATAAGTTAAAGTTATGCAATTTTGTACATGAAACATATAATCATGTTTGATACCCACTATGGCCATTGCACATCTGGTAGAGTAAGTCGACAATCAAGGTAACACACTATATTTGACAGTTCACCAGACATAAATTTTCACAGTAGGTCTTTCATATTTAGAAAATGGAGAATGTCAATGCTCATGTTAAAACCCACAAATCGCAGCCAAGATATTGCCCAAAAAATCTACCTCTGGAATGTTGCCCAATATAGATGAACACATTTTGGAAATGATGAGACGATCATTTGAGAAGTTTACGTCCTCTCGCTGACAACAAACTGCATGTACTTGTTCAAAAGAAGTTTCCTCGAGTGAACACATGGACGATACCAGCTCCAGCAGTTCATTTGATATTGAAAGCGGAGAATTGCCTGGTAGATTATACTCGGCACACCACAGCAATGTCAAACCCAAACTATATACCATAAGCGAGTTCTGAAGGAAATAGAAATATTATATATTATTACTAGGGAAATACCCTAAAAATAGGATTTTGTTCTCAAATCATGATTGCGACAAGCATGCCATATCGCCTCGACATCTACCAAAAGGAGCAATGGAATCGCAATAAAAATTTAAAATTTGTAGGAGAACATGCCCTAGATATGCAGAAACCAAAATTTTGGGTAATGAATCTAGGGGAATTCCCCTGACACGATAAAAACCAAAATGATTTTTTTAATAAATTAGCTTTTTGGAGCATAGCGCTTGAACGGCTGCTCTAATTTGGATTAGATTTGGTGAAATGTTAGACCATTAAACACTCTGTGCCAATTAAAAGAAGAAAAACATTAACTTAGGGTAATTCCCTTAAAACGAAGATATGTTCCTGAATTATGATTGTGACAGGAATGCCAAATCGCACTGACATCTCCAACAAGGAGTCAACAAATCCGATTAAAACTTTAACAATTGTTACATAACATGATCCACATATGTATAAACAGATAGTTATCTACTAAACCCAGGGAAATTCACTAAACTCATGAAAAACTAGAGAGTGTCAACCACGTGTTTAACCACCACTATTTGTAAAACACATGTCGTATGCCATATATTCATGCTACAGGGTCCCTAACCACAATTTGTTTTTTATACACCGAGTATGTATAGCATAAACGCATGGGTCCCAAAGTTATTAGACCAAACTTCTTTTCCATGTGTAGTTGAGAAAAGAATAAACGTCTTAAATTTACGAACATTTCACCACAAATGTTTTAAATTAAAGCTTGTTTTCAAGCGTGGTGGTAAAATAAAGCTAAATTTCCAAAATAGCCCGAACATATTTTCGTTTTTAAGGGAATTACCCTAAGTAAATGTTTTCTTTGTTTTAATTAATTGACTCAGAGTGTTTAATGGTCTAACATTTCACCAAATCTGATTAAAATTAGAGCAGCTGTTAAAGCGCTATACCCCAAAAAGATAATTTATTAGAAAAAAACGTTTTGGTTTTTAACGTCTAAGGGGAATTCCCCTGGATTCATTACCCAACATTATAGTTTCTGCATATCTAGACCATGTTCTCTTACAAATGTCAAATTTTTATTGCCATTCCATTACTTTTTCTGGTAGATGTCGGGGCGCCATGCCATGCATGTTGCTATCATGATTTGAGGAAAAAATCTTAGTTTTTAGGGTATTTCATTAGGTAATCTTTTTTATTTGTTTTAAGTGTTAAATCAGTCACTATTGCACTTACATTCTACCAAATATGATTAAAATTGAAGAATCTGTTTAAGCGCTATCCCGTAAAAAGCTATTTTTTCAGAAAAAATACCGTTTTGGTTTTTAAGGTCTCAGGGGAATTTCCCTAAATTCATTACCCACAATTTTGATTTCTGCATATCTAGACCATGTTGTCTAACAAATGTCAAATTTTATTTGCGATTCCATTACTTCTTTTGGTAAATGTCGGGGTGAAATGGCATGCTTGTCACAATCCTGATTTAGGAACAAAATCCTATTTTTTTGGGTATTTCCCAAGGGAATTTTTTATTTTCTTTAGGTGTTAAATAAGTGACTAATTACTTACATTTCAAAAAATCTGATTAAAATTGGAGCAGCTGTTCAAGCGGTATGCCCGAAAAAGCTAAAAAAAATTCCGTTTATGTTTTTAACATATCAAGGGAATTCCCCTGGATTTATTACCCAAAATTTTAGTTTGTGCATATCTAGACCATGTGGTCTAACAAATGACGAAGTTTTATTGGAATTCCATTATCCCTTCTGTTAGATGTCGGAGCCACAATCCATGCCTGTCACAATCTTGCTTTAGAAACATATCTTCATTTTTAGGATATTTCCCTAGGTAAATATTTTGTTTCTTTTAATTGGTAACGCATTGCCTAACACACTACTATTTTACCAATTTCCTTTGGCCTGTACACCAGATGTCGGAGCCACAAGCCATGCCTGTCAAGCGTTTGACAAAAAAAAAAAAAGAAAAAAAAAAAAAGAAAAAAAAAAACGGACAAAAACAATATGTGTCCCATTTTTTCAAATGGGACCCATAATTATAGGTTTTAATACAGAAAAATATCTTAATATTTTTTCGTTAATTTAAATATGAAATATTTATGTATACAGACATATTAAATATACATGAGCCATTGAAAAGATGTAAACTGACAATGAGATAACACAAGTTAAAAATGGATAAACCAATTTATATTCTACATATAACTCGCAAAACCCATTTTTCATTCATCAGAAATCATGATTCGCATTATCACAGGTTTTTTAATTTATCCTTTCACTCTGCAATTTCCTTTGGCCTGTACACCAGCTTTAATATCAGCATCAATGCTTCCTATAATCCTTCCCACCTTATGTCATACATGGCGAGCTGACTTGTTTCGTTTTGTGTGTAAATTCGGTGACCAGTCAACTGAACCCCTTACAACTGAACCCCTTACAACTGAGCCCCTACAACTGAGCCCCTACAACTGAACCCCTTTACAACTGAACCCCTTTAAACAGAACCCTTTTAACTGAAAAGAGGGTTCAGTTGTAAAGAGGTTCAATTGAAATGGGTTCAGTTGTAAAGGGGTTTAGTTTGAAGGGGTTCAGTTAAAAGCAGTTCAGTTGTAAGGGGCTTAATTGTAGTGGTTCAGTTGTAAAGGGTTCAGTTGTAAGGGTTCAGTTGTAAGGGTTCAGTTGTAAGGGGTTCAGTTGTAAGGGGTTCAGTTGTCATGGAACCGTAAATTCATTTGATTAAAGCGCTATCAAAAACTCGTTCTGGAATGCGGACCTAAGGAGTTTTCTGCTTGGAGCCACCACTCAGAGCATGTCTAATCAATCAGTTTAACTGTATGTATTGTACTGTCTTAGCTTGTAAACTAAGAATAAAGAAATCTTTTATAAAGGGTCGATGGCGAGTTATTGGAGTTTTGGCTTAGGACTGTTAGTTGCTTCAAATTTATGTACACTATCTTAATGTTGTTACGACACAAGTGGCTCTCTAAAAAAATAGGTAATAACCTGCTTGTTATGTTAGAAACCAGAAACGTTTGATTGAAATTATTACATAACCATTTTACACTGCATAATAATATTTTAAGGTAGTTTGTGGCTAAAAAAACTTTAGCAGTTTTGCATTTTTCTACTTTATTTTATCCTACATATAGCTTACACCGCTAATGGATACCTGGTTGAGAACTATAATGGAGTTATGGGGTTGTTCATCTAACAATTTAAATGGGTTTAAGCAGTAAAACACTACAAACGAATAGTGGACTAATAAGCACCATGTAATGAGCCAAAACTAAATCTATTGAGCATTCGACGAGCATCACTTACATCATGCAGCTTTCCATTGGCAAAATTAAGCAGTTGGTTTGATGAAAATACATTATTGGAATCTTCATTTCCATCATAGTTAATTGCCACTTGTCCAAATGGTAACAAGATTACCTTTTGTGGAGTGATGATAAAATTCTTTCGCTTCAATTCGGCTGTAATTATAATATAAATCAGTAAACAAGTTCTATAAATTTTATGCTTAAAAAAGTACATTTTTCTATAAACCCAACTTAATACCCATTCAAACGTTAAGAGTATAATCTAACGTGAATGAGGAAAATGGTGCTGCAGAAGTTTGTTTTATGCAAACACAGGAGGCATCTTTTACATTTTCACAGC
>CH003362.1:109310-119449 GCA_000149265.1 Ciona savignyi
CACTCACCTGCATCTGCATTTTATAGCCTACAGTTTTTACCTGCATGAAGTTGGTTTCTGGTTCCCTATTCTGTTGTTCCTAAATATCTGTAATTGGCTTATATCACAATTAATAGCCTACAGTTGAACGAAAGCACGAAATTAGGTTAAGTTGTGCATAAAGGACTAATATATAGCCTAGGTCTGTAGGCTACGTTATAACCTATACACCAGATGAATTTAAAAGAATTGTTAGGCAAAGGCTAATTATAATTACCACAATGATTTAAATATAAACGCTAATACTAAAAATTGCATAATAAACCATTCGGATTAATTAAAGGCTGCATTGCGACTACTTCTGAGCTACGTTACGAGCTTACGCTTCAAAGCGCTAAGTCTGTAACACACGTTACCGTGTTATACCGTAGGCCGCTTTAAAGCGCTAAGTCTGCGGTACCGTAGACGCTTCGAAGCGACTAAGTTTTGACGAATGGGGTGGTTAATAATTCAACCCAGTACAGGTTTGCATGTATTTCCGTATTTCTGTTTTCCGTATTTCTCTTCTGTATTTCTGTAAATTAGAAATGTATTTTTTCTGTAATTCTGTATTTCTGTAATTTCTGTAAATTAGTATCAAATTTCTGTCATTTCTGTAATTCTGTTTTCTGTAAATTAGTTGTGTCCACTGAACGCCTTCTTAGAATTGTTGATTGTGAGTGTTTTGGAGATTTGGTATGGGAGAAATCCGAGACTGGTGGACAAAATTACCTGGCAGTAAACGTTTATTCTACGGCTTTGCTTCTTCTACAATCGCGTTGATTTTTGCATTAAAAATTTATAAACAAAGAAGGTATTTGTACGACCCAGAAAGAAAGAAATTGACCCCAATTTCAAGGTGGGATTAGACAATGGCAGCTTCAGTGGAAATACCTTTACGTGACACTGATGAGGTAACCATTAGTTGGAAAACTTTAAACATAAAAGTACAATCATTTTCATTGTACAATTATGTGAATTCTAGTATGTACCGGTATTCTTTCTTGCTTTTCTAGGCCTATATATGTATATGTATATATTAGCCTTTTATTTAAATTTTGTGTGCTTCTGTGAAGTTTCGGTGACACCTGCCCTGATAACCACATTGTATTTTGGTGTTTTCTAGTTAAACTTAAGTTTTATTTGTGTAGGCTATATTATTTTTTTGCGTTTAACAAATAAATATGATTGTATAATTAGGTGTGCAGGTCTACTGTCAAACTATGCCTAGTCTGACAAGCATGGCCAGTGTACCCACATAATCGCAAACTCCGATAATTGAGTTCTCATTTTAGACACAGAATTTAAACCTTATATTTCTGTGTTTTGTGGAGGCTAATATTGTGAAAATTGAAACTGAAAATAATATTATAAATATACTATGTAAAATATGATTGCATTGTATCGATTGGCATATCTAAATAATAAAACATGGTATTGTTTAATATAATTGTGTTTGTGCTATTTCATAATGTAAAATTATCTTTCATTTAATATAATGACATGCCAGCTTTTGTATAATGGTTACTTTTGTTAATACCCACTGTAATAGGGGTATTGTCATACAATTAATGCAATAAATTCGAGGCTTTTATTTGAGCATTTTACTCCAATTAACTAACAACAATAAATGTAATCTTTAATTTTTTTTGTGCAAAAAGACACAAGTATAATTAAAAAATTGGATTTTTAAAGAATAGTGTAGAGAATGCTAACATGTAAATGGCTGGTTATCTACCTTTATAATTAAACAATCTATGTGAGTATGATGTTCTTACGTAATCAAAAAAGATAAATTAGTTGTGTTATTTCCTAGTACCCTTCAAATACCTATTTATAGGTCAGATACTAAATTGGTTAGCTTTACTGACTCTTACTAATATACTGGCAATACAAATAACTTTTACTTAATTTTAGGCTACATTATTTTGCTTGCTATATTTGTGTCTGGATTTTCTCTTAATAAGTGTTACATATTTTTTTCAGGTCATTGAGTTAGACTTGTCCCAACTTCCAGATGGAGAAGAAGTGCTTGGAATACTTAAGCAAGAAAACACTACCTTAAACATCTGGATAACCTTGGCGGTATCTTGATATGTGATTTTTTTACAAATGTTTTGTTTATCCAAACTGTTAAATCATGATGGCAGTTATAAAATATTTTGTCATTTATTTATAAGCAATTTAAACCTGTGTTTAATAGGCTACCCTTATCCGATATTAGGAATTTTGGTAAATTAACTTGACAAAATATGCGCTTAAAAAACTTACCCTATAACTCTTTTGCAGTTGGAATACTACAAACAAGAGAAGATTCAGGACTTTGTCCAAATTTTAGAAACTGCTCGTACTGGTGCAAATTTAGATTATCCCAACCATGAAAAGGACCAGGTTGGTGATTTCTGTTTAATTAAAATATTAAATGTTTATTTTAAGTTTTTGAATTTGTCAATATGGTAATGTTTATTATGAGTTTTTGAGTTTGTTGGTACTTTCATGATCAAAATAGAACAAAATGATATAATTTGTTTACCACAAAAACCAAGAAAAAGGAATTGGCAAATAATTGACAGTCTCATAATTGCAATATATATTGATTCAATTGCAGATGACCTGTTTGGACACACTAGCAGCATACTACGTACAGCAAGCTAGGATGGAGAAAAACAAGGATCGTAGAACAGAATTATTCATGCAGGCAACTCAGCTTTATACAATGGCTGACAAAATCATCATGTATGACCAGGTATTAAACTTTGGTGTTTAACAATTGTAATTCGAAAATTTGAAATGATTAAGTATATACAACATTTAAATGTTTAGTTTTTACAGTGAAGGGTACGATTCATTTTATGCGTATTTTTTAAGCAATGCTTGGTGTCAGGCAAAATTTTTGTGCCATTCCTGCAAGTGTCTATACCAGGGGTCGGCAACCCCTGGCACGCGTGCCAAAGTTGGCACGCAAGACGTTTTCTCGTGGCACGCCAAAAAAATAAAACACAAACAAAATCGTCCATATAAACATGTTTACAAAAAAAAATTAAAAAAAATAACTGAAAAAAAGTATTTTTAGTCAAAAAGAAAACGATGTTATTAAAAAAATTAATGTGCGTTGCATTTTAGTTCTGTACCAACGTAATACGGATACGGTCATTGGTTAATAGTATCTTTGTTGAAGTTCATGGAAAAAATGTTCTAAGTACTGGTAAGTAGCACGTGGAAGGTTTGTTACGACATAGGTGATTTGCCAAACAAATCCACTATATCTTTGATTTTGCCAATCCTTGATCACGCACAACTAAAATCCTGATCAGGCACCCTGCATGTGATTACTGATTGTTTCAAATGGGAAAACACATGACGTGCTAAATATAAATAGAATACATTTTTAGTGTTCAGCAACGAGCTCTCTGCCTAAAAAAATTAATAAGTAACTTATGAAAATAATGGCGTCTTCTAAAAAACTCAAATTAGACGTAAGATCTTTCCAAGAATCCTGGACATCAGATTTTGGGTTTGTTTCTCGGGATGAACGAGCTGTATGCGCTCTCTGCTGTCAAAATGTCGTTTGCCGAACTTCGAGCAAATAAAGACATTTTGAAACAAAGCATAAGAAATCTTTTAAGGACGACGCAGAGAAGAGAAAATCTCTCAAAAAAGAGGTATCATGCTACCAAAAGCAAAGCAGCATATTCAAAAAAGAAATTCAAAGTACGAATCGAACAATCGAAAGCAGCTACAAAATCGCGGAAGGCATTGCCAAACATGGTAAGTCTATTACTGATGGAGTTTTTGTGAAGGAGGCGTTTCTAGGTTGTGCTGAAGTATTGTTTGGTGATTTGCCAAATAAATCCACTATAATTTCTAGGATCAAGGATTTGCCTGTTTCTGCACGTACAGTAGAAAGACGCATTACAGACATGGCTACTGATATGATTGAGCAGCAAAGTGCTGCGTTAAAAGACGCAGAGGTTTTCAGCGTTGCTCTGGGTGAAAGCATGGATATAAACGATAGCCCACGTTTAGCAGTTGTAGCTCGGTACTGCCGTAACGGCTAAATACACGAAGAGCTCTGCTGCTTAAAATCTATAAACGGCAGTACTAAAGGAGAAGATGTACTTAATACTTTTATCAATCACTTTGAACAAAGAGATATTGATATAAAAAGGATATTTTCAATTACAACAGACGGTGCACCTGCAATGGTTGGAATACATTGTGGATTTGTAACACTTGCTGAACAAATCATTGGGCATCCTGGTATGAAGTTACATTGCATTATTCATCAAGAAAATCTTTGTGCGAAGATTTCAGATTCCGAACTTAATGATGTAATGTCAACTGTAACGAAGATAGTGAATTTTCTTGTTGCACGCTCTGCTAAAACACACAGGCAATTTCGATCTTTGCTTGAAGAGATGGGTAGTGCATACCGTGATGTGCCTCTGCACTGCAGTGTCAGGTGGTTAAGTCGAGGTAAGGTACTGTGGAGGTTTGTTGAATGCCTAGTGGAGATAAAGATTTTTTTGGCAGCACAAAAACAAACTTACCCTGAACTGGAGGATGAATAATGGCTGGCAAAATTAATGTTTCTTGTGGATATCACTGCTCATCTTAACGAACTCAATCTATGTCTGCAGGGTTCAGAAAAAACAGTGATTTGTCTCTTTGAGGAATGGAAAGGATTTATATCTAAACTTGATGTTTACACACGAGACATCCAAACTGCATCATTTCTCTACTTTAAACACCTGAAGGCTTTCTCAGTGAATCACCAAGTTAATACCGTCGAAATTGAAATGTACATGAGAAATTTAACGTCTCGGTTTTGCAGTAGATTTCAAGACTTTCAACATTTTGGTTCACTATTTTCGTTTCTTATCAAACCAGAAAGCAGCGAAAACTTGAATTTGACCGCATTTAAATGGATGAATATCGAAGATTTTGAAATGCAGCTAATCGATTTAAAAGCGTCTTTGTTGTGGACATCAAAATTTTCCGATCTACGGAAATCATTGGAAACTGTTAAAAACAAGCAAAAAATTGTTTTAACTTGCTGGGAATCTTTGCCGGAAAAATTTGGTTGCCTTAAAAAAATGGCAATAGGTTTATTATCCTCATTCGGATCTACGTATTTGTGCGAACAAATATTTTCTCACATGAAGTACGTTCTTGGTCCCCACCGAAACCGCCTGACTGAAGATCACTCTGAAGCATGCGTTCAGTTAAAAGTCACAAAATATGTCCCAAATATTGCAGAGCTTAGCAAAGAAAAACAAGGTCAAGGATCCCAATAAAAAATTGACGACTTTAGTTATTATTTGACCATATTATTTTAATTTGACTTTGTTCAATAAAATTTATAATCAAACTACTTTGTTGCATAATTGTATATAAAAACAATACAATACATAAACTGGTTGCACGCGAGTTGCTCTCATGGTTATAAAATTTCAAAAAATGGCACGCTACAGTCAAAAGGTTGCCGACCCCTGGTCTATACAAAGCTTTTAAAGTTTTTTTTAAAGAAACACATCTTGTGCTTAAAAAAGGAGGGTGTTGCAAACACTTCCATAAAGTTTGGTTAATATGTTGGTATAATTCTCCAACCTAAAGTAAAATAAAATATTTTTTGGGGGGGATTACAAGCTAAATTGCAATGAACATTATTATCTTTTTTGTTTATTATACACCACACACTGAAAATATATTGAATACTTCTTGTTTTGCTCCTAACAGGGATACACTCGTCCTTGCCATTCAGAAAGAAGGGACTCTCTATTTCTTTAAACATATTAGCAAAATGTACTGATATTGCTTGGAGATTTTAACTAACACGTACTTGATGTGCATAGGAAAATTGATTTGATGTGCATCTAAATTTGAATTACATTGTAATAAACTAAAAAGTTGTTTTTAATAGAACCATTTATTGGGACGTGCGTGCTTTTGTTTGCTGGAAGGAGATAAACTTGACCAAGCTGATGCTCAGTTCAACTTTGTGATGAATCAATCTCCCGACAACATTCCTTCATTACTTGGTAAAGCTTGCATTTCATTCAACAAGAAGGATTATAAGGGTGCACTGGCTTATTACAAGAAAGCTTTGAGAACAAATCCAAATTGCCCAGGTATTTTAAGGTTTGTCTTTATCAAAAATGACGGGCAGTTGCTAAATTGGACAACATTTATGCTTGGTCATCAATATTATAATATTGTAAAATTCCTCCAATCCTTCTAATGACTAGATTAAACACACTAGATATTAATTGGAACAACAATGTTTTATTACGCGTTTCGTTAATAATGACACTTTTCGTTAATAATTTTTATACCATAAAAATAATAATGGATGTGAAACAGAGGACGACATCATGATTCTTTAATGCTCTGTAAATAGATAACTTTATATGCAGATATAATAACTTATTTTAGGCCTTATTTATATTGCAACTTTTAAAAAATTTAACTAACGTTTTTTAATTTGCATACCTCAGACCGTAGCCTAGGCTTTTAGCTAAACAGCGGTCATTTACTGAATGCCCAATCTACCATACTTGTTCTTTAATTTTTCTTCCATGTCAATTTAACATTGTTTATTATGTTTGTTCACACTTGTATATAAAGCAATGGCAAAATAATAAAATACATGCTAAATTTTGGTCCGACCACGAATATTGATATTTACACATATAACCCTATCCAAACCCTGATGATACCTCGATAATCAACTAGCTGATGTCAGATTGGGTATGGGACATTGTTTTTATAAACTGAACAAATTGGAACGCGCCCGCCAGGCATTTGAACGAACACTGGAACTTGATCCAACTTCTGTTGGCGCTTTAGTTGGAATTGCTTTGCTGGATCTGAATAATAAAGATGTAAGTTTCTTGTAACTCTAACTGAACAAATGTTGTATTACGTTTGTGTATGCTTTTTTAGGTGGAATCAATAAGAAATGGAATCAAGCTGTTATCGAAAGGTTATCAAATAGATCAAAGCAGTCCTATGGTTTTGAACCACCTTGCTAATCATTTCTTTTTTAAAAAGGTAACACTAATAACATTTATTGAAGCATTTATTTAAATCGGTTCTACAGGATTATGAAAAAGTGCAGCATTTGGCTCTACATTCTTTCCATAATACAGAGAACGAAACAATCCAAGCTGAAAGCTGCTATCAACTCGCTCGTAGTTTCCATATCCAGGTTCAGCATAACATACAACTACTTGTAAATATTCTTAATGAGAAATGTTCTTTTATGCCCAAATTATCAAAAATTTCAGCAATCTGAATTATTTTTTAAGGAACTGCAATTAGGTTTTAAATAAAAATCAATGAATAAATAAAAATCAATGAATAAAAATATTATTATATAGCATAATATTATTTTGTTAGTTTACAGTAATCCGTTCATGATTAAATATGATTCTAGTTCTAATATACAAAGCGAAAGTACATATAAACAGCAAAAGAGTCGACCTATTATAGCAATAATACTTTTGTTAATAATATAAGGCACCTAAAATTTCTTTTAGGTTAGTTATTGATTGACATTATCTAGCGTTATAACCTGTGGTCGCTAATATGTGTCTGGTTGCTAAAATGATGTTTCTTATCTATTTGAAGGGAGATTTTGATCAGGCATTCCAATATTACTACCAAGCCACCCAGTTTGCTTCTCCAACGTTTGTGCTGCCGTATTACGGTCTTGGTCAGATGTATATTTATAAAGGTGATGAGCAAGATAAGGAAAGAGTGAGTAGAATAATTATTCTCTTTTCTTGTATTCTACAATGTTTCTATTTCTCAGGCTGCTGAGTGTTTTGAAAAAGTTTTAAAGGCTTACCCAAATAATTATGAAACAATGAAAATTCTTGGATCTCTGTATACTCAATCTGACCATCCAGATAAACAGGATCTTGCCAAAAAACACCTAAGAAAAGTAAGCACACATTTATTTACTTAAACCTTCAAAATTAAACAGTTTTGCTGTATAATAAATGGGTTGACAGGTGTCAGAGCAATACCCCGATGATGTTGAAGCGTGGATTGAACTCGCACAGCTCCTGGAGCGTCAGCAATCTACCTCCACCTCCGATGGAGTGCAGGGAGCACTTGCTGCTTATGGCACTGCCACCTCTCTTGTACAAGATCGTGTGAAGGCTGATGTACCTCCTGAAATATTAAACAACATTGCCGGTCTACACTTTAGACTAGGAAATTTAAATGAGGCCAAGGTTATAGCATGTTACAATCACAATAAACTTTCATGCTAGGTGTCATTAACTTATTCATTCACACTGGAAATGCTATTTGTTTAGAAATACTATGAAGTTGCATTAAAGCGATGTGGAGATGAATTGAACCATGATGAGTTATACTACAGATCGATAATGATAACGATGCAGTATAATCTTGGGAGGTTGTGTGAGGAGATGTTCCAATTTGAAGATGCTGTGAATCATTATAAAAACATACTTCGGGAGCATCCCAATTATATTGACTGTAAGCATTGTTGATCTGGTTCCAATATCTAAGTTTTTTCCAGATATGATAGTCCTGTGTTAATAGGTTACTTGCGTCTTGGTTGTATGGCAAGAGACAGGGGCCAGATTTATGAGGCCTCTGAATGGTTCAAAGAAGCTCTTCAAATTAACTCGGTATTTTGTTATGTAAAAATAATAAGAATCTTCAATTTGTTTAAGTTGTTGACTACTTAGGAACATCCAGATGCATGGTCATTAATAGGAAATCTACATCTTGCCAAACAAGAATGGGGACCAGGTCAAAAGAAATTTGAACGTATTCTAAAACATGAGCAAACGCAGAATGATGCTTATTCTATGCTTGCTCTTGGCAATGTATGGCTACAAACTTTACACAATCCAACCAAAGATAAAGAAAAGGTTGTCTATATTAATTGTTAGCAGAAATTGTTTCAGCAAGACCTTACAAAAAACTTTAATTAGGAAAAAAGACACCAAGATCGAGCTCTAGCGATGTATAAGCAAGTATTAAGAAATGATCCCAAAAATATCTTTGCAGCAAATGGCATTGGGGCAGTACTTGCTCACAAAGGTCATATTCGGGAAGCACGTGACATATTTGCTCAGGTACATGGGTATTTACTTTATTCATCATCAGAAAATTATATAATATGGTGATTATGTTGTAGTAGTTTTCAAGACAAATTAAAACCTCAATAACTTGGTGGTCAGATCATAATCCAGGATGTGAGTGTGAAACTCACCTGTCCTTCTTGTAGGAATTAACACAATATGATACATATATTTAGTATTTTTGTTTGTTGACCTGTGTGAATCTTATGAGGCAGGTCCGAGAAGCAACTGCAGAAGTGGCTGATGTGTGGCTGAATCTAGCTCATGTGTATATTGAACAACGGCAATTCATCAGTGCAGTTCAGATGTATGAAAACTGTGCAAGAAAATTCAGAAAGCGACATGATCCAGAGCTTCTACTCTATCTTGCAAGAGCATATTTTAAGTGTGGAAAATATCAAGATTGTAAAAAGACACTTCTTCGAGTAAGTTGCAATTTATACTTCAACCCTAGGAACATGATACAAAAGATTTATTTACAGGCAAGGCATGTAGCCCCCCACGACACCTCTGTTTTGTACAACATGTCAATTGTGCTCCAACAACTTGCCACATCTGCACTACAAGATGAAAAGAGTGATCTGAAGACTGTACTTGGTGCTGTGGCTGAATTGGAGTTGTCACAGGGGTAAATTATTTTTAATTATTTCACAATTTATATTGATTCAATATGATTATATTTTAATTTAATAAAATTACATTTCTTAGCTATTTCACGTACTTGAGCAAACATGGTGATCGGATGAAATTTGATCTTAAACAGGCGGGAAAAGAGGCTGGGTAAATATTTTTAGTTTTAATTATGTAAGTGGTGAAAAAAGGAATTGACACTGCATACTTGTCAGTTTAACACTATTTCAGCATGTGTTTAGTTGATGTATGTATGTCATGAGTGTGGAAACCACGTTTTAACCCTTGTGTGTATTGTAAAATATACCCCTCATCTGCTGAGTTGAGTTTATGGTGTTACAGTTTGTGGTTGCTTGACAAATGAAT
>CH003362.1:125042-166490 GCA_000149265.1 Ciona savignyi
AAATCAAAAGTTTGTACTAGGCCCTACATTTATGGGTCCCATTTGGGAAAAATTGGGACACCTATTGTTTTTGTCCGTTTTTTTTCGTTTTTTTCGTCAAACGTTTGGCAGGCATGGCATCGCCCCAACATCTACCAGAAGGAATAATGGGATCGCAAGGAAACTTTGTTATTTGTTAGACAACATGGTCTTGATATGCAGAAACCAAAACTTTAGGTGATACATTTAGGGAAATTCCCCTGGACCGCTAAAAACCAAAACGGTTAATTTTATAAAAAAATAGCTTTTTGGGGCATAGCGCTTGAACGACTGGTCCAATTTTAATCAGATTTTGTGGAATGTTAGTGCACTAACCACTGATTTAACAATTGGGAGAAATAAAAAAATGGGAAATACCCTAAAAAATAAGATTTTGTCCTCACATAATGATTGTGACAAGCATGCGATGTCGCCTCTACATCTACCAAAAGGAGTAATTGAATCGCAATAAAAATTTGTCGTTTGTTAGAACAAAATGGTTTATATATGCAGAAATCAAAATTTTAGGTGATAAATCCAGGGGAATTCCCCTGAGACGTTATAAACCAAAACGGTATTTAAAAAAAAAGCTTTTTTGGGCATAGCGCTTGAACGGCTGCTCCAATTTGAATACGATATGGTGGAATGTAAATGCATTAGCCACTGATTTAACACTTAAAATAAATAAAAAAGATACCTCGAAAAATACCATAAAAATAAGATTTTGTTCTCAAATCATGATTCTGACAGAATTCCCCGAAGCCATGAAAAACTAAATTTGGTTTGATAACTATGGAACCCATGCGTTTATGCTTGCAGAAACAAACTTAGGATAGGATATTCATGTTTATCCCCGTGAATGGGTAATTACGTTAAAAACAAAGTTATGTTCCTGAATTAAGATTGTGACAGGCATGCCATATCGCACTGACATCTCCAACAAGGAGTCTACAAATCAGATTAAAACGTTAAGAATTGTTACATAACATGACCCACATATGTAAAAACAGAAACTTATCTACTAAACCTAGGGGAATTCCCTGATACCATGAAAAACTAAATCGGGCTGTTACACATTGAAAAGAAGTTTGGTTTGATAACCATGGGACCCATGCGTTTATGCTTGCAGAAACAAACTACATATTTAGTGTATAAAATACAAGTTGTGGTTAGGGACCCTGTAGCATGAATATATGACATAAAACATGTGGCTTACAAATAATGGTGGTTAAACACGTGGTTGACACTTTCTAGTTAGCTTAAGCCTTCTTCACACAGAACACGGTTGGCGGTAAAATATCGCAGTTGGCGGTTCGCGGCAGCGGCTAGCCGATACAAACAGCCAATTTTGCTGCGTTTGTGCGGCTGTGTGGTTGGGTTTTGCGGTAGCGGCAGACATAAATTTAGTTTATCTTTTACACGCGGTCGTGGTGGCAAATATTTTATTTCTGTTTTGCCAAAAATAGTCATATATAATAAATTGCATCCATCATTATGGGTCCCATTTGAAAAATTGGGACACATATTGTTTTTGTCCGTTTTTTTTCGTTTTTTTTCTTTTTCTTTTTTTTCGTCAAACGCTTGACAGGCATGTCATGTCGCCCCGACATTTACCACAAGGAAAAATGGAATCGCAATGAGACTTTGCCATTTGTTAGAAAACATGGTCTAGATGAGCAGAAACCAAAATTTTGGTTAATGAATTCAGGGGAATTCCCCGGGGGCGTTAAACACCAAAACGGTATTTTTTTTAAAAAAGTAGCTTTTATGGGCATGGCGCTTGAACGGCTGCTTCAATCTGATTCAGATTTGGTGGAATGTAAGTGCATTACCTACTTACTTAACATTTAAAAAAAATGATCTAGGGAAATACCCTAAAAAACATTTTGTTCTTAAATCTGAATTGGGACAGGCATGGCATGACGCCCTGACATCTACCAGAAGGAATAATGGAATAGTAACAAAACTTGGTCATTTGTTAGACAACATGGTCTAAATACGCAGTAGAAAAATTGTGGGCGATAAATCTAGGGGAATTCCCCTGAGAATTTAAAATCCAAAACGGTTATTTTTCTAAAAAATTAGTTTTTGGGGCCATAGCGGTTGAACGGCTGCTCTAATTTTGATCAGATTTGGTGAAATGCTGGATCGTTAGCCACCCACATATATAAAAACAGAAACTTATGTACTAAGCCCATGGGGAATTCCCCGAAGCCATCAAACACTAAATCGGTCTGTTTTAGGAATTTAGCTTCATTTCAATACAGCACTTGAATAAAAAGCTTTAATTTAAAACATTTGTGGTGAATCCTTCGTAAATCTAACAAGATTGTTATTTTTTTACCTACACATGGAGACGAAGTTTGGTTTGATAACTATGGGACCCATGCGTTTATGCTTGCAGAAACAAAAACTACATACTCATTGTATAAAATACAAAATGTGGTTAGGGACCATGTAGCAGTAACATAATTACATAGCATACAAAATGTGTTTTACAAATAGTGGTGGTTAAACACGTGGTTGACACTCTCTAGTATATAATAAACTGCAATTTCTCCGGTAACCCTACCGTGGCGGCCAGTGACAAGTGTTCGTGTGATTACGCTAATTCCGCTTTCCCGTTCATAGGGATAAATCATTACAACCAATCTTATACTAAAGCAGGAATGGACGTGTGATGGCAAACCACACGATGTTCTGCTTAACAAGCGGGTTGATTTTTCACAGTTCAACAGTGCGTTGATTAATTTACTAGTTTGGGTGTTACGATTTGTTTTTTTTGTTGTAGGTTGGCTACCTATCGATATGAAATTGCATGGTCATGAGAAGTCGTTTCAATTCCCCTTGATTTATTAACCAAGATTTTGGTGTCTGTATATCTAGGCCATGTTGTCTAACGAATGGCTAAGTTTTATTACGATTCCATTATTCCTTCTGGTAGATGTCGGGGCGACATGGCCATGCCCAGTCAAACCTTTGACAAAAAAAAGGACAAAAATGGGACCTATAACTATTAGGGAATTCTCCCGAAGTCAAACTAAATCGGTGTGTTTTTTAGAATTTCGCTTCATTTCACTACAGCGCTTGTAAAGAATATTTTAATTTAAAACATATGTGGTAAAATGTTCTTAATATAACACGATTATTCCTTTTTTAATAACACATGAAAAAGAAGTTTGATTTAATAACTATGGGACCCATGCGTATATGCTTGCAGATACAAACTACATACTCGTTGTATAAAATACAATTTATGGTTGGGGACCCTGTAGCATGAAAATATGGCATACAAAAATGTGTTTAAAAATAGTGGTGGTTAAACCCGTGGTTGACACTATCCAGTTAATATTTGACTCCGATAAGCGCAACGGTACAAGTAAAACAATGCATAAGCATTACCGGCTAGGTAGTTTTAGAAGTGAGGACGGGCTGTAGGGTAGGCCTACGTTAAGCGTACCCGTCCTAGTTACCACAAGAGGCCAGGCTATACAGACTGTGGATTTGGAAACCCATTGCTGTAAGTCTAGACATCTTGTATCTGTGTGGCTCTCTGATGAAATAAGGTCTTTTATATGAGATTTGGCAACAAGGAAAAAATGCGATGCAGAATATCTAAAACACGCACAATAGATTATGTTTGCCCTCGATACAATATAAAATCCTTGCGCGCTAGATTTAAAAGTATTCCTAGGTCGCTTTGATCGCATCGTGAATTTAGACAACCATTCGTTACTTAGCGAATTCTTTGTTTCTTGGAATTTTGATAAGGTTGTCGTCAGCGGCCAATTATGTCGGTACGACATTTCATACCAAGTTTTCCTATTCAAAAATGTTTCGTAGTGGGACCTAAACCCGTTGGGTTACCGAAGATATTGTGTGTTGTTTATAATTATGACATTCCTTTAATTTTGGTAGAACCCTCCGGGTTAGCGACTGGCCAGTTTCAAAGCTGTAACCTCTCCGCTAAAAGGCGACGCACTAATTTAGAAAGCTGGACCGGTTTTACAATACAGTCGCAGTTTCCTCCAGTCCAGGTATAACGGTTTATAAACATTAGGCCTATAATCTTTCTTATCGGTATTGTACACAAGCGATATACCAAATAAAGTTATTTGCAATGGATGCAACATATCTACCGGACATGCTGGTGAAAACTATTGGGTACTGAATTTTTGAACAATTAATAGAAGAAAAATAGTCTTTTAATGGATATGTAAGTCAAAGATGTATAGGAAAAATTATTTGCATTTGATAATATAATTTTTTAAGCAAAGTTATTTTTGCGTTGATGATTTAAAATTTAACAAAGCACGTGATGACCTATTTTTACCTCAACCCCTTTACAATTCATTCACCTGATCAGGTTTAAATCACAACTGAAATGAATTCTGTGTTTAGTTGCAAAGCACAGTTTGTGCGAAGTTCGTGAAGCTGTAGAGGGGGCAAGGCTGTTAAAGAAGGGTTATTGGATAGAGATTCATTTGGACACTGCTTTCAAACCAGATTAAATAAGGTAAGAATATTTATATTTATCCCCATGAATGGAAAATACCAAGTCAGCCCACCGTCGATTTACGGGAGCTATTGCAGCGTGTTATATATGATTCATGTTCCTTCAATTTAGTAGAACCCATTAATCCGCTAGGTTCAGACAACATTCGTTAATTACCTTGCCCAATTACACAACTAACTAGCTAGTGACCAGCTTCCTGCCTGCAAACCTTCGTCTGAAAGGCGATGCATTTAACCACCAAACTAATCTGTCGGATGCGTGAAGTATTTGCTTTATAAAGCCTTGCTGTGCATTATTCTTATCAACGACATTCTTAATACAACAAAACTTCCAATAAACAATACATCTTTCTTTTAGGCGTCTATTTCTGCGATGTTTCGAGCCAGTGTTTAGCCAGGTTGTGTGTAGCACGAAGAGATCAATACGGTCGGGGCGGAGATATCTATGTAAAGTTCCTGGAATAAGTCCTGAACCCACAATACTTAGTTTAAAACAAAGTAACACAATATAAGAATGCACAAGATTTGACGTGAAACTTTAAATCCAGCACATCTAAAATTTTTGGAATTACTGCAAGCCCAATGCAAACCGTAGTAATTTTACGCTTTAATTATTCTGTGAATTTTTAGTTAAAAACCTATACACTAGGTAAAACTACATAATAACTTATATTTTTACTGTTTTCGTCATGTTGCAACATGCTCGTCTGTCCACTTCTGCAACTTATGAACTGCACATACTCTTTGGAGTATTACAAATTTTATTAGTATAAACAAATGTGCAAATGGCTTTATTGATCATCTCGTTGAAGTATGCTTTGTTTCTTTAGACCTAGAATATAACAGCATGGAGATTTCACAGCAAAATAGAATACAAATAACAGTGATAACCTCAAGAAATGAAGCTAGCAAGTGAAGCGTTCATGCGGGCTTATGTGGTCACCTTCATGTTGCCTGCATGCAACGAGTTAGCTTCAAACCATGCAAACTTAAATCATAATGTAATTTTATTATTTAGAGAAATGTTTTAATCATAACCAAATGTATTGAACCGTTTCGTGTTTTACCTATAATGACATCGACGAAGAAAGCGTTGAATCTTTCGAGCTGCTTGATGTTGCTTCCTCTTAGTTAAATGACATCTGCAACCATAACAGATTGAACACAAAATTCCCATATTTATGTTATTCTAGCGGTGTGTTGTATATGCATTAAGTCGTTCTTTTAATTTTAGTTGACAAAATAATACATTGGGTTTTAATCTTTTAAATAAAATTTATATTAAATCTGGTGCAAGTAACACAGAAACGTAAATAACACAAAGCAAATATAAGTCTCAATTAAATTTATATCATTCACAGATCACCTGAGAGCTTCCTCAATCAGTTGAACTGACGAGGGTTGATCTGTACACTTCTCAAATGTGCGAGTGTGTTTGTAGCTGCGATAAAATGACTGGATAAGTATAGCAGCATGCCGGCTTCGTTGAAAGCGTTTCTGCTCTTGGTATGAACGGAATTTACTCTGGATCAATACAGCAGCTTCATTCATCTTCTTACATGTTGCGAACTGGGGAGAAACAATATATGAAATTCAAGCTAAAATAAAAAATATAGGAACAGTTTACCTCTTTCCTATCCTCAGCATGCTTAGAAAATAAATCAAATTGAGTAATAATGTTCGGATAATAATAAAAAGGACATACCATATGGAATTTACGATAGCAATGCTGTATGAGAAGTGAGGCTCTCAGTTCATGTCCACTGAATGTTAATCGCTGCCAGATTATAAAACATGCAAATATGGTTAATAGTAGAGTTCAACACTATTATGAAATGGGAACAGTTATTTTTTTTTTATTTAGTGCATGCAATATAATGGCGAGTTTCGTATGTTAGGATACAAGATAGGATATTCATGATTTATCCATGTCGATTATTCACAGTTTTAGTACAACCCATTTATCTATGGTACATTTCGGATAAGTGTCACTCCCACATTATTTGGACTCAATAACCAGCCCTCCAGCTAACTGAGCTTTTCAACAAGACAAAAAATTAAATAATAGTAGTAGTAAGTTGATTAATTAAGGTTGATATTTAAAAACTCCAAACTTTAACAATATTCCGTATTTAATAGTTAAAAATTTTTAGCAATCATTCTAAATATTCCTGTTATAGTGACAGGCAAAAATATCAGACTGGAGGTTTTATAATAATTTTTAATACTAAAGAGTTGTGACAAACGTTACAATACAGGACACTCACGTCTTTATTATAAGCTAACAGCACAGTTTTTGCCGCAAAGTTAAGTTGGCGGTGCTCTTGATCAGTCAAACGAAGTGAATTTAAGTGATTTTCATTAACCCTGGAGTTTGGTGGAAGTTGGAGGAACTCACTCCAGTTCATCACAGATTCTGCATCACGCTGCAAGGGCTGCATGAACAAAGCACTTTCATTTAGATTAGATATTTATATTTTAAAAGGGAAGTTTAATCTATTTTTTTTAAATTAGTACTTATTTAGAACTTTTTTCTTGTCTGGAGAAGATTACAGCCCCAAATTTTTCATAAAAAATGTTAGAAAATCATGTCGTTATCAAAAGTATTTTAATTAAATTTATTGTTTTCACAATGTATTTTATGAACTGAAAGACCAGTTTATAATAAATATCAAATAGGGAATTTAAGGTATTCCTTAAAAACCCTACCATTTTGCAAGACTAACTCTGTTCGCATAAGTGCCGGCTGTATAATCATGCAATTACAAAAGAAAGATGATGACATACTGGTCATCTTTGCTGTAAACACTTTTCTTCTAATTTTATTTTCGAGTTTAATTCGAATCAAATATTCATCATGACAGAGTTTTAAAAACAAAATATTAAGCATCAAGTGTTTATTGACATATCACACAATTTTCTTCAGGGCCTTAATATAATAATTTTTCTATAAACATTTTTCCGGTTTTATTTATTTATTTTATTTTTTATGTGTTTTGACGGCCACATCTAAATATACCGAAAGAAAATAATTGATTGGATTATGGAGGTGTTTTAACGACTGTCATTTTGCTGTCTTTTTCTAATTTTATATAAACATATTATAAACATATTAAAATTTAGGACACTCAAAGATAAACATATTCAAATTTAGGACACTCAAAAGTGTTCATTTGCGATTGTTAATATCAGCATCTTATTCATTATAGAACATGATTCTTATCCAAGTATGGGCTGAACCGCATCATCGCTGTAGCATTTAAAGATCATAATAATTTGTTTATTTCCATGCTGTTAGTGTACTTGGGTGTGTTCGTGTTGTGACATGTTTAACTATTCCATACAACTTTATTTCTTTCTGCTAGTTAGTATTTGTGCCACACAGATTAGGGATAGGATAGGGAATAGGATATTTATGTGTATCCCCGTGAATATCGTCGGGTTACCGTAGAACCCATTAATCTGCTGGGTTCAGGCAATGTCCGTTAAGTGTCTTGCCCAAGGACACAACTGAATAGCTAGCAAACAGTTTCGAAGCTGCAACCTTTCGGTTTCTAAGTTTCTAAGTCGATGTTTATTGTGTGAAATAACCTTGTTTAAAACCCGAAGTCATATACATTGACATTGTTATTTGCAATTAGCTTATCTTCTGAATCATGTAAGTGTACCTACCTAAATTCTTTTTGAATTCCAGAATAGATATAATAAATTAATAAAAACAGTCTAATTTGTTCGGAAATATTTAAACAGAAAATACCTGATTGTTCTTCCCACTTCCACAGCGGGATGTAACGAACTTTGGCAGTGATCGTAATGATAAATCTGAAAAAAACGTCGGTAATTTGTGTTTTTCAGTGCATCTGCCTGATATAATCAGTGTGATAACTCAACCATGGGTAGAGCGTAAAGGGTCTCTTATGGTCTTTTACACAAAAATACAAATAGTTAAATTGTTTCAGAAATTGTGTATGTTATTTGTTTCAAGATACCCATAGATATAAACTGGATCCAAACCATTAGCATTTAATTGACCCAACCAATTACACAACATCCATGTAACTTGATAAAAAATATGTCTTATATTATATGTAGCGATGAAAAATTATAAAATTTGCTTTATGACAACATAAATGAAAAATGACCTTCAGATGCTTTGTTGGCATTAGAAGTCGACTCCAATATTTGTTCAGCAATCAATGTCATGTTTCCAGCTGTTAGTGAAGGTTGATAAAAGTGTTGGTGCAATATGTAATTGTTTTAAAGTGTCCAATCACATTTATGTAAATGAAATCTACCATATAATAAGATAGGATAGAAGAGAAATTCAGATATTCATGTTTTATCAACCAGATTATCTTGTGCTCACTTTAAGTTTATCAGAGCAATTCCAGTGTGTTGTAAATAATTTAGACTTGAATATAGTCTGGCCGGTTAGTCTGGCGATTAAGTGTGTCGTCGCTAGCTAGACGGTTGTTTCCTTGCAAGGCATTTTACGGACATTTCCTGAACTAAGCAGATTAATGGGTTACCAAATTGAAGGAACGTGTCTATCATATACAACACACTGAAATAGCTCCGGTAACCCGACGGTAGACGCGAGGTGATCTACCGATTGCCCGTGTGTTAACCCCCTTGGTTTTTCCATCCACGGGGATAAACATGAATATCCTATTCTAGACGATCTTTTAGTTTTAGTACAATATATCAATCCACGGGCTTTAAGTGCTTTGAACAAGCACACAACTGTCTACACAATAGTTAAATAGTAAAACATGCCTACTTAATACGATACGCAATTTAACCACAGTCGCCAGAAGGTATATTATCGCTTTTTCAGATCTAATACGAAATATTTAATTAGATCTTATACAGTCGGGTCAGTTTCCTTTAACTAAGTGTTTTTCAGTGTTACCAGTAGCACCTGATACTTCAGTGTTACCAGTAGCACCTGATGAGTTCTACATCTCTAAACTAACCTTTTGGTCTGAAGTAACTGCCACAACACATTGGATGATCAACTTGACGTGATTCTGCACCATCGGTTGGGAACAGTGGCGGGGGACTGTTTTCTGCAGGAGAGGATGGGTCGTCCATTGAATCCTCACCAGAATCCAGTGTCTCAGTTGTTGCTGTGTCACCTGAACATGGAAAAGCTATGTAAAACATAACTAGAAACTTTAAGAATTGGTACTACCGTTAGAACTGGTGTCCAATAAATCTTCTTCTATGCCCTTGCTCAGTGTGGGTAAGGGAATTCAAGATCTGATGGAAAAAAGAGGGATGTTTGAGTGTAAATAATGTTAATTCATCTCCAACTGAGAAAATTGAGGACCTCTTGAATAATTGATGATGACCATGTAAGCTTGCTATTCCGGTGGGTGAGCGACCAAGGAAATCAACGATGTGTAGTTGCGCTGCATCCCATCCCAACAAAAACTCAGCACAGTTGATATGCCCCCTCGCGCATGCCCAGTACTGCAGTGCCAAATATTAGTTAACTGCAATGAGCAATTTTGCACTCATGTTTATCCAGTTGTGAGAAAAAGGCGCTGCAGGGATGATATACCACATGCCTACAGTCAGGTGCTTGTATATAATGGGTACACTTTACCCAATAACACATTTAATAACTAGCATACAGATTCAAAACTACCTTTTGGCCAACAGTCCGAACTACTAAGCAAACTGGCCACACAAATTTTATAAAGCAGAACTGGAGTCTCAAAACCTTAAAAACCATGAGTTTGCCATAATTAGTTTTGCTATTAAACATATATCAAACTTTCATGGATTTACCTAGATATATATATATATAAATATAATCAACAATTTCACATTAATTTTTTAAATATTATATACTCACCAATGGAGAGCATCCAAACTTGTCCACGTTGCCTGGGCTACATTCCCCATTTACAAATGGGGTCCAATCAACTTCGCTTTTCCTGAGAAATACATACTTTTGAAGAAATATTTATGGATGGGATTTTTATATAATGTTGTGTCGAAATTATGCAATCACAAGGATTTTAACATCCAACAACTTTATTTAAAACTAGAAAAATAAACTAATTTAATGTACACTTAAAAGGTAAGGTCAACAAGTTAAAAAATAAAATATAGTAATATATGTTATTAAATATATAGTGCGTATTGTACACTAGCGGAATTAGGCAAGAGTAACCAGAAACAATGGAGTAAGGTTTTTGTAAGGAGGTATGAGAAACGTGACTTAACTACCCAGGACCAAAAAATTAAGCTCTTGTAATTTGAAACAGTATTTTTTCTTCGACAATCCAATCGGATTCCATATTTCCATGTAAGTAAAATGATAAACTATTTTAGGATAAATGACAACTTTTTGTATCGGCCAATGTAAAGAACTTCTGGTGTTCTTATATCAATGTCACCCTTCTATAAACATTAAGCAAGGCAAGCCTGTTTAACCAAATCTTGTAGATATATTCTGCACGATAAAAAAACTGTCCATTTCTGCTTTGCAGATTTCTAATATCCAGTAAAACTGCGTGTAGGCTATCTAGTTCACTTTATATACGTTCGCATGATAATAAAAAAAAAAATCTACAAAACAGTTTAGTACGCCTGCGAGGGACGTTTGGTGGCACAGTCCAAATTATTTTAACATGATAAAAATAGCTTGCTTCAATCTTGACCCCCAATTTTATTTCATACGAGATCTGCCGGTGGTGTTGTTGACATTAAAATAACCATTCAACAGTTTAACATGTAACAAGCGGGGTTTGAAATAAATATTTTGATGTTACAAGAAATTTGTATCATAAAACAACCGAAAATTTAAAAAGAAGTAAATTAAACTAAATTTCTGCGCTATTACCCAAATGAATGGAGTGTGTGAATAAGGTCTAGGTATCCAAGCGCCGCTGCACTGTGAAGCAAACTCATACCTTGAGTACCCTGCACATAACAAATATTGAAATTGTGAGCTAAATAAACTAGTTTTTTTAATATCATTAAATATAGTGTAAAGCATCAGCCAAAAAAATGCTACCTAGAAAAACAATAAATAAAAAAAATACTCTCCGGGTACTTAATTTTTTTTGTATGCTTACTAAATCCTTACTGTATGAATGTAAATTAATTGTTATTCAAAAGATAAAGCATTTTAACTACTCTGCAGCAAACCATACGTATTAAATATTTAACCAAAGCATGGGTTCGATATACAGTAGCGCTTATTATGACCACGAATAATATGACCAGCCGCTTATTATAACCAATTTGGTAGGGTCCAGAATTTCTCCATTTAAAATTTTCTGTTTAATATTACCAAATTTCTGATAATATGACCAACATTTTCTCTATCTCTCTTATTACAGTACAGTATATTTTCCCGTCCCTTTTCAACATGCGCATATTTTCTGTACGCATGCATGCTGCGTGTGTGCTTCGTACCAGGTCTTGCAGACGTAACAGTCACATTTGTATGACATAGATTTACTAACACAGTACTGTTATTTACTTGATACATATTGTACAGTATTTAGTTTTACCGTATCTGTACATTACATTAATATGGGTGGTTCCACGGCAGCCACCGGAACCAGGAATTTAAGCTATAGGAGGCCCATTACTCCAACGCCCCGAGCTAACATGGATCCGGGATATAGCGGTCAAGTCGGCCAGTGTCCTGAAGGAAGCTGACTAAATGTTTGACCGGGATAGATGCGAGATCATCAGACTAGGTTGCACATGCCGTGCGCCTGAGGATGGGTTGGTGCTTAGCCAAATATGGATGACCAGTGATGATCTGAAGAATAGATCGTAACTGTCTCCGCCGCAGCCACATGAGTTCCTTGTATCATCCCTGCAGCGCCTTTTTCTCACAACTGGATAAACATGAGTGCAAAATTGCTCATTGCAGTTAACTAATATTTGGCACTGCAGTACTGGGCATGCGCGAGGGGGCATATCAACTGTGCTGAGTTTTTGTTGGGATGGGATGCAGCGCAACTACACATCGTTGATTTCCTTGGTCGCTCACCCACCGGAATAGCAAGCTTACATGGTCATCATCAATTATTCAAGAGGTCCTCAATTTTCTCAGTTGGAGATGAATTAACATTATTACACTCAAACATCCTCTTTTTCCATCAGACTTGAATCCCTTACCATGTTAAACCAAAAGCAAAGAAAAAATTGTTTGCATTTAATATCTGGGTAAATACCCAATATTATATCAAAATTTCTTATCCGTATGCCATGCCATAATTTATCAGCATTTGCAAATTACGTAGGGCATGTATAAAAATTTATATGGTAAAGAATAATTGGGTAGTTGAGAATATAAAACTTACTTCATGACCAAAGTCAATCGCACAACTTCTCCCAATCATCAAATATCTACTGTACAAATTCTTTAACAAATTCACCAGTCTACCTTCTTCACCACTTCCCAAGTGATTTGTTGCTTCTGTTTTTAGATATCAGTAAATATAAAAAGTACCAACAGTTCGAACTCTTACATGAGCCACTTGACTGAGCTTTTTTTGCAATTTTGCAAGTATTAATCATTTTATCTTTTTTTTGTGCCAAAGTTTTTAAAAAAAAAAATAGTTTTAAATTTCTATGTTTTTAAATTTAACTTGAACTCCTTTAAATATAATAAAATAATTATTACATACAATCAGCTCATACTTAAATACAAGAACAAATTTGAAATTCAATATATATTAACAAGTTTCTAAATTTTACACATCATTACTAGATTTTGTTTGGACGATTGTATTTAACCTATGTAGACTTTTTAGTAATAACTTAAATTCTGCGATCAGAGGTTTAAGAAGAAATATTTCAACCTCTCAAAGTGTATTGCGCGCCACCATGTTGATTGTTTAACCCAGCACTTGTACCCATGGAGTTCAACCTTTCTTCCATCTTTTCCAGCCGACTTATAATAGAAAGTTTGAACTGGTCTTCTGTAAACATGATGTTGAATGTGAGAGCACAACAATTATACACGTAATTACTATTGCCACTTTCACAATTTTTTTAACATAAAGTACAAATAATAACTCACCATTTAGCTTGAGCCATTCTGAAGCCAGCTCTGTATGAGCTGGTGTGATTTCTTTGTATTGAAAAGGAACTGGCCGTGAGGCTATAATACCATTACACACAACAGTAAGATCCACTTGACCAGCTTTGTGAGCTAAAATTAGAATGATACAGTGTTTCATTACTTTTATAAAGGTTTATGTTACCTGGAAGCATAACAGCGTAGCACCCCATTTTGAACATTGGTTGCAGGGACTAACAGATTCCCAAATGTACAAGTAAAGTTTCCACAGAAGCTCCAACTACCAGTAATTAAAACCTTTACTCCTCCCTAAACAACATACATTTGTAAGATTGTAAATAAAAATGTTGAAAAGATCACCTCAGTGTAAGACCAATCAGGGGAATATTCTGTAATAGGACCAAAGGTTTCCAAGAGGTTGTTAGTTGCCATATCGCTGTAACTCTGCATTGAACTACTTTCATCTAACACTGTAATGTATAAAGAACCATCACATTGTACAATCGCAATTATTTAAACAACATAGAGATATTTAGGAATATTATATTCTACAAAAAACATATGGCTATTATTGTTCCAATTTAAAAAGAGATGCATAATAATTTTACACGATTTTTTTCTTGTGTCACTTATAATAGCTATGCATTATTGCTGGTTCTATATTTATGTTACAAAAACCTCAAGGTGAATCTTCTCCGACCACAAACATTTTTTCGTTAATATTCTTTGATACCCGATATCTCGGAACTGGCAACAAACACTTCAAATTTACTCCATATTTGAAATGAAGGGACAAAGGTATAAAAACTGCTCACTCTATTTTATAGGAAGTTCTAGATGTACAAAAGAAACTAGAAAATTACAATTGGAAAAAGAGTGTCAGCCACCAGCATTTGTTCTTAAATGTACAGTTGCTTATTATATATACAGAGTGATAGTGAATTGTAATTGTCTTATGATTTTATATTTTAGGTAATTTTCAGGGTAAACATGGCTATTTTAATTACATCAGCAATGTCTATTTGGAGCAAAATCTCATCACTATTCAAGAAATTATTAAAATTACAAAATTAGCAAATCTATACTAGATGTCCCTATCCGCCAGGATAGAAATAACACCTCAATCCAATATAATTATTGTTTTTGCGTGATCTTCAATGTAAACATTATAATTTCAATTAAGGTCATTTTCTAGAACGAAATTAAAACATTAATAGAATACCTACAAATGGCCATTTACGTGTTTACATATAACCATCAATTACGTATAACCATCACTATTTTTAAAGGCCATTTGGACTGTACACTAGTTACATAGAAAGATTTCCAAAACAAAAAAAGGTTTGCTAAATTGCAAGGGAGTTTTGGCATTCACAAAAAGTTTTGCCGATCATAAAATATTTTTATTAATTCGAAAATAGTGTCAATTTAAAAATTTTTTTTACTGCACAACAATTTTTCGATTGCCCTTTTTGGCCACTGTAGCTAAGAATAAATTTGATGCCATTGGCATTTAAAATATGGCCTGCTGCCTTTCCCCTATTAAGATAAACTCCAAATTTGCTAATACACATCACATAAAATAAATGTTTCCCGATTGGACATTTGCTTTGTATAAGTTGTGGCATGATAGTGGAGTGATCACGGGATGGGTATCTGGGGCAACTGCATTTTTTGTTTGTACTGAAATTCACTGTCACTTTATGTTGGATTTGAGTGTCCAGCTGTTTTACACACAAGGAGTGTATTTTATCTTTTTTTTTGGATCTCCGCAGCGAAAGCTGGGTTAAAAATGAGTTTTATCGTGTTTTCCTAGTTTTTATATTATAAATTTACAAGATATCGCCTATTAAACATTATCAGTGCCAAAAAGGCCAAAAAAGCTGTTGGAAATTCCCCTTGTTTAGTTTGAAAATAATACGCCTCCATACATCAGAAAGATGATTTTACCCTGTTTATGGCGACAATGCATACATGTCATGAGTGTGAGAAAGAAAAAAATGTAAGAACAATAAACAGAGTAAAATCAACATGCATCCCTTGGGTTCAAAGTGGTCACCCAATTATTCTTATTGTCCATCCTGACAAGCTAACTTTACCCAAAGCATCATATAATAAAAAAATAGTTTTAATGATGTTTTAAAAATGTTAAGAGTTATTTACCTGGTTCCCACAGTTGCTGAGGAAACAAATCACTGACAGCACTCTCGTTTGACGAGTTGTTCTGTGACAAGTGTATTTTAAAATTTTATTTATGAGAACACATTTTAAAACCTTCTTTGTAGTTATGTAATGGTAACATTATACACCAAAGCGGTAGCATCATGGTAACAAAACAGCGAGCTGGGTATTTCAAGTATATTTTGCCAAAATATTTTTTCTGTCAATAATTGTATTTATCAAATATCTGTAGTTTTTAATTTAGTAAGATTAAAGATTATAGTTTTAACTTCAACATTTAATTAGTTTGAAAAAATTGATAGAAAAGTAATAACTGTATGGACTTGGTTACAGCATTTATCCCACATCAAGATGCAGAAATTTAACACAATATTTGTTTAGTGATAGCTCAACTTTGTGTACTGTTTATACCACTGATCTAATTGATTTTAGACCTCGCTATTGTAGGATATGTAAAGTGGATAGACTTCCAGTCACATTAAGCCTAAAATAAATAAAAAGTTGCACATATTAGCATACCGAATTATTATTTCAAAGTGTATTACTGTCATGCCAGGGTTCGAAGTAAGGGATCGCTATTCACGAACCATTTTTTAAAGGTGGCATATTACAAAATTTAACAAAATCGGGTAAAATATAAATTACCGGTGGACTTTACTTTTAATAATATATCCTTAACACGTTAACATAACACTGTTTGCCTTCAACATAACATTTAACAATCACATTAATATTACATTTATTTACATTCCCTTTACTTTGCATTATTGGCGTATAATTAGCATTTCTATCACAACGCAAAAATAGCCATTATGCGTTAATATACCTCGATTCCTTTATTTATGATTGGCGAGTTGCGACACACCCCTTTTTCCAAGGCTTGGTTTGGTCGATATTCGTCCTATCCTACTTGCATTAAACTTACGAGAAATTTATTGCAGTTTTCATTACTACTAAATAACGGTACTGTTTTTAAAATGAAAACGATTTTCTTCTAACCCGCGCATTTCACCAATTGTTTCAAAACCATTAATTCGAACCCTACATGCACCTGATATAATTTAAAAAGCCTAACAAAGGCTCCACCCGGAACAATTCTAGTTACAATTTTTTTTTTTTGGTCCACATTGTCAAGGGCCAATCTCATAAAGCTGACTCCCTACCTCATTCTATGTAGTCTTTAACGCACATGTTTTTCTTTTTTAATTGTCTTAAGCCCAGTGAATTACAATTAAATTTGCAACCCGCATGTCCTCATATTTATGAATTACTTTGCATCATGTTTGTTAGCATTTTTCTGGTAAGAACTTTTAGAGACAAAAGTTAGAGAAGCATTATCTACACGATTTAAAGGACAGGATTAAGTCAAATTTGTTTGCAATAACGTGCTGCTATGTGAATAAGGAGACTAAGGAAAAGATACACTGCCTTACATGTACACACGGATAGAAAGCAATAGCTTTGCATGGACCTAGGGTCCTGGGCCTACAGTAACTCATCTGTAGTATTAATTTCAATGAAAAAACTAAAAATTAAAAAAGCTCTTGTTAACTTTCCAGTTCTAAATTTGGAGTTGCAAGAGTCTACAAGGGTACTTTGCACACATGAGCATAGAACCCATAAGAAAATAATGGCCAACGGGTGCTACAGAAATCATAGCGCAAATGCTGACCATAAACATTGAGGAATTTGCTTGCCCACACTCTAAAAATATATATATGTCTTATTATACTTAATTACTAAATCATTTCTTTAATATATACTCCTGTTTTTGGCAGTTTAAATTTGTTTCCTAGATGTTCTGTTTAACCTCTGCCGGCCATGTAATGTGTAGTTTATCTTGTTATGAATTTTATATCAAGTATGCATATTGCTCTTGACATAACATATTCTTTACCTTTGCTCTACCTTTACCTTCAAAGTTAAAGCCACTGCTACTTGTAATTTTGTTTTAGGCGTTTACCTATATATTCCTATTGTACATTAACAGATAAAAGCATTAAGTACTAACAACATTTTTGGAAATCACTAACAAATTGGTCAAATCGGTTATATACAGCATGTCAGTGAAAGTGTTATCCTTCATAGAATTAACATGTGTGTGAAAAAATTAAATACATCACCAATTTCTGGCAATGCCAAAACCAATACAATGTTGAACTTACTTGGTCAGCATCAATTGAAGCAGATTGATCCGAGTTTTTTGATGTTGATGTGGTAAATAGACTGTCAACATCAAATACATCAAATCCACCATCGGGGACCGAAGAAGATTTTAAACTTTCCACAAAAGGAGATTGTTTTGGTTGAACAACACAACTTTGGCAGTTTGGGACCATCACATCTTTTACACCTGCAGAAAAAGCTGTATGCGTCCCAGAGAAGCGTCGATTTTAAATACAGTTTAGCCCATTAAAAAAGGGATTAGTTCAGTTATTTTCAATCCACTTTATGTCCAATGCCCTTTATGCTAGGGAGGCCACAAGGCGAACAGTCAGTCAGCTAACAAAAGCGTAATTAAGTTTTAACCAGGAAAGGTAAGTTTATATTTCATTTAAAATTGTTTTAATACCATTGTTTTCTACACTATTGAATTTTAAATCCCAACTTTGCTTCTGTTGCACTCTTTAAAGCAAAAATAAGTCACATACCATAATCTGCCAGTATTGGAGGTGTATCGACATTGCATTCCTTGTTTTCTGTCTGTATATCCATGTCATTCGTCAACTTTTCATTGAGTGGTTGGGCAGATTTAGTAGTGTCATGCTCAGAAACCTTCAATTGTTGAGCACTCAACACATTGGCACATAGAGGTTTTATGCTGATGTGATTTTCCATCAGGCGCAAGTTGGGTCTTCCTTTCGTCCCTTCTATGTCATTTTTTTTAATTCCAGGCAATTGGTTACCCATACTTGAATCGTCACTATGAGTTGGTTTTATCATGGGAATCACGGAACCAGGTAAAAATAGTTCTGTGGAATTTGAAGCCCTTCTAATTGTTGCATCATTTACAAGAATAAGAGAAGCATTATTGCAGAAAATAGGAGTTGCAGACTGGTTCATTTTCACATTAGATGTAGTCGAGTTGCTGCTTAGAGAGACATGGCTGCAATTCTGAGTAAATTCAATGTTTCCATTTGCCATTATGACTCTTGGCTTCATAATTCTTTGAGTAAGCCTATGATAAAGTCAAAGCAAAATAAGTAGCAAGGAAATAAATTGGTGGATAACATACCCATTCTGCAAAGGTAAAACTCTGTGTCGTTGCTCGAAGTAATGATTCTCTATCAAACTATCAACAATAATATCCATTGATTCTGGATCCTGTTGTTTAAATAATTTATAATATGGAATGGTTGCAGTTAAACCATGTCAATTCAACCTAAGCTAATTTAATTTTTGATGTCGAGTTAAGTAAACAAACACCTCAAAACAACAAATCCTAATAAAATTTATCTGTAAATTATATATTCTGTTAGTCGACGCCAAAATGATTACCGGTATATCTCAGTCAGGGTTAATGATGTTATTTTAACATCATTTTAGACCAGTATTTTTAAATCGCAAATTTCTAGTCCTATTCCAAATTAGTTTTCGACTAAAACCACAATGCAATTAAAATAGAAAAGAAAAAAATAACAGTCTGTGGCATAGCATCAACATGAAACATAAAATTATATAACAAAAGAACATGTTAATCTGTATTAATACACAATAAGATAAATCCCATTTAGTATTTTCACAGGGTTGCTTCTTAAATGCAAATAAGGATGCGTAGTTGGAAATGATTGCCCTTCTAAATAACCTAGTTATAACATATCAATCTTTGTAAATTACTAAAAAAAAAATTCAAATTCTATCATATTATGAAGGTTATGAAATTAACTAAATTTTATAATTGATAAACTGCATTTTTTATTCATTTTCTTCGATAATATGTTAAACGTGGAAACCAAGTTATGACAAACAACTGTTATGAGGGCAATTAACACATCTTTTCCAAAGTGGACATAAATTTATCTGCTACGGTTTCTCGCATTAAAAAAATCTGTCTTCAATTATTTATTGGTTGTCCATTTACAAATAGTAATTACGAAATAAATAGATTTATCCGGGTGAATATCCTTTTTTAAATAAAGTTTATAATGTAATATGAATGCAAAAGCAATTGATTTCCGTACTAACTTGAGCAGTTAATTTTTAAGAAGATTTACTACATCTTTAGTATGATGTTAAGACAGGGGTGGGCAACTTCTCTAGTCGGCGGGCCAGATGTGGGAAAATAAAGTCCTTGGTGGGCCCGTTTATTAGATGACTAATATTTAATAACTTAACCACATATTTATTTACTAAATTACTGCCATAGTTTCTATGTTTCGTCAAATAATGACGACTAATGTTGTACTCTTTTACTAACGCAACACTCTGACCATACAGTAAACTGCTTTGTTGCCAACCTTTGTAAAAATACTTTGGTATTTGTAAAAAATACTTTGGGGACACTTCTTTCTAATCTACGTTTCATAGGATACTCCATGATTAATAATTCTTAATAATTATAATAATCTATATCTATATTTAGAATTTAAATATAACTAATTACAGCTAAAGAAAAACTAACCCTAACAGTCATGTTGTTACAGTACCCGGCAGTGGGTGATGTTTACAATGTTCTCTGTTTTGACCTTATATTGTTTGTTTAAAAAGTGTAAAACCCAATGGTTTTAGTGTGTGGTTGGATACAGACAGCTAGCCGGACCTGGGCCACACATTACTGGTTATTGTTATACAGTCTGGGGGCCGTTCAAAATCCCTTCACGGGCCGGACCCGGCCCGCGGGCCGTATGTTGCCCGCCCCTGTGTTAAGATGTCAAACAATTTGTAAAATAATACTAGTACTGTATTGAGTTTTATACCAGTATGTTATTTAAGGCCAGTTACCATTATATAAAGTATCCGGCTTATATTTTTTATAGAACACGTGTAATATAAAGGAAATATTTTTTTTAAGAACTTACCAAAGGTGATGAGGTGATGCTTGGCCATGGGATCCCCGTAACTACATAACATAAGAAAATAAACTAACGAATCGTAAAGACAAAAAACATGTAATTCAACTTACACATTGGATGCAACTGGTCTATCAATTCTTGTTTGGACAAATGCTGCCATTGCTGACACTGATGGTTCAATGATAAATCCCTTATAATTTGTTTGCCACTATCCTTGTATGGGTAGTTAAGGTAGTGAACAAGTACAATGTCTGGGTTCTGGGCAGATTCTTGACATTAAGTAAGAAAATGTAAATAGGACTGCATCATATACCTGAATAAACCAATAGCAACGTCGGTGAAATGTTGGTAAAATGTCAGAATGAACATATAAAGCTGTTATACATGGAGTACCACCCACCTAAAAATATTTGCATGTATGTTATTAACGGTTATTTTTTAAATATATAAATTTACTTTCAGCTTAACATGATCCTCTCTACACCATTTGCTCTTCCGTTTAGTTTTCCAAATGTACAAATCTTGTCTGTATTTTACTTTCTTTCTATTGAACATTAATAGGCATCCACTCTCAGGCCTGAAAACACTTGAATTAAATAATACTCAGTTCTACAATGATTTATGTTACCATATCGATTTTTTGTTACCATAACGTCAACTGGCCGGTTAGCCCAATCAATTAGAGTGTAGGTGGTTAGTCAGTTGTGTCCTTAAGCAAGCCACTTAACGAACATCGCCTGCACTCAGCGGATTAATGGGTTCTACTAAATTGAAAACATGTGAATCATACACAATACACTGCAATTGCTCTGGTAACCCGACAGTGGGCAAGAGGTGATCTGACGATTGTCTAACCCGTTTTTTCCATTCACAGGGTTAACCACAGGGAATCCTATTCTACCCAACTTAGTTTTTCCATTAATTGGTATAAAGCATGGTAAACCTATCCTATTTACAGTTAAATGCATTTCATATATAGGCTATAAAATACCTGTAAACTCTTGACGTTGTTATCCAATCATTGTGTTTAAGAAAGTTAATCAAAATAGAAGCAACTTCCTCATTTGTCATCCATACATATTTATGCTTGGGTAGGTGAGCTGCAGGGGCAGGGAGTCTGGTTCGCATGTCATCTGGGATTACTACTTCAGATTTCATTTTAACTACAATCTGCATCATCACGCATTACATATATTTCATAATGTGGTAAAACGAAACGAACTCCGACAATAACAAAAACGAGAGCGGCCAAAAAAGAAAAAAAGGGCAAGAGAGTTGTAATCATAAAGGTGGCACTAAAAAATCTTAACCCCTGTTGGATGCTCCAGACAGCCTTTGATTAAAATGGTCTTGTGGCCGAATGGTTTAGACGACCGATACACATACCGCATTTGATACAAAAATGTCTTGGTGACAAGCACACCATGTACTTGAAATTTAGTCCTCTAAAAAAGAAAAAAAAGAGCGGATGTGATATTATAAAATACTTATTTATCGGCACCGCTACTAGTACTCCACATAAAAAATTCTAATCAGTATAGTTTGAAATGCTAATTTCAAAGGAAAACGATTAAAAACTTTTAAGAATGTTAGCTAATAAGGCATATATGCGCACGAATCTAATAGGAATATACTGGTACAGCTGACTCAGTAGGCCTAAGTGTTGCATTTAAAACTTTTTAGTGAAATTTTATCGTTGGGCTTTTTTTCCAAAACTTGACGGTGTGTATGTAGGTACAAAATAGATGGGTAAGTGTTTCCGGCTCAGTGAGGCACATTTCACATTTATCTGAATCAATTAGGCTATCTTTAATTTATATAGTTGAGTGTTTGTTACTGTAGGGAGCCGTGCAGGTCGCTGCCTATTTCGCTAGATTGTTCCTTGTAGGCATCCGGGTAAGCCGGTTACAACACCTGATGCGATCTGCGATTCCCTACGCGCTATCTCGACTCTCGGAGGTGCGCTAATTACTTGAGGTTTTCTGCGTAACGACTCTTTGACTTCTGTAGTTCGTCGATAAATGCCTCAGTAGTTTTTTAACATCAATTGTATTGAGCAATTGAGGCGATTAACTTAGTACCAATTACGAGTTAAATCGTTAGATGTTGCAACGATATAGATTCCAGATAAAACTTTCAGTATAGACACATACAAGATGTTACTTAATGCGTTAGCACTCTCTCTCTCTCCTCTTTTTTAAGCAAAAGTGAAATAAACTTATAGGCCTATAGGCAAAGTACGACAGCTGTGCGGTTATAATCGTAAACCTAACTAGAGAGTGTCAACCACGTGTTTAACCATCACTATTTGTAAAACACATGTCGTATGCCATATATTCATGCTACAGGGTCCCTAACCACATTTTGTATTTTATACGCTGTGTATGTAGTTATTGTTTCTGCAAGCATAAACTCATGGGTCCCATAGTTATCAAACCAAACTTCTTCTCCGTGTGTAGGTAAAAAAGAACAATCATGATAGGTTTACAAAGATTTCATCACAAATGTTTTAAATTAAAGCTTTTTTTATGCGCTGTATTGAAATAAAGCTAAATTCCTAAAACAGTTCGATTTAGTTTTCATGGCTTCGGGGAATTCCCCATGGGCTTGGTAAATAATTTTATGTTTTTACATATGTGGGTCATGTTAACTATCAATTCTTAAAGTTTTAATCCGATTTGACGAATCCTTGTTGGAGATGTCAGTGCAATGTGGCATGCCTGTCACAATCATGAGTCAGGAACATCTTTTCGTTTTTAAGGAAGTTACCCTAAGTAAATGTTTTCTTTCTTTTAAGTTACACAGGGTGGCTAACGATCTAGCATTCCACCAAATCTGATCAAAATTAGAGCAGCCGGTTAAACGCTATGTTCCGAAAAGCTATTTTTTTTAGAAAAATAACCGTTTTGGATTTTAACGTCTCCGGGGAGTTCCCCTAGATTTATCACCCACAATTTTTCTCCTGTGTATCTAGACCATGTTGTCTAACAAATGACAAAGCTTTATTACTATTTTATTATTCCTTTTGGTAGATGTCGGGACGTCATGCCATACCTGTCACAATTATGATTTGAGAACAAATCTTATTTTTAGGGTATTTCCCTGAATATTATTTTTTATTTTTTCTAACTGTTAAATTAGTAGGTAATGCACTTACATTCCACCAAATTTGAATCAGATTGAAGCAACCGTTTAAGCGCTATGCCAAAAAAACTAGTTTTTTTAGAAAAAAATACCGTTTTGGTTATGAACGTCTCCGGGGGAGTTGCCCTAGATTTATCACCCAAAATTTTGCTCCTGTGTATCTAGACCATGTTGTCTAACAAATGACAAAGCTTTATTACTATTTTATTCTTCCTTCTGGTAGATGTCGGGGCGTCATGCCATGCCTGTCACAATCATGATTTGAGAACAAAATCTTTTTTTAGGGTATTTCCCTAGGTAAATTTTTTATTTCTTCCAAGTGTTAAATCAGTGCCTTATGCACTTACATTCCACCAAATCTTATTCAAATTGGAGCAGCCGTTTAAGCGCTATGCCACAAAAATCTACATTTTTCATAAAATATATCGTTTTGGTTTTTAACCTCCCAGGGGAATTCCCCTTGATTTATCACCCAAAATGTTGATTTCTGCATATCTAGACCATCTTGTCTAACACATGGCTAAGTTTCATTACGATTCCGTTATTCCTTCTGGTAGATGTCGGGGCGACATGCCATGCCTGTCACAATCATGATTTGAGAACAAAATCTTATTTTTTAGGGTATTTTCCTAGGTAAATTTTTTATTTCTTCCAAGTGTTAAATCAGAGTCTAGTGCACTTACGTTTCACCAAATCTTATTCAAAATGGAGCAGCTGTTTAAGCGCTATGCCACAAAAAGCTATTTTTTTAATAAAAAATACCGTTTTGGTTTTTAACCTCCCAGGGGAATTCCCCTTGATTTATCACCCAAAATTTTGGTTTCTGCACATCTAGACCATGTTGTCTAACAAATGGCTAAGTTTCATCACGATTCCATTATTCCTTCTGGTAGATGTCGGGGCGCCATGCCATGCCTGTCAAACCTTTGACGAAGAAAAAAAAAAAAAAAGAAAAAAAAAAAACGGACAAAAACAATATGTGTCCCAATTTTTCAATTGGGACCCATAATAATGATATTTCAACATGACGGAATGTCAGCGCAAATGCCAGCTGATGGGATCGTAAATCTTATGTAACACATAAGGTCGCTACATACACTTCCCCCCTCAGAGGTATGGTCATTTTAGTTTAGAATAACGAACGAAAAAGGGCCATACTTCGTAAAAGATATTACGTCAGAAAACGAAGAAATGAACTGAAAAAGTGTCGAACTCAAGGAATGGTACAAAAAAATAAAATCACGTATTTGTGGCGACAAAAGATGTAAAAATGTCCCCACGGTTGACCGTAAAATGTTCTTAAATTTGGGTCTAGCGGAAGTCCATTGGTAAGGTTCGAATCTAACCTGCTATACCCCGTCTATTCTAATCATGATTATTTTGGGTAAAAATCGCCATAGGTAAACTTTGGGAGCACAACCAATATCTACTTCATGATCGTGTACATGGTCAAAACAAGTCTCCACTTCAGGGCAGCAGTAAGCAATGCCGAGAAAATCGTGTTGACTACCAGGGTTTGAAATTTTTGTAGCATCGATCAAGAGTGCGAGTTTGGCAAAGTGATCAAATAGACTTTCCTACGAATGTATGGGCATCTGCATCTGCTGTCTCATTGCATCCTCATTAAGGAGTTAATTGAAGTTCTCCGTTGTAACTTGCGACTGATTTATTGAACCAAGGATTGCGCCGAAATGCTCCAATCCCATCGACGATAAGGGAATTTTTTTCGCAAGCGAAACCAAATCGTCCGAACTGGTTCTTCAATCGGAGTTAGAGAGGAAATTTTATGCCGAACATGGACATCAGCATGTTCTAAAGTATAGTTATCATACAAGTAGAACTTATCGTTTACACGAAATGTAAATGTCCTGTCGGGTGTAGTGCTCAACTAATCTCACACCTTCATAGACCACATCGTTTTTCAAGACTTGGCCGATTCGTAATGATCCGTTACTATCGGTAAAGCTAACGAGAGGACAAATGGAGAAGTAGGATTAATATTGAAAACTGTGGCGTAATGTGGCATTTATTTGCTCACATACAATTTCAGTATTTCCAACAGTTATTGCAGCTCGGGAATTATCCATCTTGGCTGATAGCACTTCAACTGGGAAACAGTCTTCCAGCTTATTAAATAGAGAACAGCGATATACTTGCAGTTGACATTCAAGGAATATATCGTCTATGGATTGATTGCTTAACCACCATTCTTGTAGAATTAAAACGTTAGTTAACCTGTGATTGACTTCTCCAAATCTGTATGAAGACTGACACGAAGGTTCTGATGGCGAAAGTAATCCAGAAATAATGTAGAATAAAGAACCGTATAGAGGTCAGATCTAACACTTAAAGGTCATAATCCTGTAAATGTCTTGGTCGAAAAATTGTCCGATTCAAATCGAGTTGTCCGTGGCTCATCTGCTGGCGCAATAGTTCTGTGTAAGTCAGTATCAAAATAATCAGCCTTATCAGATTTAAGTCTCGTCCGATAATTCGTCTTGTCCGATTGTTTCTCATAGGTGGTATCAATAAGATACTTGGTCGCAGTGTCCAATCCGAGATAAACAGAAAATATGGCGATTTTAAAGTATTGCACAAGACGCTATACGCCATATCCAACGTCTTGCTTGAGAGTTGTTTTGATCTTGTTTAGTCTTTTTCTTGAAATCTATAACTTCTAGTTTCCTTCTATTTGGTCTTCTCCAATAACCTCTTCCCCGATTGCTCCATTGCCCCGGTGGGTGTTCTTCGTCTCGGTCGTCATCTATGTAGACGGTATTGTCCTGATATCCGCTGTTCTTGAAAGCTGAATTTGACGGTCTGTTCACTAGCTTATTGTTAGGTACTCTAAGGTTTTCAACAACTGCTAAGTTAATTGAATGCAAATCGTTCAATGTAGGATTTGCTACCCCGGAAGAAGAAAATACCGCAGAATGTCGACTGTCGTCAATTATACTATCTGCTCGGCTGGACATCGCACCTAGCGAATCCGACGTAAATGCTTTGAGCGTGCTACGTACGTTTTTTGGCATACGTTCTAAAAACAGTTGACGCAACCATATTGTCGTATTTTCATCCGGGTAAGGACCTGTCAGTCTTAACATATCTTTCAGCATCTCCGATGGTTTCTGATCACCAAGCGGACCGAAGTTCATCAGTGCTATGATTTTATCAGTCTTAGAAACAGAATAGTTACTGATGAGCGCTTCTTTGAGGGACGTGTAAGGCAAAATTCTATCTCGTTTAGCTAACAAGTATTCAACGTGTCGGAGATGTCGTGGCCTAAGTGATTCTTCAACGAATTCAAACTTATCATCTTCCGAAACCACATCAAAGCGTCGAAAAATACTTTCCGCAGAATCAAACCATGACTCGGGCATACTTTCGGTGAATTCTGGTAAGTTTACAGACGATTTCTTCAAATAGTCCGTTAGACTATTTAAAACTTCGCTCAATAAAGGACCAGAACGCTGATGTTGTTGTTGGGAATCAATCGTACGGTTAAATGGAGTTTTAACAGAAGTCGCGTCAACGTTTAATGGCTTCTTTCGATAATAGGTTGGTTGTTTGACGTTAGACGTCGGCGATGATAATGAAATATTATCCACCACCAGACTAACGTCTTGTAGGTTATAATCTTCCGACCAATGATAATCATCGTCATAACCCGCATCATAACCATGATTATTACTTTCGGGGACAGGCAGATTTCGCTCCTTTTTAACAGACCTACCGCTAAATCCAAAGAATTTTCTCATTTTAACGGACTCCGTGGGTTAAAAATAATAATAATTAAACCGTACCAAATCAATATAAACAGAATAACTATAGTAAAACCAAAGAATTAATATAGAACTTAATTGAATTGTCCGGTGAAGTTGATCTCGTTCCCGTCGTAGTATATTTGGTCGTCCTTTGTAGAATCCTTCGAAATATCCGTTTGATCTCGCGTATATAATCCGTTGTTTGAACTTGACAGCTCCACGAACAATAGAACGGAAATGTCCAACGTTTGTTCTTGATGGCGAATGCGACGTTACAGTTAATGCAGAAATGTACCTCGAAACTTTAAGGAGCAAAGCAATGTAGTTGAAATTCTTCTTTTTCCGGCTTTCCAATCATCAATGCCACCTCAAAATTTGCTCAAAAAACAGGGTCACCAAATATGTACGGTCCTTCTTAGATCGGAAAGTTGCAAGTTCATATCACGTCGGGTAGTCAACAAATATGTAGGGAGCCGTGCAGGTCGCTGCCTATTTCGCTAGATTGTTCCTTGTAGGCATCCAGGTAAGCCGGTTACAACACCTGATGCGATCTGCGATTCCCTACGCGCTATCTCGACTCTCGGAGGTGCGCTAATTACTTGAGGTTTTCTGCGTAACGACTCTTTGACTTCTGTAGTTCGTCGATAAATGCCTCAGTAGTTTTTTAACATCAATTGTATTGAGCAATTGAGGCGATTAACTTAGTACCAATTACGAGTTAAATCGTTAGATGTTGCAACGATATAGATTCCAGATAAAACTTTCAGTATAGACACATACAAGATGTTACTTAATGCGTTAGCACTCTCTCTCTCTCCTCTTTTTTAAGCAAAAGTGAAATAAACTTATATAGGCAAAGTACGACAGCTGTGCGGTTATAATCGTAAACCTAATAATGATATTTCAACATGACGGAATGTCAGCGCAAATGCCAGCTGATGGGATCGTAAATCTTATGTAACACATAAGGTCGCTACATTACAATGGCTCTTAGATTCAGTTTGGAATGAGCGAAGGCGTGTTTCGATAGTTGATTTGTAAGTATTGATGTATATATTACTCCAGAAAGAGCCGTCAACATCTTTAAAGTTGTACTCCAGTTTCCATTTCACTTGGCATTTTCGAGGCTTCGTTACAACATGTTCGAGGGCTGCGTTGTAGTAGTCTTTACTTGTTGATTTTGTTTCAAACCATGATGATTCCCGCCAGTTAACTGGCAAGGCCGTGATTATCTGGGCGTACCGCATTTTTTTCACTTTCCGTTTCCGAAAGATGATACCTTTGCATTAAAGTTTCGAAGCTGTGAATTTGACCGGTTTCCGAAAGGATGTCTCCGAACACGCAGATCCCTGACTTTGCCCAATTCGTAAAAAGTACAGGTTTTCGTTTAACCTGGATGTTTTTGTTTAGCCAGAGTGGTTGGTCATTGGTTGTCATTTAACCTTTTCTTCTAATCATCTTCATCCAGCTCATTACGTTGCTGTGTAAGGTGCGTAGCGGTAGCAGAGTCTTGTAAATTTTGTTGTGTAATGCTAAATTGGAAGAAAGAATTATGTTTAGCGTATCTTGTGAGGTTAGATAAGTTTCTATATATTTCCATGGAGCACTATAGTCAGGGTTCATGAATTGTTTTATAAATTTACAGCGAAGACCAGTAATATATGACCGTATGTCAATCATGTTAGTTCCACCTTCTGCAATATTATTTATTAATAATTAATATAGATCTCTTTGCCCTTTCCCATCCGGAGCCCCAAATAAATCGAAACAGCTCTTTGTTTAAACGACGTACGAATGGTTCTGGTATGTCTGTTGGCACCATGCTAATTATGTGAAGGTAATGTTGGAATTACAAGGCTTTTAATTACGGTAACTCTTCCTAAAAGTGTTAGCCCGCGAGATGACCAGATGTTTAAAATCCTATTAATGTTGTCAATACAAGTATCGAAGTTCAAGTTGAAAATGGATTGCTTTTTTCCCCGAGATTGGTATTACCACACCGAGATATTTTAGGGTGTCTGATGGCCATGTTAGTGTTTTCTCCTTCAGCGGTTTGAGTATACAGCCTGTTTTAGTTCCGATGTAAAAAGCACATGATTTGTTGGTATTTAGCTTGCATCCTGATAAATGACCATAAACATCCAAAATGTTCATGCTTGTTACGATGTCTTCTCGTGAACCGTTCGTAATTATGAGAGAGTCGTCTGCGTACATCGACACTTTAAACCTTAAGCTTCCAATTGATATTCCCTGTAAGTTTTGGCATTGTTGAATTGCAAGACCCAATGTTTCGATAGCAAATAAAAATAGTGTTGGAGAGAGAGGATCACCCTGCCTCACGCCACGTTTAATCGGAAATGGATTCGATAAGTTGTTGTTATTTATTATTACTCCATTTGCTTGATTGTACAGTGCCTTGATCATGTGTATTAGGTTTGGTCCAATTCCGAAGTGCTCCAGTGTGGCGAAGAGATATTCCCAGCGTACCGAATCAAATGCTTTTGTGGTGAATCGATGCTTTCGGGAACTAATATAATTGTTCGTGTATAATGATCACGTGTATTGTTTGTAGAACCCGTGTGTGAACGACGTATATCTAACGAGTAATTTGCGTCGTATTTATGACAACTACACCGCCTTTGTAACTAAATGCCAGTCATTATGGCAATTAAAAAGGGCGTCGAAATGTCTCCCCACTGCTATATATTGCCGTGTATGTAAACGAACAAAATAATGCCACCATTCGCGATACTATGCGCTGCATTCTAAGTAATAGAATGCAGCTTACAGAATAAAATATTACCGTGCGTCTATAGTCTATTGTCTGAATTATATGCTGCAAGTTACTGGAGTCAGATTTAGACAAGCACCGACTTTACAAACTGGAAAGGACAGCCTAAAGTGACCTTTTGGTTTAGCGACGAGCGGCCAAATGCGCTTGCCCCGATAAGAGCAAAAAGAAAAGTAGGGGTGCTAAATTGTTGCACCCGACCGTGATATGAACACGCAACCCTTACCGAAGAAAAGTGTATAACCGAAGAAGCTTCATTTCGAAGTTGTTAAAGAACTAAAAAACACGCTTATAGAGAAAGAAACTTGAAGTTACCGCCTAGAACTGTTTATAGAAGAAACCGCCCTGAAGTGTTTTGTCATCATCAACTGAAGTCAGCGACATATATTGTTCAAGATTAAGAACTGTCTAAATCACCCGATTGAGCCAAGACCTCGACAGGAATCTGCGTGAACAACCAGAAGAAGTCGTTTTTTACAGCCCAAGTGAAGATTCGCCGTGGAAATCCCGACGAACGAAGAAAGAAAAATTCTTTTACGATCAGGAGTTTATTTTTGTTTGTTTTTTTAAATCATTTTAATAATAGTTTTTGGTTTTTTTATTTTTTTTGTTTCTGCCTATTTCAAATACTAATTGCTAGGTAATTGTGTGTGCTTGATAACTGCAATCCAGAGCCACCTGGTTAATTTTATTTGACTTTCAAAAAATTCGTAGTCCTAGGTTGGTTATTAAATACTTGGATACTACAATGGTGCATAATAGCGGTGTCTCATTTTACAGATTTGCAGACAGAAAGAACAAACCGACATCATCCACAAGTGCACGAACACCGTCTCAGAAAATGGTTAGTAGCGCTTGCGATATTTTGTCATATGACCCTATACGTCCATACAGCTACCGACCAAGCAGTAAATCAGGCGCGTCTATGTCTAATTTTCGTCTGTCGTGTGAGGTTAAAGTTGACTCGCCGTTTAAGTCTCGCTTTCGTTGCCACTTTGGCATAAATGGTCGTCGAAAAGTCCGAAAGGTAAATAATCGTAAGCGTAAACGCTTTAATAGACCGTTTTCGAAACGATTGTCGAAATCCGCTCCTCCTGGATCGTTATTTTTTGTTGCGGACTATAAGACTGGTACGCGCTATTTTGTGGATGAAAGTGAGGAATGTTCTGTTCTACCTCCAATGGATGATGTCAATTCATTATTTAACTCCGGAAATTGTTCATCTACGTTAAATGACACTAATATCAAAGTGTCTGGTAAAGAAACTGTTTTTATAAGTTTTAATGGCGTCGGTAAATTTCGTTGGAGTTTTCGCGTTGGAAATGTACTGCATCCCGTAATTGGTAGGGATTTCTTGCAGTATTTTGGTTTTAAAGTAGATGCGCGAAATTGTCGTCTTGTTAAAGTTCCTACTTATAAACGTGTGTCTGACATACGTTTCCAAAGCAGGCGGAACCTAGTTTTCGTATATGGAATATGTGCCCGCAATTATAACGCCAGTTTTCGTCCTTCGCTCTCAAGGGTTGTTCCTTATGTAGAAAATGGTGAGACTTGCCGTCTAAGTGCGTCGAATGTGTCGCGGAGTCGATTTCACTATAGTTAAGTCCGTTTGTACAAACGCTGCAGAAGTTAATAAATTAGCTACGGCTGTTCTTCCAGTTTGCAAAGCGTCGGTGCAATTTAAGCATAATAATATAAGAGATCGTACTGCCCAAAACGAATCGCCTGTACCACCACCCATTCCCCCACGCGTTACGTATCCTCCACCTGCTCCACAACAGGCAACGACGCCACCGCCAATTCCACGTCGAGTTACACGGTCTGGGTATAGAACCTATACGGTGCCAAGTTTGATCGAACGTATTGCCGTAGTTTCATAGTTGGTAAGAGCGCTGCGTTATGTGTCACTGACTATTAACATGTCTAATATTGGTCGTTATTACCTTTCGCCACCTTGATGTCTATATTTTGTTGCCCTATCGCACTGCGATGCTATTTGTTTATATTTTATTTTCCCGCTAATCAGCGAAGATATATGCTACTGATTTTAATTGCTTGGTTGGCGAAAGTATGGCCTCATGGGGTCATGTGATACAAATCGCGGCGTTACTGCCTTAATTGTGAGATGGAACAACTACTACGGTTTTTTACACGACAACAAAATCACGCACTCACAGACATTGCACCAGATTATTATGCATAGTTGTGTAGCCTGGCGTTTGATTGCCCAACACATGGTCTATTAGTTTTTTGCAGGTGCGAATGAATTCTACGTGGTGCTGTGAAAGGCGATCAAGAATTTTCCCTCAACATCGAATCTCACCACAACGAGAATAGGCATAATACTTTGTTTAAAAAAGCCTGGAAAAAGGGAGATATGTGGTGAATCGATGCTTTCGGGAACTAATATAATTGTTCGTGTATAATGATCACGTGTATTGTTTGTAGAACCCGTGTGTGAACGACGTATATCTAACGAGTAATTTGCGTCGTATTTATGACAACTACACCGCCTTTGTAACTAAATGCCAGTCATTATGGCAATTAAAAAGGGCGTCGAAATGTCTCCCCACTGCTATATATTGCCGTGTATGTAAACGTACAATATAATGCCACCATTCGCGATACTATGCGCTGCATTCTAAGTAATAGAATGCAGCTTACAGAATAAAATATTACCGTGCGTCTATAGTCTATTGTCTGAATTATATGCTGCAAGTTACTGGACTGGAGTCAGATTTAGACAAGCACCGACTTTACAAACTGGAAAGGACAGCCTAAAGTGACCTTTTGGTTTAACGACGAGCGGCCAAATGCGCTTGCCCCGATAAGAGCAAAAAGAAAAGTAGGGGTGCTAAACTTTTTTAAGTCCAGTGCAAGCAGTGCTCCGGGCACACGGGCTGTATCTGCATAATCCATTATATCGAATAGAAGTCTTATGCTGTTGGCTATTTGCCGATTCTTTATGAAGCCATTTTGCGTTGGACCGATGACATCCGGAACTAACTTTTTGAGCCGTAGGTTAATCACACTAGACAAAAGTTTGTAATCCACATTAAGCAGAGTAATAGGGCGGTAACTGTCTGTAGAGGCTGCTTCTTTTCCCGGTTTTAAAATCAGAGTTATAACCCCAGTATTTGACGAATCTGGCAATTTCGCTTGCGCAAATGACCACCTTACAGTTTTCATAAAAATGTCTTTCCAGAAAGTTTTGTAAAATTCAGCTGTATAGCCATCAAGACCAGGCGATTTATTGTTCTTCATGTTGCGTAGTGCTGTGTAACATTCAGTTTCAGTTATTTCGTTTTCGCATTGTTCTTGTTTGTACGAAGCAATCTTAGGAATCCTTAGAGTTGCATTTGAGTTGCTCTTAGCGTTGCAGCCAGTGTAACCGCTTCGCTGGTATTTGCATTTGCTATCTTACTTGACGTTAACGAAAGGGCGTTTTCTAGTTGTTTTTGTTTTTTCCTGTTCTTTCGTTTTTTTAATTGCGCTATATTGAATGCAATGGCCCCTTAGAACAGCCTTCAACGTGTTCCACAGTGTCCCTGGTGAAAGATTGTGTAATTTAAAGTCTGAGATTTTGTCTTTAATCAGATTGACGAAATTTTCGTCATTAAGCAACATGTTGTTAAATTTCCAGTAACCACGACCTCGGTCTCGTTCATCAGTTTGAATTTCTGCTGTGACAATCTGATGATCGGAATGAACACTGGGTACAATGCTTGCCAAAATTGTTCTACCGGATAGACTTTGGGACAATAAAATAAAGTCTATTCGGCTTCCGACTACTGGAGACTTTGATAATCTTGTGAATTGTTTTTTGTCTGGGTGAAGTATTATAAATATATCAAGTAACTGAAAATTGCACATCATCTCGGATAGATGTCTTCTTGCTTGTGAATTATGGTGTAGCGCGCTTCCACCGACTTTATCTAATTCATCGGAGATTATTGTGTTGAAGTCTCCAGCGGCAATTATGTCAGTATTTTTATATTTGTTTAGGTTGTTCGTGAGAGTTTTCCAAAATTTCGCTTCAAATTTATTTGGTGCATAAATGCATATACCCCAGAAAAGGTAATGTTGTTTAAAGTGACGTTGTCTAACAGCGTCCTTCCTTCGGGATCGAGTGTTGTGTCATTAATATTAACCTTTTAACTTTTAGGTACTAATAGAGCCACCCCAGCGGATCTATTTGTACCATTTGCGAAAATTATTTCACCTCCCCATTCCATTTTCCACTGTTTTTCACATTCTTTTGTACAATGTGTTTCTTGTAACAAAATCATATTGTATTTCTTACCTTTAAGGTAATGGAATATCGCTCTTCGTTTTTTCTTATTCCTAATTCCTGCCACATTGAACGAAGCAATTTGTAAACGGCTCGCCATTAATATCCTTTAAGATGTAGCATTTCTTCCCGAGTCTATCCAGTTGAATACGGCTCCGCAGCGACATTTCGTGGATGATTTTTTTGATTTGCATTCGCTCCCGGCATATCCACAAACACAAGAGAATATAACATTTTTACATTCTGGGTTGCTGCAATCTTTATAATTTCCAGGTGACGTTTCAATACTGAGTGTGCCACAGGCGCAGATGATTGAGTCGGCATCACAGGTTAAACAACTGACTATACGTGTTGATTTCTTCAGCTCGGGTTGGAATTCTTTACAGCAGGGCAATATTAGCATACGTTCCCTACAGACTGCACAGTTGGTTGTGGTTCGGGACGTGTCGACTAAAAAAGCGAGCGTCAATATTGCAACATGGTTTGGCAACTTTGTATTGTGATGCGCAGTTAAAACAATGAAATTTGTTGTTTTCTTCTTGTATTAGACCTTCTCGGTTACATTTAGGACATCGGACCTCCATGTTATTGACGTTGAGGCTCATTGATTTTGTTGCCGGCAAGGGAACAGCTTCAGGGCTGCTAAGAGCGCGTTTATTTCCTCTGTTTTCCTGCGATATTTTAATTTCTTTCAAGCCAGAATTGGCGTCTTTTTTGGCATGAACGTGTTGGAGTTGAGTGCCTTCAGCAAAGCTTGCTTCTTTAACAAGTTTGTCATCAGTTTGTGCAGCACCGACACGTGCTCGAGGCATGTTCTCGGGGATCGTTATGCTGGCTTCAACTGCTTTGCTCTCAAGTTTAGGAAAATCCAATTCGCGCATTTTACATTCGGATTGTTTATGTCCTGGCTCCTGACAATATTTACATGTGCGAACTTGGCCGGTGTATGTCACATACAATTCAAAATCGTTGATGTTAATATAGCTCGGTATGGGGTTTAAATTTAAATCTTCTTTTGACACCGATAATATTCTCATACCAGATATGAGCCCTAGCTTATTGAGTTTGCTTTGTACGTTGTGAATAGGAAGGTAGTTCTTTTCAAAAAAGGCCTCGATTTCGTCGTTTTTTAGTGGCACTTGTACCCATCCAATAGCTATATTAATTTTTGAACTTTCATATAATCGCACAAATTTGATCTTTTCGTTCCTTTGTATCATATCCGCCAATTTAATAACACTTTCTCGGTCTGTACAGGTAAAATCCACAAGATTTCCCTTTTTTCGGCTATTCCCTTCAGCTTTTTCACCGGAAAATTCACTACTTTAATAAGATCACATAATTCCGACCCTGACATCAGTTTAAACGTTCTTGCTGCTAAGCAGTTAGGTCTCTTTAACTCTGAGACCTTGTGTGCAATCGATGCATAAGTTTTCTCTGCCATTTTTCGCACCCACACGCTAACCGTGCAAATCGTGAACGGGCTTTTCTTTTTTCACTTGTGGTCCACACTTTCGGGCCACCCCTTAAGCCGTTTCGCCAATTGCACGGGTCGTAATTTTTTATAAACTTTTTTTCATATTTATTTACAACTTTTGATAAGGGTTTGGCGGCGACGTTAAATTTCCGAAATTTAATGATTGATCGACGGTTTTTATAGTGTCGGACAATACCAATTGATTAGTTTTGACCAACCAGTTAGTCTGGTGGTTTAGTGTGACGCCTTTCAACCGAAAGATTTCAAGTACGAAATTGGTAGCTTTGGTAACCTGACGGTGGGCGCGTAATTGTCCGTGTGATAACCCCCTTGGCTTTCCCATTAACAGGGATAAATATCCTATACAAATATGATCTAAATATAAGCATTTTCTGAGGCGCTATGGCCAAAAGAATGTAAATTTCTGTAAAAATTCAGATTTAGATTTTTCATGGTCATGGTGAATCCTCCCTGTCACAATATTTTTTTACATGTCTAGGTCATTTTATCTAACTTTAAGTTTCAATTGTATTTGACACTTTCTTTTTGGAGATGTCGAAGCGACATGATTATCACAAAAATTTCTGCTTTTAAATATCTGGATCGTGTTATCTAATAATTCGTAAAGTTTTAATCCGATTTTACCACCCCTTGGAGAGATCGATGCGACATGGAATACCCCTCGCAATCATGATTTTGAAAGAAAATATTAATTTTAAGGTATTTTTCATTATCTTTCATTTAAAATATTGTTATAGTTAACAGGCTATCATTTTAGCAAATGTAAGCTAAATAATTCATCTTGTTAAGCGCTATATGGTAAAAAAGCTAAATTCTAAAATAAATCCGGTTTGTTTTTTAACGACCAAGAGAAATTCCCCTGGGCTTATTACCCACCATTTCTGAATTCACATATCTAAATAATTTTATATAACAATTCTCTAGGTTTCAGTTTGATTCCACCACACCGTCTTGGATAGGTCGGAATGATATGGCATCGTTGTCACGCAATATGATATTTCTCCAGTATTAAACCTCTTTCGTGCGGTATAACCCAAGAGCTTACACTGGACCGCTATTTTTGTTTTATAAATGTTTAAACAGTCAAAGCTTATATATATATATATTTTTCAAAAATATATAAAATTTAAAACTCACGTGTATTATTCACTGACAATTAAAAGATATTAATGACTTTAAAGAGGGCCAAGTATTTATCTGATTGAAAACGAGTTTGTTTCTTATAACTAAGTTAAAGTCATTAATATTTTAGACGAAAAGCTCAATTTGAATTTTCACATTAATAATCTTGCACAGATGGTTGCTAGGTAAGATGTTTCAATTGTGTAGATACATTGATATTAAAACTCTTATATTTATTACTTTTTGCTCTTGTAGCGACCTCCCGTCATCTATTTTACATAATGTGTGACGTCATTACGCATTGCCTTTTTCATGTGCTTTTTGTGCCCGTCGCTTTGGGTTTGTGTAACGAGCTTCTTTTCCTATGACGCTACTGCAAATAAAGAAGCTGCCGCTTCACTGGTGACCCCGACCTTCAAAAACGACTTTTTGAAGTTTACTAGATAAAATGTTCGAGAACGAAGACACGCAAAACTCCGTAGCGGTAAAACTTGCCACGTTTTGGACAACGCAGCCAAGAGTGTGGTTCCAGCAAGCTGAAGCACAGTTCGCTCTTAAGAAGGTTACAGTCGACCAAACTAAATACTTCTACGTATGGCAGCTTTAGACCAAGGAACAGCAAGTCGCCTCATCGATCTGCTTGAGAACCCACCACACGAAAACAAGTATGCGGCAATTAAGGATCGTCTGCTTTCTTCGTTCAGTCTAACAAGATCGCAAAGAGCGAAGCGCTTGCTACACATGCCACCTTTAGGAGACAGAATGCCATCAGCCCTAATGGACGAAATGCTGGCACTTTTGGGAAACGAAGAAAGGTGTTTTCTGTTTCGTGAGCTCTTCCTGGAACGACTACCCGCACACATACGCACGGGATTGGCAACACAAGAAGTCGACGATTACCGGATTTTAGCGAAGCAAGCTGACGCAATGTTGTTGGCCGGGCGAGAAGACACAGATTACACGATTTCCAAGGTATTTAGACGAAAACCCTGTACTTCTTCACCGCGTAAAGTCGACGACGTCGACCCGGTTTGTTTTTATCACCGAAGTTTTGGAAACAAAGCCCGACAATGCCGTCCACCATGCTCATTTCAGGGAAACGAGGAAGCCGACCGTCGGTAGTTACAGCGACGGTCGGCAGAATTGGCAGTCTTTTCTCGGCGTGGGACCGCTCATTTGGTCGACATTTTCTAGTCGACACGGGTGCAGAGGTTAGTGTATTGCCACCCACAGGACTTGAACGCCGTACCAATCAGCCTGGACCAGACCTTATCGCGGCTAACGGGAGTAAAATTATAACTTACGGCTCCCGTTTAATCTCATTGGATTTGCCAGCTGGAAAATTTAAATGGAAATTTGTCCTGGCAGAAGTCACTAGGCCACTACTGGGAGCGGATTTCTTACGAGCGCACGGCTTATTGGTTGACCTCAAGAGCAAGCGGTTAATCAACGCAAAAACGTTTGTTAGCACTCCAATCTCCACGATGCCACAATCAGCGCCGCGCCTAAACGTCGTATCCTGGCAAAAATCACCATACATGCGCCTACTCGCCGAATTTCCCACCATTACCACGCCGCACTTCTCCAATTCGATTCCGAAACATGGTGTTCAACACTTCATCATCACAAACGGCCCTCCAGTTCACGCCCACGCTCGACGTTTGCACCCAGAGAAACTTGTCCTTGCCAAACAGGAATTTGAAAACATGCTGCAAATGGGAATAATCCGACGTTCGTCAAGTCCCTGGGCATCGCCATTGCACATGGTCAAAAAATCTACGGGTGAATGGAGACCCTGTGGCGATTATAGAAGGCTTAATGCAGCTACTCAACCCGACCGATACTCAATTCCGCACATCCACGACTTTTCAGCTCGTTTAGCTGGAGCTCGCGTTTTCTCCAAGGTAGACCTCGTAAGGGGATACCATCAAGTTCCCGTGGCCGAGGAAGATATACCCAAAACCGCTGTCATAACGCCGTTTGGTTTATTCGAATTCTTACGAATGCCATTCGGGTTAAAGAACGCTGCACAAACATTCCAACGTCTCATGGGACACGGTGTGTCAATCCCTGCCTTTCGTTTACATTTATCTCGATGATATTCTCGTGGCCAGCGCATCATTTTCTGAACATCATAAACATTTAAAACAGCTCTTTAAACAGCTTGATGATTACGGACTTGTGATCAATTTAAACAAGTGCCAGTTTGGGGTCGAAAAAATCGATTTCCTCGGACACCGCGTAGACAGAGATGGTGCTCAACCACTTCCGGACAAGGTCGCAGCAATCCAGCAGTTTCCCCGTCCCACTTCGATTAAGTCACTCCAGGAATTTGCAGGTATGATAAACTACTATCATCGTTTGATACCGCGTGCTGCCAGCATCATGTCGCCAATTTACGACTCTTTGTCCGGAAAACCATCTAAATTAATTTGGAATGACAAATTGAACTCTTCCTTCACCGCGGCTAAAACAGCCTTGGCAAACGCTACATTGTTGCACCATCCGGTACCACACGCGACAACCGCTGTAACTACGGACGCATCACAACACTCCGTCGGCGCAGTGTTGCAGCAACTTATCGGTGGCGAATGGCAACCGCTCGCATTTTTCAGCAAACGCCTGCGCGCGCCCGAGCTAAAGTACAGCGCATTTGACAGAGAACTACTTGCTCTACACTTGTCCATACGACATTTTAGGTATTTTCTGGAAGGCCGCATATTTACCGCTTATACGGATCACAAACCGCTTACCTTTGCATTCGCAAAGGTACAAACGCCCTGGTCTGCCAGGCAACAACGTCATCTGTCTGCCATCTCCGAGTATACGACAGACGTTCGACACATCGAAGGAATGCGCAACCACGTTGCCGATGCTCTATCACGTTGTGGTATTGGTTCAATCGAACTCCCGCTCGATTTGGATTATATACACGTCCCTGGCAGCGGCGCAGATGGACCCGGAAATACAAGCATATTGTACCGCCATTACTAACCTCAAACTGGAGGATATACAACTCGGCCAGTCGAACCAAACGTTACTATGTGACGTTTCTGCCAGTTACCCACGCCCGATCGTCCCCAAATCTTGGCAAAGAAAGGTTTTTGATGTGGTTCACGGCCTGTCTCATCCCTCGATTCGAGCCACACGAAAACTCGTCGCTTCAAAGTTTGTATGGCATGGCTTACACAAACAAGTGGGAGTATGGGCAAAGCAGTGCGTGCATTGCCAGAAGTCGAAAATTCAAACTCACGTTCGTGCTCTATTAGCCGCCTACCCACGTGTCCAAGGCAGGTTCAGTCACATCAATTTGGATATCGTCGGACCGTTGCCATCTTCACAGGGAAACACTTATTTACTGACAATGGTTGACCGTTTCACCAAGTGGCCAGAAGCGATTCCCATGCCAGACGCGACCACCATCACATGCGCTAGAGCCTTTGTCTTTCATTGGGTTTCACGATTTGGAGTGCCGTGCGACATTTCGTCCGATCGAGGATCCCAATTTACCTCCGAACTGTGGACTACCTTCAATCAGCTGCTGGGTATCAGACTACACCGCTCATGCTCGTTTCACCCACAGGCTAACAGTTTAATTGAACGATTTCACAGGCATCTTAAAAGCGCACTGATGGCTCGGCTAACAGGACCCAACTGGATAGATGCATTACCATGGGTTATGCTTGGGATTCGTACCGCCCCAAAGGAAGATCTTCGAACAACATCGGCAGAATTAGTTTACGGCTCGCATATAAAAGTTCCCGGTGATTTTTTTACAGCCAACCAAAACCAAGAAGCTCCACGAACTGTGATGCCAGCATTAAGAGACGCTGTTCGCCAACTTTTACCAAGCGCAATGTCACGTCACGGCATTGTCCGAACAATGGTACCAAAAACCCTGAACTCCAGTCCATACGTGTTTCTACGAATAGACAAGCACCGCCCACCTTTGACACCACCGTATGAAGGCCCATATCGTGTATTACAAAGAACTGACAAAACTTACACGATAGACATGGGGGGTCGCGAGCAGGTGGTATCCATAGACCGCCTA
>CH003361.1:0-10405 GCA_000149265.1 Ciona savignyi
GTTAATCGCCTCAATTACTTAATACAATTGAAGTTATCAAACTACTTAAGCTTTAATCTACAAAACCGCAGAAGACAATAGTCAAATCGAGGACGTTGACGCCAAAAATCTCAATTAATTATCACCTCCTAGAGTCGAGACAGCACGTAGGGAATCGCAGATCGCATCAGGTGTTGTAACAGGCTTACCTGAGGCCTATAAAAAAGAACAATCAAAGGGGCGTGCAACGGCTTTCTACACAGCCATCAAAGCGTAAAACTATTTTGTAACAAAAATAAACGACGAGATCAGACGTCTGGGACGACTCTGTAGTATATATATTCGCCGCTTGTGTAGGCCTAATATATATCTTTGGGCAGTATATTAAGTTTTGTTAAAATTGTTGAAATAAGCCTTTATGCGTGCACAACTGTGGCTGTTCCAAAACCTTTTCTGCTGGCCTGTCGATTGCTATAATATCGGCAACGATGTTTCCAATAATCCCTCCCACATTACGCAATACGTGCTGTCTTGATTCTTTTTGTGTGAAAATTCATTTTAATTAATTCATTTATCAGAAACGCGTTTTTGAATACGGACCCAAATATCGCCTGAGAAAAGTGCCACCCTCATTTCTATTATACTAATATTCAATAAACAAAAGAAATTATATATAATTTTACGTCGTAAAGCATTGCAATGCGACGACAAAGTCATAGCAGTCATTCGAAGATCGGACGAGTTTGGGCGTCTGGGACGACTCTATGAACATTGGTTGATTTGGAGGAGTTATAATATTCATAGGATCGGAAAAATTGTAGGCCTACACTAGTTTCTTTTTGCACCAATATTCAATAAACAAAAGTGATAATAATCGATTTTACTAAGCATTTAAATATGAAGACAGAGTCATAGAAGTCAATAAAAGATCGGACGATTCAGTGATAATGTCTCATCGGAAGATGTAACGGAAACCATTCATGTGTCCTGTGCTCAAAATCCATTTTGCATTATTTTTAAAGAGAATAGCGCTAAACTTGTCGAATAGGAATGCAAATCGGATAATTTTTTGGATCATGAAATCATAGAAAAACTTTACATCAATTGGATACTAAAATGGGACGTTCCATGGCAATGACACGTACATTCTGTTCGAAAAAAAATTATTCCTTCTTTTGCATTATAAAATATTGATGACTATATACTTGTTGCACTTAGGTTAATTTCTTGTTACACGTGCACCCTTTAAGCTTCTTCTTTTTGAATGGAAAAACGCAAAGGCATAGGACAGAATAGGATATTCAAGTTTATCCCCGTGAATGGAAAAAACAAAGGGGGTTAACACACGGGCAATCGTCGGTTCACCTGAGGTATTGCAGTGTGTTGAGTATGATTCACATGGTTGTGCAATTTAATAGAACAAATTAATCCGCTGGGTTTAGACAATGTTCATTCAGGGTCTTGCCCAAGACGAACACTGCCGACGAGCTAGCGACTAGTTTCGTACATGAAACCCTTCGGCTGAAAGACAACACACTAACCCACCAGGCTAACACCAGACACCATAATGTGTTTTCGGTCGCCAGGTAGAGTTTAACCAATCGGGTTAAAACTTTCAAAGCTCTGGCATGCTTATAGTTTGCCTTGGTCTTATATTTTACAAACACGTGGCACTCCATCCCCAACTTAACCCCTTCTTGACAAAACATTTATCAATCTCATTTACGCTCTATATAAATAAGAAGAAAATAACAATCAAGTTGAAACGCTGAATGTTTTAACTAGTATGCTTTGAATATGCAATAGCAATTTCTGAGTAAATCGCACGAAATATTTCGATATAGTGCCCAATATTATAAACACTGTGGCTCATCTTGTTGCTGTAGATAATAAAAAAGTTAAATAATTTAATAAAAAAAAATAATATTAAAAATAAAATATTAGAAAGATAAAAATAAAAAATAAAATAATTAGAGAAAGATAAACAGATTCCACATGCCTAATACTGACAAAAATGCAGGCAGCCCCTTACTACCGTCTTTTCCCGGAAATTTCCGTATACTCAACCAAGCGCAAATACTATATATATTAATGGAAGGATATTTAATATTTATATTCTAACTTTTGGTGTTTGCTATGTTGTGTTGGTATAAATTTGACGTGTACTTATTCAGTTTAAATTTTGAAATATGTTATATTTAATACTGGAAACCCGCGGGTTTCTGCTTACAGAAATATATAGCATAGGACTACAGTTAAAATGGGGTTTAAATGGTGGTGGTTAAGACGTATTCTTTTGTTTCATTTGGGGTGCGTTAGTTCATTTAAAATATATACAATTTCCTTCAAAACTTTAAATGTTTCTTTTTTAGAATGTTATTGACTAGCGAAATGTATTTAGCTTAATTTAGTATCTATGTTTTAGTCCATATTTTTGGTTGGAAACACTGTGACCTTTGAACTTGTGACAGCGCCACGTCAGATACGTGATTAAAAACTTTACTACGCTTGCATAAAGTTGCTAAATGTCTGTCGTCGAAAAAGTAAAAGAAAGCTATGGTTTGGCTTGTAGAATTGGATATAGTTGTGTTTATTTTCTGTACTTAATTTACTTTAGGAAGAAAACACGCTTCTAATTCTAATGTTATTAAAAATATATATATTAAGGAAACAGCAGCAACAGGCCACTTATTAAAACACGTCAATATGAAACCTGTAGTAATTTCGCCTAAATAACAATCAATTAGACTATGCAGTTTATTTAGATTCGAAAAAATGTGGCCAGCTTTTAAGAAATGGTCAACTAAAAGTGAATTTGCTTATTAGAAAGTGTTCTTTTTTATGTCAAAGGTGCTATAGTCCACTGTCATTAATTTGTATTTACCTAGTCACATGCTTCTGTCAACTGGTTTACGAAATGCATTACTATTAGGTAACTGGACCATGAGTAAATTAAACTCTTGTCCATTAATTTTGACTGGCCCGGGTCTGTATTAGAAGTAACGTTGCATTTTAGAAGTTAAAATACAAGCATGCCTTGTGTGCAGTACCGGTAGTTAGTTCATTGCTGTTTTTCAGCAGTAAACATAGGTTGTAAGTTGCACTAGTGTGAACTAATATTTTGCTTACACTAAATTTACTCTAAAACAATATAAGACTATTGCATGTACAAATAAAAGGATTTATTTAAAAATGAATATCAAATATTAGACATAATGCAGCAAGTTTATCTAAAGATTGTTAATTACTGATTTTATAACGATGCTCTGGCTTTTATCGTTTACTTTTTAGTTTAAATGAAAACTAAATTTTAGCTATGATTTAACTATAATTTCTAACAGGGTATTTACGTGGCTGATTAAACAAACTTAAAGTATAAATAATTGAAACTTTAAAGTAAGGTTTCTGTTGTTGAAGTACTGGGTAGACAACCATGAATGTCTTTCGTCTTGCCGGTGATCTTTCCCATCTCGCTGCTATTATTGTATTGTTGCTGAAAATATGGAAAACCCGCTCATGTGCAGGTAGTTTTGTGTAATTAATTTTCCATTCCTTCTTTCTTGTGGCATTCTATGCTGATCACACAGGGTGCAAATAATAGGAAAAATTAAGAGTGGATTCAGGAGTACAACTAAGTTATATATCAGACTGTCGTGATTTCAACCTTTTGATCATTTTCTGTTTACTGGTGCTAACTAAGCCGAGGCTTAATGCGGAGTTTTAAACTGCCGTATATTTGATATATAACATTGATATACACAATGTTTAACACCCTTTTTATTAGTTTTAAAATATATATTGGTAATTAAATTTGCTTCATGTCGCATTGAATTCAATTAATAAAGCAGTCAAAACTGCCTAATTGCCGGGAATCACTAACGTTAAACTTGAATGTGATTTAAATGCAAATATGTGTTGCTACACAAAAACGAAGTTTTATTTAGGGTGTCATTTCATTTTTATATTTTTGTTCTACTAATGTTCTACTTTTTTCAGGTATTTCAGGCAAGAGTCAAATTCTTTTTGCCTTGGTCTTCACAACTCGCTATCTTGATCTTGTCACCAATTTTATATCACCCTACAACACTGTTATGAAGGTTGGTCACTTTTTATTGCAGCATATTGTGTGAAAAAACTGAGACCTGGTAGAAAAAAAAAGGTTGCGTGATAACAATGCTGTGCAGATACTTTGGCTCAAGACAGTTAATGACCCCCCAAACACTCTTGTTGTTGTTTGTTTCTAAAAAATGTACCCGACTAAAACAGCTGCGTAAGAACAAACTAGGTATGCATTAAAAATCAAGATGTTATTATAAATGTGGAATTTTATATATCCTCTTTTTAAATGATGTGTTTTAACGACTGTTCAATTTACTGTTTTTTCCTGTTTCTGTGTCGTTTTTTGATTCGTTTGCCATTTTTTAATACTGGAGCAAAAAATGAATAAACTAAAACTAATGTTTAATTTTTTTTAAGCTTAGATTATTTTGCAGATAATATATCTTGGATGTGCATATGCCACCGTGTACCTGATCTACATAAAATTCAAGGCAACATATGATGGAAACCATGATACTTTCAGAGCAGAGTTCTTGGTTGTACCTGTAGCTGGACTTGCTTTTCTTGTCAACCATGAATTCTCTCCCTTAGAGGTATATGTTAAACCTCACAAATGTTGGATTACAAGTTTTTGGCCAATATTTAAAAAATAATACCTTTAAAGCAGTTTAGTTCTGGTTTTTCTAAATTGTGTAACCCGTACCCAGAAACATGAATACACAATTTTAATCGGCAGATATATACACTGTAGGCCTATATCATTTTATAGTCCTGTTGTATTGTATTTTAATGTTCATCAACTTTTTTATTTCAGATTCTGTGGACATTTAGTATCTACTTAGAAAGTGTCGCGATTTTGCCACAACTGTTCATGATCAGTAAAACTGGTGAAGCAGAAACTATAACCACACACTACCTGTTTGCCCTAGGTAATTTGGTGATAATGATGTGTTTTGTATTGGAATTGATTTAAAATGTAGTTTTTAGTGTTAATATTTGTAATTTGATTAGGTGTTATAGGGCAAGCCCGCAGCACCGGTTAAATTAGACAAACTAACCGGTTAAATTAGACAAAACTAACTGTGTTAGCTCGAACAGGAAAAAGTGTCACATTTTTATCAAATGCTCGTAACTTACAACCGAATAGTGTGGTGTATTAAAAATATTGCACTTTCGCCAAAGGATTGCATGTTCAAACTACCTGCTAGCTAGCTGGTTGTGTTCTTAGGCAAGTCACTCACAGGACATTCCCTAAAACCAGTGATTCAATGGGTTCTAACAAACTTAAAGGAACATCTTAATCATACACAACACACTGCAACAGCTCTAGTAATCTATATTCTACCAAATCTATTTACTGTCCAATGTTATAATAGTATTCCTTTCGAGCTGATTATTGCTCATTTTTACGAAGGCATTAGTTTGAATCACTGGGTTTGATCATGATAAGTTGCACACAAAGCCTTAATGAAAATGTGCAAACAAGCGACTTTGTAATGTCTCAAGTAGGCTTGTTATTTGTAATATCAATAAAACAAAGATCTTCCAGTAATTTTTTAAACAACTGAGTGTAAGAAAAAAGATATAACACAAAAATAAAATTAAAAAAATAGAAATTAAATATGCGAAATATGTGGCTGGTGCGACCTATGTGTTTAAATCTTTTCTGTTGTATTCAGGTATGTACAGAGCACTATACCTTATCAACTGGATTTGGCGATATTACTTTGAAAGCTTTTTTGATTTGATCGCAATTGTTGCTGGTTGTGTGCAGACGGTCCTGTACTGCGACTTCTTTTACCTTTATATTACCAAAGGTAAGATGTTTGTGTGTGTTAAAACATGCCCATGCCTGGTCTACATCATACTGTAACACCTGCAGTAACCTAACTGCTGCTTGGTTCTATCCCACACACCAGAATAAACGAGTATCCAATTAGAATTGTAAATAAAACCAGAAAAGTTTTGATGTCATTCACTAAAACCAATTTATAATGTGGAAAAAATACAAAGAACATCAAATAAAAGCTTGGAACACTGAAAACTAAACAAATGTGATCGTCATTGAGCTGTGTGTTCGGTCAAGTGTGTGTATTATGTTCTAAACTTATATTTTTAATCTACAGTGTTACAAGGGAAGAAACTTAGTCTGCCAGCATAAACAAATAACCACAGAGATCGACACATGGCGTCAAATTAAGTTGTGTCATGACTGAACTTTGAGGATTCTTTCATTTTCATACTAATGCTGGAATATAGTGTAATTCAATTCGGGTGTTAATAGTAGCTTAAATGCCATTGTATAGTTAAAAACTTTTAAAATGCATGTAGTGTCATTATATTATTATTGTCACCCGGGCTGTAATTTTCAAAATTTATTAACCTGTGATATCTAAAGAAAAGTATGTATTACTGGCGGAAAGGTATTTTTTATTCTGACCTGGGAAATACTAAATTAGATAGGTTTATTATTTGTAAGGAAAAATCTATATTGAAAAGATTAAATCACCTTAAACGTCGTATTTTTTTGCTCGTTTGCTTTTAAAATGGTTTAATGCATATAATCTCATTCTGGTGCCGTCAATTTTTTTAAAATTGACCTGCCTAAATTTTGTAAATATCGAGCAAATAAAATTGTGCCATACATTACACAGTATGAACGCAAAATATTTCCAAAACTTGTAAAATAGTTGCACTATATAATATATTATGCCTTGTCAAAATAAAGAAACAACGCAAGCAGTGAGACGTTTAGATATATATCCCCAAAGTTGCTCTATGCCAAATCGATAGAAGACCGTTTTGATTCAATGTGACCGGTCAACGTCTCGTGTAATGCTCCTGGAATATGTTTAAAAAATAAAACTTTTTGACATATATCAGTCGCATTATAAATACGACGTCCCGTCGAATAAACGGGATTGTGTTAATAATCTTTCCGATGGAACTATTATAAACGCGAACTGTGGTGTGGGATCGCGTTGGATGTGTGCCTCAAACAATTGCATAAAATGTAGCCTATACCGTGAAATAAGAAATCATTTAACTTGGCTCAAGTGGAGTTTGGTATTTACCGAGAAAAGACTAGATAACTTACTCCCTTTCTTTGAATTGTTCTATCGATTTAAACTAGAAGACATTAGATTATTTATAAATAGGCAACCATATACACTTGCAAAACTATCGTGGTCGATGACCGACGCTGTACCACCGGGACCATAAACAAATCGATGAGTATCATGACACGGATATCATTGTTTTAAAACTTTAAGTTATTTCAATTGCCCTTTTTGTGTTATGATTAAAGTTAATTGAAATTACCTGGGTTTCCCTTTAATTTAATATACCACTCGTTCAATATACAGCTCGCCAGATAGTAAGTTAGTCTTAAGACGGTAACTTCCTGCGGGCTCCTAGCACCTGTCTTTTTGAGAAGTTGCAGTATTCTTAGTATTATATCGCTCTGTCTAATGGAATTTTCGTTTCCGACTTACACTAATGTGAAAAAGAAGTAATATGACGGTTGGTCAGTTTCCCTCCTTTTTCAAACCTTAGTAGTTTACTCTTAATTAAAAAAACATGCCTTAACTAAGTGTTAATGGTAGGCTGAATAGTTTGGTGCATCACCCAAAAGGTTGAAAGTAATTGCTATCTACTCAAAAGATTTTTTCCGAAAATGCTGTTTCCACTTTTAATCAAAAAGCTGCACCGAAGAAGCCACTGTTTAGACTTTAGAATATCCTACCTTTAGGAATAAATGTTTAGCATGCAATAAATCGTACTAAATGTATTGATGCACACAACCGACTAGCTAGGTAGAAGCTGCAGGTGCGAAACTGGTCGCTAGCTAGTCGGTTGTGTCCTTGGGCAAGGCACTTTACGGACATTGCCTGAACCCAGCGGGAATAATGGGTTCTACCAAATTGAAGGAACGTGTCTATCATATACAACACACTGCAATAGCTCCGGTAACCCGACGATTATATCAATTCTTTTACGGATTATATCAATTCTTTTACGTGTTATATCATTGGCTAATGCACTTACAGTTTACCAAATTGAAATGAAATTGGAGTAGCCGGTTAAGAGCTCTTCCCAAAAAAGCTAGTTTAAAAAAAAATACCGTTTTGGTTTTTCACCTTCCAGGGGAATTCCCCTGGGTATATTACCAACAATTTTGATTTCTGCATATCTAGACCATGTTGTCTAACAAATAACAAAGTTTTATTGTAATTCCATTACTCCTTCTGGTAGATGTCGGTGCCACAACCCATGCCTGTCACAATCATGATTTGAAAACAAAATCTTATTTTTAGGGTATTTCCCTATGTAATTTTTTAAATTCTTTTAAGTGTTATATCATTGGCTAATGCACTTACAGTTTACCAAATTTAAATGAAATTGGAGTAGCCGTTTAAGCGCTCAGCCCAAAAACGCTATTTAAAAAAAATACCGTTTTGGTTTTTCACCTACCAGGGGAATTCCCCTGAGTATATTACCAATAATATTGGTTTCTGCATATCTAGACCATGTTGTCTAACAAATGACAAAGTTTTATTGCAATTCCATTACTCCTTCTGGTAGATGTCGGTGCCACAACCAATGCCTGCCACAATCATGATTTGAAAACAAAATCTTATTTTTAGGGTATTTCCCTGGGTAATTTTTTTAATTCTTGTAAATGGTATATCAGTGGCTGATGCCCTTACAGTTTACCAAATTTAATTAAAATTGGATTAGCCGTTCAAGCGCTATGCCCAAGAAAGCTATTTTTTTAAAAAAAGATACCGTTTTGGTTTTTCACCTCCCAGGAGAATTCCCCTCAGTATATTCCGCAAAATTTTGATCCGTGCACATCTAGACCATGTGATCTAACACACGACAAAGTTTTATTGCGATTCCATTACCCTTCTGGTAGATGTCGTTGCCACAAGCCATGCCTGTCAAGCGTTTGACGAAAAAAAAAACGAAAAAAAAAAACGGACAAAAACTAGAGAGTGTCAACCACGTGTTTTAAAACCACTATTTGTAAAACACATTTTGTATGATATATATATATATATTTATATATATGCGAGCAGGGTCCCTAACCACAATTTGTATTTTATACACCGGGTTAGTAGTTTGTTTCTGCAAGCATAAACGCATGGGTCCCTAAGGTAACAATCCGATCTTGTCATTAATGTTCATTACACAATATATGTTATTGTCAGATATGTGCACGTCAGATCCATGTTATGTAACATTCCTGAAAGTTTTAACCGGACTGTCATAGTTTTGTTTCTGCAAGCATAAACGCATGGGTCCCATATTTATTAAACCAAACTTCTTTTCCATGTGTAGTTAAAAAAAATAATAAGCGTGTTAGATTTACGAACATTTTACCACAAATGTTTTAAATTTAAGCCTCTTGTCAAGCGCTTTGGTAAAAGGAAGGTAAATTCCCAAAACAGCCCGATTGAGATTTTCATTATTTCGGGGAATTTTCCTGGGTTTAATACATAAATTTCTGCTTAACATATCTAAGTTATGTTATCTAAGTTAGATGTTTGTTGGATAGGATAGGATAGGATAGGATATTCATGTTTATCCCCGTGAATGGGAAAACCTACGGGGTTATCACACGGGCAATCGTCAGATCACCTCGCGCCCATCGTCGGGTTACCGGAGCTATTGCAGTGTGTTGTATATGATAGACACGTTCCTTCAATTTTGTAGAACCCATTAATCTGCTGGGTTCAGGCAATGTCCGTAAAGTGCCTTGCCCAAGGACACAACCGACTAGCTAGCGACCAGTTTCGCACCTGCAACCTTTCGATTGAAAGGCGACGCACTTAACCGCTAGACCACCGGGCCGGACGAAGATAATCTAACAAACAGTTTTAATTCGCTTTGGCGACTCCTTGTTGGAGATTTCGGAGCGATATAGCATGCCTGTTACAATCATGGTTTAAAAACAAATTATAATTTTTAGGGTATTTCCCTATGTTCCCCTTTTCTTTTTGCTCAATGGTACAAAGGCGGATAGGGAACTAACATTTTGGCCGATCAAGCTCTATGCCCCAAAAAGCTAATTTAAAAAAATTCCGATTTGTTTTTTACCTCCCAGGGGAATTCCCCTGGGTATATTACCCAAACTTTTGGTTTCTGCAAATCTAGACCATGGTGTCTAACAAATAACAAATTTTCATTTTAATTCCATTACCCCTTCTGGTAGATGTCGGTGCCACAACCCTTGCCTGTCACAATCATGATTTAAAAACAAAATCTTATTTTTAGGGTATTTCCCTAGGTAATTATTTTAATTCTTCTAAGTGTTATATCATTGGCTAATGCACTTACAGTTTGCCAAATTTAAATGAAATTG
>CH003361.1:18358-40211 GCA_000149265.1 Ciona savignyi
TGTTCCATAAAAATTAGTGCAAAATCAATAATGCTAATCCTACATGGTGAGAAAGTTGTGGTAATATTTAAGATCTCTATGTAATGCCGGCTATATAAGTCCGAGGCATCTCTCGGCAGTCTCTTTCCATCTCGACACACTTACAATAAAGGATGTATTAACTTACGTGTGCTGAACACTACAAAAGTAATAGTGTCAAAACTGCATTAGTGGTTGTTACGATGTACGCTGTGTACATCTAATTTAAAGTGGTGTACAAGACATAAGACAAAATATGAATATACTAGTTCTATGCAAATGTCAAAAAGAACTACTTTCTGCCGTTTGTTGTATTAAAAAAAGCTCTTTCTTCCAAAAAATTGTTAGGTATTAGCTGGAACATATTAATGAACTATTAATAGAAGTAGCAGTGTTAGACTTGGTAAACAAACATTTATTGTTGGTTAAGGTATTTTGTATTTAACTATAAGTTTATCACTTGATTATATAATCTTCCTCTTTGTGTGGGTAATTGGTGTATGGACAGTGGTTTTGTTATTAAATGTAATCAAAACTGACAACTGAAGGAATATATTTATCTTCAAACAGTCACAGATCTTATTATTCTAGGAAGAAGATAAAGAGACAGAGCCCCATTTGGTCAAGTTTATTAAAGAAGCCATTCCATCTCCCAGTGAGGGATTCCCTGTAGCCGAGAATAATTCTAAAGAGATTACAAATACTGTTATAGCCAAACCTGAATCGAAAGACAATATTAAGGTCAGTTATGATTTGAATACTTTTTACATTATTATGTTAATTTGAAACAGTTTAAATTTTATTTTAATTTGATGTAAATTTTAATATTAGATATTCTTGTGTCATCATGTTAGTATTCTTGGTTAATTATGTGTATTTACTGTTATTATTGATATAATTAATATTATTGTATCTTAAATTTCTTGATCTAAACTAAAGCTATGGTATGTTAGTTTCATTAATTTCAGGTTTAATAATCTATTGATTACTGGTATGTTCAAATGATATCAGTTATCTTTTATAGACCACCTATAATGAGAATGACGTATATGACTATGTTGAACAGAAACATGAAGCATACAAGCAAGTTCGTAGTGGGGAATTAAATATAAACGGTAAATATCAGTTATTTAAATGTCAAAGAGAAATTGATGTTTGTTCAAATTTATCTTTTAAATTCTAAAATAAACCAATTTGTAACACAAACAAAAGGTGCACAGAGCCTTTATTCTTTTAAAAAATGAATCAGCCTGTTATCCTTGGCGTAAGTTTGGCAGGCCGTTAACAAACTATTAGATGAGTGGAAAATTGTTGCAGCATTTGTCATCCCCCATGAAATTTATATATCATACCTCTATGGACTCGTTATATATACTACAACACTTTGGTGTAGATCATCATCTTTATATTGCTTGTCTAACTTCAATAACAGTGAATAATGTGTTATTTTTTTACAGATGTATGTCTAACTTGTGGAACCACCAAAGAAGTAGTGTGTGAACATCCTTTGTTTCAAGGAGGACTTTGTAAGGAACACAGGACCATGTTCAAAGTGTGGTACTTTGAATGTGATGCTGTAAGAACACTTTATAAATATGTTATTATTTTCTATCATCAAAAAAGTTACTTGAAAAATTAAAAAACTCTCATTTTTTAAAATTGATTTTTAATACTCAAACTTTACTTCACCCTCATTGTAAAACATTAGGTTATACAGCTATTAATATCACTTTTACATTGTCCAATACCATTATCAAATGGGTTAAATCATATGATATTGAGTTACAGCAGATCCGAATAGCCCAAAATCCTTTGTAATTTTAGATGTACATTTTTTTTCAATAGTATGTTTCAATGGACTACACATTGTATTTTTGATTATGCCTTGTGTAATCTTCAACATTTGCTTGTCATTCCAGGATGGTTGTCAAAGCTACTGCTCTGTGTGCTGCATGGGCATGAGAGTAGTGGTCTGCGATAACACAGACTGTGACAGGTGAGCTAGATTTTATTCTTGCTACCTTGTTTAAAATTTAGATGGGCATTTAGACTTATGATTATCAAATATCCAAGAAACAAAAGTTTTATGACATTGTGTAATATTCTATAGTTTGTGACAAAATGGGAACACCACATAACACAACTTTTCCAAGAATACTGCTTAAACTTATAACAGAGAGAAAAAAATGTCTAGCCAAATTTACACTCCTCTTACTATGATTTAAGATAGAATGCATGAATACATAAATACAATGTGTGCACTTAATTTTTTTAAATTTGTTAGATGTTTCTGCACCACCTGCCTTAATATCCTTGTTTACCCTGGTTATTATGATGAAGTGGCTTCGTTAGAGAACTGGAAGTGTTTTCTGTGCACTGACAATCACAATGGCAGTGATGGCTTGATTATAAAACGTGATGACTGGCAGGATAAGTTGAGAACTCTTCATTTAGAATCCAAAAACCAGGTAGGTGAAAAATTTGGGTAAAAACCAAAAAATTTTACAAGATTTGCAGAACATATGTAGTTCTGCAGCAAATCTTATTGATATGGAATGTTATTTTGTATTTGTGCATTTACTAATAATGTCCCACAAGCTTGTACTTTATACTCTTTAGTAAAATGAGCTTAAGCAACTTAACTAATATGTGTCCGATTTCAGGTATTGTTTTGCCACCATAAACAGATATACCGTACATACTCACAGATAGGTCACAATGTTTTTCATTATATCCACTCGACATTAGTGCAAATCGCCACCAAATTGAAACAAAATTTTAAGTTTATTGCAATTACCGTATTTTCCAGCTAATAAGCCGATTGGGTACATCGGTACATGCACTTATTGTTGCTCACAGGTGTCGATCATATTTTGATTATATTAAGCCCTACAAAAAATAGCCAGTTATCTATTCAAAAAAGCTAGGGAAAGGACCTTTTAAATCCCTAGATTTTCATTGCGATGTATGAGTCAACTCTACATTTTTGACTTATACGGTGGCGCGACCTATCAGGAAGTATATAGGGGAAAGATCTTTCTGTGAAAATATACTTTTTTAGAGATGTTCATGAATATCTGTTAGTTTTCATATCTTAGTTTTATTTTAATTCATGTGTGTTTTCAGTACCCGGTAGCGATTCCTATGCCAGTTTCTGAAGACGAGCGTAAACCAATTCGTGTGTTGTCCTTGTTTGATGGAATTGGTACTGGGCTGGTTGCTCTTAAACAACTGGGGCTTCAGGTAAGACATTTGGGAGGCGAGTGTTTTGTGTTCTAGCTTGTTTGCAGATAAAGTTAGGTGTCGTTGTATTTGCTGGATATGAATAAAAGTTGAGTGCTAGTATAGCTCTGTATCTATAATAGGAGATGGAAAAGGTATGACCTGATGGTATGATCTTGGTTCACTGAATTGTTAGAATGTGGCCTTTAGCATTCTTACAGTCAGGATTTTAATGCCTGTCACGTTTTTGTTATAAATACTACACATTGTAAATAAATTGTCAAATTCATCGTTTAATCAAAGTAACAGTGTGACATTGGCAGTAAACAAAGTACAGTACTGAAACAGTACAAAATTTAGTAGTATGAACAGCCCAGACAGTGCCATTATGCAGCCCAAGTATTTAAACTTGCTTTTTACAACACAGATCGGAATGTTTGTGGCATCTGAGATTGATGAAGCTGCAATCCGGTTGGTCCAGAACAGACACCCTGAAGTCATCCATGTCGGGGATGTGACAAAATTCTCCGATGATGATGTCAGGCGATTGGGTCCATTTGATCTTCTTATTGGGGGCAGTCCATGCAACGATCTTTCTGGGGCTAATCCCAGACGAAAGGGTTTGCTCGGTAAAAACGGACATTATCTGATTGTGTTGTGTGGTTGTATTTTAAAATACATTTAAAAAACAGAAATACTTATCTGTTATCATCTACGGCATTGTCGATTCTATACAGACTCCGATGGAACTGGTTGCCTGTTTTTTGACTTCTATCGCATCCTTCGTGCTGCCGAACCACCAAGGTGTGAGTGCAATGCCGGAAAAAGTCGCCCATTTTTTTGGCTCTTTGAGAATGTTCTTTCGATGAAGCTTCTCGAGCGACGACGGATTTCTCGTTTCCTTCAATGTCAACCTGTGAAGGCCAACGCGAGCACTGTGAGTGCTGCAGCGAGGCCACGCCTCTTTTGGGGCAACCTTCCAGGATTGCAAACGTATGTGTGCTAACGCTTATTTGCAATGTTTCTTGTGTATTTTATACAGAAATAATTTTTTTTGTATTTCTTGTAGTCTGTAAGCAACTTTGTTGTCACAGTACCCAATAAAGAATTAAGAAACGTGTGGGCGTGCACTAAACAAAGGGAAAGATTACTTTGATAACTTACACTTACTCTTTTAACTCCCAACACTAAATGTTTGATTACTGTTGTTCTTGTTTATAAATACCAAGCTGCATTGAATTGCTAAGAAACTGTTAATCTTGTTTTTTTGATAAATTATTCTTTATCAGAATCTAGGTGTAAAACATGCGTGTTCAGGATTGGTTGTGTTAATTCTAATGTTTCTGTTTACAGTCTGGAGTTGAAGCCACAGCCAGGCGACCGACTGAGTGTGCAGAGTTGTCTTGAGCCCGGCCGTACCGCTACCATTGAGAAGCTCAATACGATAACCACCAAACCTGGATGTTTGTACCAGGGCCACACCCGAATAGCACCAGTCACCCATATGGGGAAGGAAGATATACTTTGGTCAACCGAGCTTGAAAGGTTACCCTTTTACTATATTGATTTACATAGGGTTATTACCATAGGCTTATCCATTACCCTAGGGTCATAATGCAAGATTAATTAAAAGCCCAGCAATTCACTTTAGTACTATCATCAAGGTATAAGCTACTATTATTAAACGGGATTTTCTGTTTAGTTTTTATTATAACAATTTATAAAAATAGATGCTTTTAAAGGGCCAATTTGGTGCTTTGTTTTAAGTTGTCAGACATAAGGCTAAATATTAATAAGGATTAATTACTGAAATATTAGTAGCCCATAATGTGCTTGACACCGTTACTTTAAATTTTTAGAGCATCCTGACATACTATAACCCTATTAGATGTTTATTTATTACTTTTAATTTTGAACTAAATTCTTTATTAAAAAAAGTTTGCAAAACTATTAGTAGGTTAGTGCGTTATCTTTAAGCAGAAGGGTAATAGGTTCGAAACTGAACGTTAACTAGTTGATTGTGTCCTTGATTAAGGCACCTAGCGAAAAATACCTGAATCCAGTGGATTAATGGGTTCACCCAAATTAAAGGAATGTGTTATCTCTTGAAACACACTGCAATAGCTTCTGTAACTGATGGTGTGCGCGAGGTAATCTAAATGTCACCCTTGGAAGGACGCTCCCTTACGTATTCGTGAGGAAATCTTACGATTGCGCGGGTAATAACCTCACTTGCGTTTTCCATTCACGGGAATATACATGAATATCCTATCCTATGCTCACTGGTGCAATATGTACTTCTAAATTTCACACTTGTGGTTAGCAATTTTATATCAGCTTTGCTCATTTAAGTCGTTAAAACCGTTGATAGAATATTCGGCCTCCCAAAGCACTACACTGACTTAAACAACCACGGACCGAAAGAGAGATTGGCGTTACTCGGTCGCTCGTGGTCGGTTCCAGTCGTACAACAAATTCTCGCTCCCCTGAAAGAATATTTTGCCAGTGAAAAGTAATGCTTGTTGTATTTTTTCTATGCCTATATATATATGCTGTGGTGTTCGAATACGTAAACACATTTTATAATATTTTTTATGATATAAAAATTGTTCTTTTATTTTTTCATTATTAACGCAGCAAGCCTAAACACAGGTTTATGTAAGCAGAATGAAAATTGTATTATTCATAATTTATCCGTGATGAATTGTAGTGACATTTTAAAACCGTCCCAATTTATTTTTTTCCCAATATTTTTGTGCCTTTGATACCATCTGTTGCGCGTGTCGGGTTTAAAAATAGAATCCAGTTTTGCGTGTTATTATTATTTATGTACAAAATATGACTTTGTGTTATAGGAAATTGCAGTGCTACCTCGAACTTTTTAAAACATTTTCTAAATGAATTGGTTTATGCAGATATACTACGATGTTTTTCAATACTATTTTAAAATGATATCCCCCTTTTTACCCTCGTGTTCACAACTATAAACTCTATTTTCGTGCCCGTTAGATGGCGCCACTGATCATTATTTTTGTAGCTCGTGATCAAATTTCAGCTTTTGTGTCCAACTAGGTAATAATTGGCCGGTATTTTGCCCTAAACTAACTCTGTGTGGCTTTAATTAGAAACTTAACTACTCAGCAAATAATCGGTTATTTTTAAGTTGAGTATATTCTCGGTATTTTTAAAACTTTTTAAAACCGCACAATCTTAAACTATATATTACCTTACGTGAACTGCAATACGCTTATAGTTTTATATATTTTACAATCATGATATTGTTTTATACCGAACTGTGTTATAAAATTAACGTTTTGCAATTTTATCCCAATTAATTAAACTTATCTGATTTGTATAAATGTTTTGTTGGTTTAAACAGAAAATTTTGGTTGTCTGGTGTCTCAAAATAATACGAGTATAGGCCTACTCCTGTTTATTTCCGTATGTGTCAATTTTGTAACATTGGTAGTCGTATAATTTGCTCGTGCCCAGGAGCTATTGCAGTGTGCTGTATACAATTAAAACATTGATACAGTTTTTTGTTTAATCAAACAACTGGATTTAAAAAAGTGGGTTCAGGAAAATAACCATCTAACACATAGCTCCTTTCAATTCGACACAACGCTTACTGCTGTCCCTTTGCGTTTGCTTTCTGTAAACTAACGTTAAGGATGAAGATAAAGCAACACTTCGCTTATGGTAACGAATGAATGAAAAAAATATTACGAGTTTTCTAATGGCAAAATCGTTACTGCTGAAAAATCATTTTAATAAGTTAAATTTCTGTCGTTTTTTAGATTGTAGAGTCTATGATTGGTACAAATCATAAAATGCTTATCCGATTACCCAAACTTCCGATATGCAATAATGGCTTCGGTAATTAATTAATTAAGTCAACAAGGCGTTAGATGAAGTTGTTAAAGTGCGCTTGGGAAATCAGACAAACTGTCGCTTTGACCTCGCGCGGCCGAAAATGTCCAGAAATCTGCTGCTTATTCAGTCGCAAGTAATCGATTAATCGATGAAGAATTATGGCCATGATTCGCATGGATGATTTAATTTCGTAGATTCTTTATCTGATGAAGTCTATTGGTATTCACGCTTCGATTAAGCTCGCGTGTTTGTTTTCGAGCTATCGATGAGCTTAAGATCTACTAAATAGCCTCTCGCTCTTCAGAATGCCCCACCGACTAAGTGAAGCGGGTTATACAACCAAATACATCCGAATTTAATCGCCGAAAATTTTCCACCAAAATGCCTCGTAGGTCGTGTTTATTAACCAATCCAATTAAACCCTTATAAACACTGGTATAATATAATGTCTATATATTACCAAAAAAACTATATATTACTATACGATAGTCTATTGCGCTGCTTTTTATCGACAGGTCCTTTTATTGTTAAACTGCCGGGGCAACCAAATATTTCAATTCAGTATAAATATATTCTGTACCATGAAAAATTAACATGGAATTTATGAATCCCGACTGATAAAGTAGAATCGATAAATCTGGTTTAATTTCACCTTTCCATGTTAAGAAAGGCGCATCAGCTGCGTCCACACTTAATTTCTACAGCCTAACAGTACCAAACATACAGTCCAATTAGTGGCTCCATTAATCAATGGTCTTATTCATTAATAAGTGCTTTCTTGCCATGAGCGCGCAGCCTTCCCTACAAGCACGTTGACCAGCCAAATTTGGTTCTCGAAATAACCGAATATTACTCGATGCAGCTGTTCTTGTTTGATCACCCGTTTAAGTTCAAGTGGCATGAATTAGGGGGACGTGATGTGCCTGTAAAATTTTGTTTCAATTAAATAGCGAGCGATATAACACGGACGCTGTCGCCCGGTAACCGCCGCAACGGTAGAAGTAAATGAAAATGGCGATAATTAATAATATTCTCGGTAAGGGATAGTTGAGCCTCTGTGAAGTTCAAATATCGCAGTTGATTACAGGCGATTTTACTCTGGTATCACAACCGTGCACCTGCACACACTCTCGGCGATTCAATAACCTGTTCGAGCACGTATATCGCTTTCGATAAGGGCTACTAGCTACCCAAAGCAGCTATAACAGCAGCCATTTCCAATAGTTCCATTCGATAAACATCTAATTGCGCGGCCCATGTTGTCCAAACGCAGTTTAATACGACCGGTTATCGACAGAGTTCACAATGGAACGTGCCTTTTCTGCTATTAAGCTAAGTTGTGTTGCGAGCAGCCATTACTCCTATTGTTTCAGCCTTGATTAATAAATGCACTCTTGACTCTTGACTGTTCCAACCGCCCAAGTTAAAGTGTTCGGTCGTGTCTCCAAACCTCCACAGAATCCCAAGGCAGGCAGGTAAACAAATAATTCTACAATTCGATCGACATATTTATTAGGGCACCTGAATTTAGCGGAAACCACCGTTGTACGTCAGTATATCGAACTTACACAACAAGCTATTGTGTGAGAAGATGGGGCATATACAGAAAGGTGTTGACGATATAAAAATCTTTCTTGAATTATTTTTTTATCAGACCATTAACTTTAAAAATTGAAATCCATAGTAAAAAGTTACAAAAAATGACTTCGGGCCTTATCTCGTCAGTTGACTTAGTTGTGTTAGTTTAGACCGTAGGTTGGTATGCTTTAATGTCGTGCTGCTCGATTTTGCAGCTGTATTTTGTGATATAGTTTATTGCTGTCCATTTTGTTTATCATGTGACATTATTGGACAATAATTGTGATAGCGGCGATGATTAATTGGAGCGCAGGTGTTTCGAGAGACACTTTATTTGACCATAACTGTATACAAGCGCCACCATTCAAATTCCGGGACAGTGGCGTTTCTGAGCTAAAGTGGAGGCGTTGAAATGGAGAAATACGGCAGATACAGCTTATATACAGGTTATTGTTTATATATGCATATTTGTTTTAATTTCCGTGGCTGTTTCAGTGTGTACATTTTTTATATATAGATAAACAAAAATATACTTTGTATTGTCATGACAACACGTTGGTCTCTCATTTCCTTCGTCTGCAGAAAATCGCATGATTTGTTGTGTTTATTTGTGTGTTTTTTAACTTTCAATACACTATATTCTTATATTACATTTTATAAGAAGAAGAACTATATATGTTATAATTGTTTAGTGACTAATTTCATTAAAATAGTGTTGACGACTTTTAATTTTTTGGGGGTTTATAACGTTTGATTTTTACGCGAAATCGTATACGACAAAATGGCGGGCATGTAGTGCGGACGTATTTGCAGACTGGATGTCAGGATCGTTCATTGGCGCTGATCTTGTTTCCCCAGGTGTTATTGCGATATCCAGTAATAACCACACCAGTGATAAGCACCCCAATTTCATTCCAAAGTATTTGCACACGAAGTGGTAGTTAATCAACCCGATACAACATATACCACTGCTTGAAACGAGCTCAAAAGCACGTACTGTGCCCCTGCTTGATTAATCTTTTGTTTCCACGAGCAGGTGTCGGCTGTTTGCCCGTCATGTGTAGCTCGTTTCAAATGTTGACGGTAAAGAAATAAAACTCACATTTCGACAGCTTTTCACAACACTGATTAAAATGGTTGCTCTTGAATAGTCACCAACCGGATGATGATTAAAAACAAATGTTTGTATATCTCAATAATTGAAAGCAACACATCGTAGGTGAAAAGTTTTTACAATTTTTAATTTATAATATGTTAAACTTCAATTATAATTATTTTAATTTATCCGCTTTATTTCGAAACGAAAACTTTCATTAACCTAATTGAATTAAACAGACGGCTAGTCTAAATGCTGGCGTCCGGAAACAGCTCCCTCGACGAAATATTGAATTAATTTGAACTATTTCTCTGGCTGATTAGCTCGTTAATTATGAGCCGGATTGCCCCTTCCACTTATTGACATGCGGCAGCCATGACAACTCCTGACGGTCGGCATACAAAAGGCAGAAGCGCACTGAAACTAAATCAAGCGAGGAACGACACGCTTGGGAATTCCCGCCGTCGCCCGACCACCAAATTCCGACCGACAACTATATACAAACGCCGATCTAACTTTGAAGTTAATTTAGCGCGACTAATTTAAAAATCGATGTCCTGTTAACAAGCGGCTCCCTGATTGCCTTAATAGCCCCTTGTTCAATACATTTGTCCGCGTTAGGTGAAAAATTGGGAATATCTTGCAATCAATAGACACTGACTCTCCTAATTAATTAGTTTCTATCCGGTTAAGACCGTTAGCCCTACGGAAATTAATCCGAATTGCTTAACATATTTAACCCATTATAAAAAATACCATTAAACTATAAAATAATTGAACATATTCAAAGTTAATTATATTATTTAACCATATTCATGTTTATTCTTTAAAACCAAAACGGTATTAAAAAAGTTAAAATATTTTCCCTGAAGTTCAGCCACCATACTTTATTTAACATAATATAAAGAAAATGTCTTAATTTGGTTTAAAATTGTGCAGAGCAGAGGAAACGCTAAACGACGCAAAACTTCGATATTGTATATTGGAATACACATACCAACAAATACAAAAACGGTCTCCGAAACGAACCCATCTTGAGTTCGTTCGTTAATATTATAAACCGCAGTGAATCATGGGTTCCTTCGTTTAAAAATCGTTAAAATTTGTGGAAAAATAAACCGCAGTGAAAATTCTAAACCGACTTCGCGGACACACAGTATTCTGACGATTACTTGTGCTTACGACTTGCCCACCTTGAAAGTAAACATGAACATCATGTCTTTGAAATTCTCTGACCATAATATCCATTGAGTACAGTTACATTGGTATTTAAAAATGGATTATTGTTATTTCAATGCTTGTAACCTTCCGTGTAAATAGCATCTCTTGTGTCACGTTATACATTCACCTGATAACGGGGTCACTCTCGCTCCAGCACTGCTGGTAGGCATCCGCCTTGCCATTATTTGGCCACAGCGCGCAGGTTCCTCTCCCATACGACGTAACAATGGTTACTATTTCGCTACATTTGCAACGGAAGACAAACAGGGTAACGAAGGTGTGTACAACAAAGAGTAAACAATGATGTTGCCACCTGCAAAAGTTGCTGTTTAACAAAGAAAAACCTCCAGTGATGATTGTACACTTCCCATATCAACGTAATTACAATAATTGACAATGACTAAACACACGCGCTCGTATTCTTGAACATTTTATCAAACGGGTTTATTATTTCAAATTATTTTCCGGATTATCCAAAACAATTACACCAGTGGCCAAAAATTGTAATAAACAATCCTTTTGCGAAAATAATGAATGCATTGAACAAATTAAGGTCACCGTTTAACATGTACTATTTTCTAACTTTTATGTGAATAATGGAAAATATCTGCTATTGTATGTTTCAGATAATGAAAATACCAGATTATATATTATTATATTCCATTTATGTCTGTATCCACTAACATTGGTAAATGAAATAGAAAGTCAGGAGTAGTTTGGTCGATTCACACTGTTTCAACGTGACACGGCGCAATCCTTGAATTTCATAGAAGCCGCCGCGGTTCGCGAAGCAATTCGCGCTTCGTTACGTCATAATAGAACCGAGTGCATGAACTTCTCGCTGCTAGTGCTAAACTGCAACAACAGTTGGCATCATTAGGGATGTCCCGAGTCCTAACAAGCCGAATTAAACATATTAGTCCCTATAAGTCGCTGAGGGCGCTAATTCGATTCATCTTCACCGAGTTGACACCCCTAAGTGAAATGTAGATTTCTTCCAATAAGAGAATATACTGTCACTCATACCTTAGTTTATTAAAATTTTCCTTAATTTTTTTTATAAATTGAACATGTAATATTAACAAGGCCTATTAGTTTAAAATACAAGACCAACTTTTATTTTGGTACTATAGTTTTTTCTCCATTCTAAAATTCGTTAAGGAACTTCCTGTTACACAATGAGTTATTATAGAACCATCTGGATTTGTTTAAATTTTGCAATTATCAACTGTAATAGGCATACCGAAGCAACTAACGAATTTATTTTTGCATTAAAAAACATTTGGTTCCGATTATTGATTCCAGCTGTAACAAAAATTTTGTGATTGTTTGGTAGATTTATTGATTCTTTTGGGAGAAAATTTATTTTCTTTGTGATTTGTCATTTATAATAAACTCAACCACTAATTTCAGCAGTAAACTGTTCGTTTCTGGTCGCCGATCAATGAACGTGGTCGATTTCGTTATTTCAGAACGTTCCGGGACTGTGACGTCATATAGTCGCGTGTTCCGAAGGGAAAGTGAGGCGCTGCGGGAGGACACTCTCTCTTCCGGCGCAGCGTCGGATTGCGTACGCAAAAAAGGTCGCGAAGCAATAAAACCGAAGAGACGAAACGAATCTGATACATAATGACTTGCTAAGTTCATTCCCTATTAGTCGTATTGCAAAGACAAGCTTGGTCTATTGCAAAACTGGGACTTTTAGAGAACTTATATCTAGTAGTAATCATAGTTATGTGTCTCATCTCATAAAGTTGACGATGTCAGTTATATTTTAAGTATAAGAGACACAGCGAAATGTGTATAACTATTAAGTCAGCTATTAGAGTATATAAATCCACAATATTATTTGTATAAGCTATCTGGATAACTATAATTTAAACCAGACAAATTTGTTATTACTTGCAAGTTTAACGTTTAAATTTTTCTTACAGTCTTTATTTTTTAGCTACGACTTTTTTATTTTTTGGATAGCCTCAGGAATATTATTTTTCTTTTCTTAATATTTACTTTTTTGTGTTTGTAAAACCTGTCTACGTGTCAGGATTATTCTAGATTATAAAAACTAAAGGAGAAGTTAGTCCATTAACCCCCTTGCCTTCTTTGAAGTCGAGTTAATTAACAGATTGCGAGGCGAAAACAGAATGTCACAATTGGAGAGAAAAACACATGGCGCTTTATGCCACTCAGGCAGTCGGACAGTCAGCTTCAGCAGCGGCAGATTAATTTCTTTTGGGTTTCATGGATACTATTAAACGATTAAACCATTAATTAAAGGGTGTTGTTTTTTGTTTTTCAGAATTTTAGTTTTTTGGATTTAATTGCAATCTTTTGTGAATAATGCTCAGTACTTCCACGTCAGCTCTGGTCGATGTTTTGCGTGAGCGATTACGCCACGCAAATGAAGTCAACAACCACCCGGATCAGAGCTATGTAGTGTTGGAAGAACGAGTGTCGGATTCCGACGTTGACCGAAAATCCGACTCCACTCCCCCGCCGTTTATCACTGGGTCGCCGACCTCGTCGTCAGAACTCAGTTCGCCCGGCAGAAGATCATCTGATCCCCGCAAAAGGAAAAATGAGAATCTGATAAAAGAGGACACAATCGCACCAAAAAAGGCTAAATTTTCAATTGATTCACTTTTGGCTTCAGATTCCGACACCAAAGGCGACTGGCCTCGCAACGGCGGAAGTTTTCCAGCGTACAACTTTGAACAGGCGTGTCAAGTCCCCAGATTTACGCCAAATCACCTCGACTTTTACAATAAGGACAAGACAGAAGAAAATGCAGTCGAATCTAATAAAAACCAACACCACCTTCCGACGTACCCAAGAAGCCACCTATACCCTTACTTTCCAGTGCACCCATTCCAAAATGGAATCACCAACCCCTCGATCCTACACTCTCCATCGGATCCTCCTGCATCTTCACCTCCCGCATCATTATCTCCCATTTCATCAGCTGCGTCTTCACCAAAACCATCCCGGGAAGATGAGCAATCCCCGAATCACGACGATGGCCACTCCCCGAACCAAACCCATGACTTCAGACACGAAGCATCATCACATAACCCACCTATAGGTTATTATCCAGGATCTTTCCCCCACCCAATGCATTTACACGGCTCACAAAGCTTCCCCCACATGTTGGCAGGACGCGTACCCAACCTTCCACTCGTAGGAGCGTTCGGAGGTCATCCTTTTCGACCCCAATTCAATTTAAACACCATTCCGATATCTTGGCTGAGAAACGATGCTGTTCTTCGAAGTTTGAGTGAATTTGCCGGTAAGTGACTGTTAAACTAACATTTTATTTTAAAATACAATCATAATAATTTAATACAGATTCTTGAAACTTTTTGGATTTTTTTTGTTAAACAATCATCACATGTTAGTTATCTGACATTATATGAAACGCGTGATAGCCATAGACATGTTACCGCTTATTCCAAAACAATGGGATTGTTGTAGTGTTTTGCTTCGCTGTTGGTGGAACTTCTGTTGTAAATCGCGGTTTAGTTCCGAGCACGTCTCGAACAATAAGACGCCTACATAGTTCATGGGGCATTTGTGTAACTAAGCATGTCTTTACAAATATTTCACCAAACTGTTGTGCAGCATGCCCGCTGTGGCAAAACAAAGAAAATAATAAAATAATCAGTCTACCTTATGTCAATCTCTGTATACGCAAACAGTTAGCGGTAGGGCGGGAAGTGCCTGAGAACGCTATTTTGATTGAATGACCTGTTTGAGAAAATCAAACTTAAAAGTTCCGTTTAAAATAAAACAATGATATAAAAACGAAAAAAACAACAATGTTGTGTGCGGTTTAATATCATTATTCATTTGTGGGAATTGAAAATCCTTATTTTAATAAAAAAACATATGACGCTCGCATAATTATGGTTTAAAACAATATTTTCGTGTGGTCTTTTTGTTACACGTTTGAAGGTCATTAGTCGCCATATTTACAAACAGCACTCCGAACAATCCACAGAAATAATCAGATCAAGTAAACACTCCCGAGATATCAGGCCTTAATCAGTGTTTTTTTCGCCTGGTTAACTGTTAAATACGGCGTGTAAATTGTGTTTGAATATATCGGTATATCTAACCTTAACATATGTCCATATAGTTGTTTAGTTGCTTTATATTTGTTCCACATCCGTACAATCACGTCTAATTTGATAACAAAAATCGAAAATCTTATTTAGGCAATATTGTTTTAAACCTGAAAATAAATTTTGTTATAACGATTCAATCGTAAACAATTTCGGAATGAAAAAACATTTGAACAATTACACATACATCACAATTTCTCAGTCATATTATAGTTACATGTTGATTTAACGACAAATTCTCAATTGACAGCCCACCCTGGACTAATGAGCCGCTCACGACGCCCAAGAACCGCTTTCACCTCCCAACAGCTGCTAGAACTTGAACGACAATTCAAACTAAACAAGTATTTGTCGCGACCCAAGCGATTTGAAGTTGCCACAACATTACAACTAACCGAAACTCAGGTAAGAATGTTTAGCTTTTTTACATCTCTATATCGCCTTAAAAACTCGGTTACATTAACTTTTTTCATCGTGAATATAATATACGATCATAAAATGTCGATTCATTTATACTTGTGGTAATGATTCTACACGCGTAACTGCCAATTAATACGGCATTTCGCATTTCCTGGCCTCATTGTATAATAATATACCATGATAATATTTTTATCGGGTGAATCGTTCTTAATATGAAATAAAAATATTGTCTTCCGTTAACAATAAACACTTATCCGGCAGGTGAAAATTTGGTTCCAAAACCGACGAATGAAGTGGAAACGAAGCAAGAAATCACGTGGTATTTCCTTCCTCACCATCTCCCACCAAAGACCAGTAACTCCTGCGCAGTTAATCCATGAAGTTCAAATTGTCCGAAACTATACGAAGCTTTCCAAGGTTCGACTTCATCGGCCGAGAAGTAGGATCCAGAGCAGATGCGGGTTTGAAAGTAATGACCTACATTTCCACTGTGTGTTTTGTAGATTCGAATTGAGTAGAAATCATTATTTCTTTTTGGCGTTACTTGTTTTTTTCGTTTTCACCGATAATTATTTATTCGTTATGTCATTGTAATTAACCGCAATAAATTTATTACAAAATGCAAGACCTCTAGGTTAGCCCCACATTTTGTTCCAGTCATCGCTGCAATTTATAGGTAATACTCGTTATTTAGTATACCCTGAAAAAATAATAAAATTTTAAATCCAAGCGTTCATTTCACATTTGACAATCGATGTTCAGAAATAGTTTTTTTTTTTTATTGTACGGCATGCCTGTTATGTCCCTCACACAGATCAGGTTTAAGTCGCCGTTGACATATTCCACACCGTTGCGCCATGAAAATACAATTTTAATGCCCGCAAAATAAAATTCGTGCACAGAAAACGGGCAAGATTTTAAACACACTAAATTCAAAGTTGGACCCGCGGTTAATACCCATTCCCGGGAGATGAGACTAATTGTTTCTGAGCTTAATCCTTTTCAAATTTTAACATGTAAATGTACAGTTAGAACAGAAAAACACATGTATTAAAGCCTAACATACACCACTTATACATGTAAACTATTATACGTGTTCACTAAACTTGTAGATACCCTTGTGACCTGGCAAAACAGTCAGTTAAACTATACTTAGGGGGCTCAAACACACGTCACATCCTGTTTGCACGGGTGTCTGTTTTATTGGTGTCAGCGCTGTAAAATGAAGTATCAAAATGTCTACCAACGCAACAGCTCCACGACGTCAATCTCAATTGGATGTACACTTGTCTAAATTAAACGCCAGCTAGTCGATTATGTTTTTGGCCAAGGTACTCAACGGTTGACGTCTCAACCGAGTGGAAAATAAGTGGGACCCATTACCATCAGATTCCATGTCTGTGTCAGTAACCATTTTCGAACTTAAGAATAAAGAAAAGCATTACAGACAGGTAGAGTTATAATATAACGAACACACCTTTTCATTTCAAAGATCACTTTCTAACTGAGACATTTTGTAAATTGTATTTTCCTTCTGTACTTACACAACTTAAAAGGATAAAAGCATAAATCAATAACAAACCAAACCTGCGAAGTACTAAACCTACACCTACAGTGTTATCTTGCAGTCGTGAAATTTAATTGTGACGACACAATCGCTTGCTACACTGCAATACCATGGCTTCGCGAAGAAACATTAGAAATGGCATAAAATCCGAATTTAGTAATACTAAGTGATCTTTTTGCATCGACCCTTTATTTCACAGTAAACCTAAAGTGAACATTCCGACCTAACCAAAATATCTAAAAAAGTAGCCCATTTTTTTAGTTTTACGACCCATACTTATTTTCAATCAATTTCGGGGAAATTTCCAGATATACTAAACCAGCGTTTCTCAAACTATGGGTCGCGACCCACCGGTGGGTCGCGAAAGGAATCTTGGTGGGTCGTGAAAAGTTATAGAAAGCTCAGATTATTTGTTCTCTGATTATTTTTGCTATTCTTTCCATAAAAGTATAAGCAAATTTTTCGTTTATTTCACCGTGTCCGCGTGAGCGTGAAATATTTGCCTGGGATACATAATTCCAGAGGTGTGTTCCTTTGCAACGATAGCGTAACCTAGAAACCAACAACAATTATATATAAAGTTAAGTGGGTCGCCATAAATTGTGGTAATTAATAGTGGGTCCCAACTCTAAAAAGTTTGAGAACCACTGTACTAAACCCAACTAAAATGTTTTAAATTTGTCGAAATGCACTGCATTATTAACGGGTTATTGTAGTCGTTATCTATAGATTTTTTCTTCATCGCTCAAGTAGTCCAAACTTAATTACACTCCGCTTGAGCAACTTGTTTAGGTGCTCCATGACAAAGCGACTTTGGTATAACCGGTTACTTAGGAGTTAACATATACTCGAGACACTGTGGAATGATAATTTCTTCGGAGCCAAACTTTATAGCTTTTCGATCTAAGATCACCATCTTACGATAAACATACCCATTTTGGGGTAAAATGGAAATGAAATATATATATATAGTTAAAGTAAAATGTCGGATCCAAAGGATAGTCTACAAAGTTGTCAAGTTACTGACTTAGATGTATCATTTGAATGCGGGCGGATAGAAAAAACACATTTAAAGATTTTGGTAATCGCAAAACTCGTACGAAATGAAAGTGACTTGACGAAAAAAATTACTTTAAAATTCTAATAGTATTTTCTGGCTTAAAGTAATCTCCATTAGGTTAAAGTGAGTATGTTAAGTTACTGATTCTCTGGGGTTTAACAGTAATTAGATGGTTCTTCTGCTGCTACCTCTACTCATTTATAGCTCTTGCAATCCAGACTTCGTCGGGAAAGGTTGATTTATTCTTGATTAAAAACAGGTACAGTAAAACACATAGTGAAACTAATTCTGGCAATCCTGCCAGTACATGGCAGCGGCGAACCTATAGCGCGTTCAGATTAATACCTCTTGTTCTTAGCTGGGTTTACGCGTCTGTTTGTTCTGTTAGCCAAGCTTTAGTTCAGGGGTTCTTAATCTTTTTATAATCGTGGCACACTTTTGTTTTGATAATTTTCCGTGGCTCACTTTTTAAAATTACGAAGTAGGCTCTCTAAAATAGACAATGGGTCAGTCTGGTGGTTTAGTGCGTCGCCTATGAGCCGAAGGGTGACAGGTATCAAACTGGTGGCTAGCTAGTCATTTGTGTCCTTGGGCAAGGCACTTAACGGACATTGCCTGAACCCGCGGATTAATGGGTTCTATAACGTGTGTATCATACACAACACACTGCAATAGCTTTGGTAATCCGACGGTAGCCGCGAGATGATCTGACGATTGACAGTGTGTTAACCTCCTTGGTTTTCCCATTCACGGGTATACACACGTATATTTTATACTATCTTATCCCAATACAAATACTCGAAATTATAAGACAAAGCATATATGCCAAATAACAGTACGAATGTCTTTTGTGGTTTGATTTTCTAAATATTACATAGTCCTGCTGATGCCCTCTAAGAGAGTTTTGTTTATGTTATAAAGTGGCGGAAACACCATACCAGTTTTTTTTCATTTCAGCTTACACACAGGTGTACTATTAAATTATCTAACGAATGAAACAAAATTTTCACCAACTTCATAATTAACCAATTTTGTTACCCATGATGGGTTCGTCACTATAGGACAGTTTTTTGTATAAGAGTCGGTATATGTATTGGTCGCGTTAACCATTTGGCCACACGTCCGTACCATAATAATTAACCAAATAGCTTGTGGCCCACCTCCAAATACTCATATGGCCCACTAGTGGACCATGGCCCACCGGTTAAGAACCTCTGCTTTAGACGTTCTATATTAAACGTCACGAAACAATCACACATCAAGTGACAGAAAGCATTATGGCTCATGAGAATTGCGGCTTTCAATCGAAAGGTTGCAGGTGCGAAACTGGTCGCGACGATTGCCCGTGTGTTAACCCCCTTGGTTTTCCCATTCACGGGGATAAAGATGGATAACCTATCCTATCCTATCCTTATACACAACAAAAATCACAACAGAGGCACGAAATTGCTATAATTTGATAATATTATATTCGGCCGTCGTCTACCACTCGTGTTATCGGACGGTTTATTTTTATGGTTCCAAAATATTTTAGTAAAATATCTTTTAATAGTCATGCCAAATTAATTAGTGAATAACAGAAATACCGTTTTGTATTTTCCTGTTTTGTATATTTCTCTTGGTCGCATCTGTTCTAAAAACGAATTCCATAGTTGCATTCACAACAAACAAACAAAACCGCCATTTCTAATTGTTCAACTTTGGCAAATGACACATTTATATTTATGGTCTTAACCAAAAGTTTACTAAATATGTGATGTTAATAAATGTATGTTGAAGTATGGAAAACGATGACGAATATATTAAACAATTAGAGGATATATTCAATGAGTTTAGGACAGATGAAAAGGTCGGGATAAATGAAGAACAATTGCAAGAATTGTGCAAAAGGTAAACAACTTTGATTAATTATTACAACGTAACATATTTTTAATATTCGAATATTTATAGCAGAATACGTAATAAAATTAGATTTACATCGGTAAACTAAATATGTCAAAATTTGTAGTGTTAACACTAAGAATATTTTTAATTGTATTTGATTTATTCCAGCTAGTGAAAAATTTTACTGCTGATTTATAAGAATGAGAAAATGAGTTTACAGATTTACCTGTTTTTTCTCCAATATTTAAAATATACACTTGTTGCAAAGATGGTATTATGTCGGGCTTCACTAATCTGCGGGACAGCAGGGCGGGATAAGTGGGGTGAGACAACACTATATTACGAGCAGTAAAAAGTGTTACATAAGTGGGATGGGGTATTTCATTAACTAGAGCGGGATGGGTTATTGACGGGTTATATAATGATATAACACTTCCCGCTCATGGTAGTGATGAAAATACTTCATTCTACTATTTTTTGCTATAAAATAGTGTTCTGCCCCTTTCTACACTGTCCTGGAGAATAGTTGCTGTCCCGTACATTGTAAGATTATTTTGGTCAAAGTAATTCCTATAAAATTGATCAATATAGTAAAAGAATTTGCCAAAATGTATATAACAAAAATTGCAAAATTATTATTAATTTCTTAGCTTTGAATTTATTGTTTTTAAAATACCCTTCCATAAGATTGCGACTGGACAGTCAATGCATTAAGCGCATTTTCGATCTTGCACTTCCCCACGATGGACACAAATCAACTTCAGAATGCGGATATGTCACCTTTGAACATTTCTGTGAATGTTTTGTTGCCGTACTAAGTGAAGTTAGTGATACAGCTTCCACTGAAGAAGATGAGAATGTACAGGTGCAACTCTCTGAAACTGTGGAAGGTGGGTGCAGTTGAAATCAAATTTTTGTTAATCAATTTTTGAGGTACCGGTAGTGCTTAATATTTAAGAATTACTAAGGCTTGTAGCATTTTGAAAATTTTAACTACACAATTTGCGTTGCCTGTAATTATGATATGATAATTAAACTTGAATTTAAAGAATAAAATGCTTCTCAAAAAGCATCACACATAGGCAATTATAAGCATCGGATACACCATTAAGCTATTGAGGCTATTTCAATGCGTAAGGCTTTAACAATGTCAATAAGTGCAACATAAATACAAGTAAAGTAGACAAGGAAAGTAAAATACTTCTACCATACGTGATTAAAAAGTTATTCATACCAAGTACCTGCACATACCAAGCTTAACCCAAAGTATAATTGTAACTCAATCGAATTTTAATACAGTTTTTGGTAAAACATATTGGCTATAATATATATATTTATAGCCATAGGCGCCGACTTTGCCAGAAACGATGGGGGGCGAAAATTTATATGACGTCATATTAATGAGTGTGACGTCACAAAACTAACTGCTTATGGTCATAGCCGTTAAGTTGTCCGTATTGTAGCGAAAAAAATTTCAGGAACACTTTTCCTACGTAGACGGTAGCATATTAAAAACTATTTTCCTCTCAGTAAGTTTTAATGCGCACAGCGGCAGTTCAACTAACTTAGTAATTACAAAAAAAACATTTAACAACGCTTTCGTTCGTCAAACAACGCTTTCGTTCTTAGGTCATTCCCCCATTAGCTCACGTCAGACTACCGAACCTGGTGTCGGCATCCGACCTTTGATCGGGGATCGGCCGACCTACCCAATCCTATAAAAATTGCTTAGCTTGATTCCAGTTAGTGTATAATCGTCCGGTTTGCGGCTAAAGGACCGAGTTATAAAATAA
>CH003361.1:47730-92373 GCA_000149265.1 Ciona savignyi
AGTTAGAGAGACAAAAGATTTTGAAGGTATTATGCTAAAGTAAATTAATACCCTTCCCCTTATAAATACTAAGTAGATCTATTGTTGTTTGCGCTGTTGCCAGCCTTAGAAATTTTGTGCTAGGACCTTATAGCCTTTGCATCTTGCTATTTTCAAACTATTTTTGACGGCATCACATAGTTAATCCAATCTGAATTGTAAAAAAGTAAATACTTTCCAAAGTAATTTTTGTAATGTTTACCTTTTTATTGGGGTTTAATTTTTCATTCTCCTTCTAGGACTCATTAAACAACCTTTCATCGGCAAGTGTGGTACTGAATGAGGTGAATCGGGGAACATTGTTTACAGGGCTGGATTATGATAATTCTGGCTCCGTCGAGTCGAAACATATTTGTGAAATGTGGAAGCAAGCCGGCGTTGAAAACCCAATGCTAATTTTGCAGGTGTGTTCCGGAACCTATAAAATATGTTTCGTATTATGTATATATAGTTGTAAAATATATTCCATAATAACATAAATATTTTTATATGCTTACCTATATTTCTATAGTGGCATGGGAAAACAGGAAAGGTATAGCATAGGCTTTAAAGAAAATAAGTAATAAAAGAAGAAATTCTATATAACTGGTACAAGTGCCGAATGTTTTTAATAAAAAGAATTTTGTTAACTTACAATTGCATTCAAAAACTGCTGAATTCATGCTTTAGCCTATACTCTCCCTAGCAAAAGTGCATGCTTTATGATGTAAACAATAATTGTTTACTTACCTAATAATAATAAATATTGCTCCTAGGATGGTTTCATATTAATGTTTTCGAATTACTTTTTTTTCACAGCAAAAACTTTCTATAAACCATAACAGTCATATTATCAAGTTCATAACTAGTTATGCTATTTAAATAGCTTTTTCATGATCCTAGGCACTTGATTTTGAAGAGCCATTCATTGATGCACACCAACTCTCAACGATGCTTGAAAAAGAAGCTCTATCAGTCCTACCCTCTGTCACTGGTAACATGGATCTTTGCTCTAGTACTGTTGCGGCCTTAATAGCGAGCTACCAAAGTCAACTACTCCACCTCAAGTACAATATATTGATTTTTTTGTCAGTGTTGCTAACATAATTTACCAAACATATGGAACTTTCAAATATCATCTCCAAATCACTTATAAAAGGCAACACAAGCACCATATCTCCGCTTTTATTTATGAACTGTTCTGTTATAGTGGTTAATTAAGACAAGCTACAAACTATTGCTCCTTAAAGAGAAGGCTTGTTTATATTAAGTGCATTAAGTGCCGGATTAATATTAAATCCTGTTATTAGTTTTTAATTAGCTTGCATGTAATTGTATACTTGCATTTTAAATCACATTAGTTCTGAAATGGTACAGAAAATGAATCAGTTCATTTCTTCGCTAGTGTATGGTAGCACCATGCATTAAATTAGAAAGTTAAAATAAAATATATTGATAAAGTAGTTTTTGTATGTTATATTGTTTCTTTAAGATTATTTGTTACTGAATATTGGAGTAATATAACAGATAAAAGGAAGATTATACTAAGAATAAATTTGGAATAGTTTTGAACTAGAGTTTAATTTACTGGCCAAAAATATACACTTGTTAGTTTACACAATACATTTAAAATAACTTGAGTATATGCAAGTATTTTATCATTTTGCATTTGTTCTCTGTTGACAGCGATTCCCGAATAATGCGTTGATAAAAAATAAAATCTGCTTCCTTCAGCAACCAGATTGATCATAACCAATCTGAGACGGAGAAGATGCGGGAGGACCTGGAGCGATCCGAGATCAGGAACTCAAAACTCCTCGAGGAGGTTGATGACCGCTACCTCAGCATGGACCAACAGAATGAAAGGAAGATGTCGGGGATTGAAAGAAAGTGGATGAAGAAGTTGTCCTCCGCTCAACGAGGATTTGAGAGGGAGAAGGAGTCGCTGATCATGAGTTCCGACCGTGAGAGAGAAGCCTTTCAGAAAGAAATAGGTAACTGTTTGGCTTTGCATAAAATTCCACCTAGAAGCTTCATGTGATTTTTTTTAATAAAAAAATTAAAACAAAATATATATATATTAGTCTTACCTTCTAATTTTCCACCTGACTGATGTCATTGTGATAGGCCTGGTGATGTTTTCTTTTGTTGCCTTTATCAATTGGCTCAATGAAGAGTACAAACAGCATTTTGGTTAGACTACCCGCCCACCCTACATAGTTTCATCATGAACCATAATTTATTCGTCCTTTATTTCCCAAAGACACACATGAATGTAAAATGGTTTATACAGTTTACCACATTTTTTGTAATGCTTTCTATTGACATAAACAGTATATTGCAGCACCTTTTATGTATTAAAAATAAACAGTATATTGCAGCACCATTATTGTATTAAACAGGGTTCTAGTTATTATTAAGCATGACATTTGCAATTCTATACAAATTGCAAACTTTACCCTAACACCTCATGTTCCTAGACGCACTTCAGAGCTCAACATCATCGCTGAGGAGAAAACTCGATCTTCTTCGATCCGACAATGAATCTTTATCTGCCGAATCTTCTCACTTTTGCGAAAGATTAAATGAATCCGAAAAAGAAGCTTCCAGACTTCGCAAGGACTTGGAATGCTTACTCACCGCCAAGGTATTGTGGATAATACATAGAGTAGTGATATCCATCATAGAATTAACCTTTGAATTCGATTTAAAATGTTTGTTTAGTCTCTTTTGCACCCATGCCAAGGACGAATCTTTGTGAACCAATATATATTTGTGACCCATGTTATAATCCTTATTAACCTGATGTATAAACTGCAGACTGCTGAACCTGACAATATGAATTCATCACAAGAAGAGAAGTTTGCAATGATCATCAAAGAATATGAAGCGCAGTGCAGGGTACATTTATTTAGAATATTAATAATATTTGCTTTTTTTATTAGTATATTTAGACAAGTGTAGTATTGTGAGCAATGCAAAGTGCACCATACTAAAATTTCCAAAGAGTACATACTGTCGGCATTTTATATTAAAACAATAAAAATTATGAATTTTACAAATAATAAACAACATGCACGCTTAACATGTCTACGAAACTTTTCTGGTCGCAATATTTTATTACAACACTAAAGAAAGTGGTATAAAGGTGATAGACTTTCTTTACCTTCAAAAATAGTAACCTATTTTTTCCCGGGTTGGTTTCGGTGGAATTTGTCTTAAGTCTATGCATAATTCTACTTCATGCACTTTACATCAATCCAACATCCAGCAACTCCGGGATCGAAACGATGAGCTCTTGATCGAGGTGGAGTCTCTTCATGGGAGGATCAGACAGGAGGAGGTTGTACGGGAGCACAACATCACTCTGCAAGATGATATTTCACCGAAGAGGAAGAAAGCTCTACGAAGAGGCTCAACATCGGAGTATTTCGATCGCACAAGTGCAGAGTATAGTGATTTTGAAAGTGGTAGGTTTGTGTTGTCGATTTTAATGAGCAAAGCTTCAGTTTTAGGTTTTGTCACTATGGTTCAGTTAAGGCATAATAAAAATCGTAATGTCTTGGATGTTAATATGGATCATTCTGATAAAATACTCATGTTGGTAAAGTTATTGGATTTTCAGTTTGACTTAATGTATGCATTTCAGTAGAAATTTATTTTATATTACCGAGAGCAGTTTGAGACTCTGACCCTTATATACTTTATGTCTAATTAAAATAAATAAAAAGATAAAAGTATGGGTATTAAGAGATTAATAAAAGTACATGTATATTTTTTATTGTAGATGTAAAAAATGTTGTATGCACCGTCAACAGTTAAAACTTCCTCCAGATGGAGTCGGTGAAGTGGATGTTGCTCATCATCATCGGTTCCCACATCCGGATCAATCGGAGAACTTTGCTGGGATGAGGATGATGGAGTTGGAAAGGCAAGTGGAAGAGCTTAAGGAGGAGCGGAGATTAAAACTTGAACAATTTTCCGAGCAACAGGTAAAATAATGAAATCATTTTGACATGGTTACTTTTTTTGTTAAGTGAACAAATGTGTTTGTTTATTACTAATCTATCCCATTTACATCATTCAAATTCATCAAGAAGGTAAACTAACTTTGTATTGTAACTTTAAGCATGTGGAATTATTAAACTGCGTTCGTTTAACAAACTTTTTTTTCTGATAATAAATTGTTCATATTGGATGCTTCTTTTATGCACATTTTATATGAACAAATAAAACTCTAAAAATCAATTTGGTTTGCTCAGGCTTGCCTCAAAGCTGACTTACAAAAGGAATACCAAATCAAGCTGGAAAAAGTCAAGTCATCCATCTCTCATAACGATGACAACCGCGCTTATGAAGATCAACAGATCATGACTATGCAATTGTTAAAGGAGATGACTCAACAAAAAGATGAGGTTAGCATTGTAATAACAAAAAAACCTATTTAATTTATGCGTATATTCAAGTTCTGAAAGCTAACTCTTAAATTTATTTTATTCAACCTAATTCCCTCAAAGTGAATTATCAAATTTGATTTATGTTGAAATTGAATTATTAATTTTAGCAAGAATAGGAAAACAACATATATTTCCCTAATTATAAGTGTATGTCATTATCCCATATGCATTAAACAGTTAATAGGAATATAACACTTGAAGGAACTGTCACGTAATAGTTTTTAAAATAAGAACCTTTCTCCATTTATTTAGATTTGTTATTAAATATGTATGTAAGTTAAATTACCTGATTTATTTCCTTCCAAGTTGGAACGAAAGTACTTGGAGATGAAGGAATCATGTGAAAGTAATGTTAACAATGGACAGGAAGAGTTGGCAACTCTTTGCCGAGAGTTTGCAAACGAAAAAGCTGATCTTGTTGCAAAGCATGAACAAGAGGTGGTTGTTCAGTTTCTTCTGCCCTTTTTAAGCTGCCATGCTAAGACTAACTCTTTTATCCTGGATGTTGTTGTGTCTTAAACACAGAAAATATTGAAATTTTATCAGCTGTAAAAGCAACAATACAGAAATAGTTACATGAGCATGGCAGTTCACTGTAGTAATGGACCAGAAATGTAAATCAGAATGGCATGATACCTACATAAAAAGTATAAAATGATTGTTATTTAATTAAGTGCCGGAACATCCTTCTGAAATATTATTCTTAAAAAATTTAAAAAAAACTGTGCAAAGGTTGTATCTTACTAAGTTTTATTTAATAGTTTAATATCCTATTCTTTAATCATACTTGTGACTTTCTAGCCTCAAATTTAATAATTAGATTCCATGTTAAAGTTGATCAAAACAATTGAATAATTGTGATTTTGCAGCCATTTCAGGTATCAAATTGTTTCCATCTTTGGTGCAAATTGCAATTTTAAAATGATGACAACAATTAAACAGCCAAAACATGTTCATTATACATTTTTCTATTTATACACATTTGCCCAATTAAATCAACTTATGTTATTTATCCTGTGTTTCTAAATGTATAATTTTAATCTTAAAAAATTATTTATATTGACATATTTGATTTTGAATCTGAATATTTCTACCAGGTGAAGGAAATGGAGTCCCAGGTAAAGCTTTTCACCCAACAACTCGCTGACGAGCGACGAGCAAATGAAAGAACAACTGAGTTGTTGCAATCAGAACGAGATCAACACCAACATGCCCTCGTTGCCCACCAGGAGATTATCGCCAAGTTTGAAAAGTAAGTGCAAAAACATTGAGAGATTGGGTTGTGGTTGTGGTAAAGGGTTATATTTTTCGAAAAAATATGAAATCCATTGTGTGTGGCACCATTAAACGGACATTACAAAATGGAATAAAATAATAATAAGAAATAAAAATTAATAATAAGAAATAAAATGTCCAATTCAGTTAAATCGTTTGGTTGTGTTAGCTACTATGGTTTGAATCTGCAGTGGCAAATTTTGGGTAAATTGCATTAGGAAAATTACAAGTCGACTGTAAATTTTAATGCGAACAAACAAGATTGAGGTATACATACACCATACCCACTGCAAATCATTTTTTGGTAAACACCTTAACACTCAATCGCACCAAACCATTGATCATATTGCTTTACCTTCCAATAGAATATTATAAACTAATAAGTTAAACTTTTTAACAGTGTAAGTTAATAATATATAGGCTACTAAATATGCAGTGGCAAATAACATTTAAAAATACATTAGTTGAAATATCCGCGTAAAGCGCGCAAAAAATATAAAAACAATTCAATTTTCTTTGTTTTTGTTTTATTAAAATTACATGGACATTAGGTTTAGATTAGTAACTAGGGAACCCATTAGTTTCTGCTTGCAAAACCATATGTTATATCCTTTGTTTGTAATGTACCATGGATTTAGGTAACTAACGTTGGGATCCAACATCCACGGATTTCAATTTGGCCACCAACTTTTCAGCATTTTTTTTCTGTTGTTTTTTTGTTACCATTTCTTAGTTACCAAAATTTGTTAAGTGGCTCTCTTAAATTTTGTTCTCTTTGTTTCCAGGACGTCCGCTATGAAGGAAGAGCAGGCGACGAAGATGGTGAGTTGTGTGAAACTGGAGGAAGTGATGCAGGATCATCAGGTTGAGATCAATCGTCTCAAACAGAAGCATCATCATGAGATGGAGAGCGTCCAGCGAGATTTGCAAACCAAACTTGACCAGATGTTGTCCGAGAAACACAAGGTTAGTTCTTGAAGCTTTAAGTTATTTTTGGCAAAATTAATTAAGGAAAAGTCTAGGATAGCCAAAAAAAAACAGAAATAAGTGACATTAACCTTAGACTTTTAACCTAAATTTATGTTTGATTGTTTGATTGTATCTTTAAGAATATTGTCATTATAACTATTGTTAATATGTGTGGTTACATAGTTGAATTTTAAATCTTATATTTTTGCGTTTTTTCGCCTCAGTTTGCTGAGAGGTCGTCAATGTGCAGTGAACTGGAACGCTTGGAGGAAAGCGTTCAAGTGGAACGGCAAGAAATGCATGAACGAATCCATGAGTTACAGAGAAGCGTTCGAGCGTGAAGTCATTGGAATTACAACGATTGTTGGATTGTGATAAAGCCAAACTAAGAAAACAATTAAGGTAACGTTTTTTCCGTGTTTTATGTTTAGTTTATTATGATTATATTAAAAAATGTAGTTAACTGTGGGCAAATGTTAAATGATCATATGTCAAGTTACATATGTCTGTCTATTCCAATTATTGATTAAACTGATGTATTTTGATGTAAGTGTCGTTATTGTAAAAATTTCTTGTCATAAATACCCTTTAATTTCCTTATCATAGAGACCTATTAAATTAGATTGTTTTTTAGTGAAGAAATGGCAAGTTTGAAGCAAAAACTAGCTGAAGAGACTGAGAAAGAAATGAAGAAAAAAAGGCAGTTGGTGGAAGAATGTGAGAGGCTGGAAAGAGAGAAAAAAGAAAAACATGCAAAGGAGAACTTGATGATTGATGAAATGAAGGGGGAAATTGAAGATCTACAGGTAAAGTTTTACACAAGTTTTTCGCATTGCAAGTGTAATTGTCGGGCTATAGATACTTTGCCCATATTCCTTATGTGATCCTGTTGTGGTAATTGATATTAAGTTAACCAATCCCTTCAGGCTCGCAACAAGTACTTGGATGACATGCTTTCGAAGACCCGCATTTGTCTTGAGGAGGAGGAGAATAGATGTAAGCAGCTGAAGATGATAGGGAGGAGAGAGGACCTCCTCATTCTGGAGGAAAGAGTGCAGGAGCTGGACTGTAAGATAATTGAGAAGGAAAAAGTCATCAAATCATTGAAGCAACAGGTTGGTCCTTTTTACAATTTACTCCGAACTTTTTTGTTCAAAAGCTATTACCAGTAGTATTGAAACTCGCGGTATAATGGTGAAAACCAATAAAAAAAATAATACGAATGTTTAAAAGCAGTGTTTCTCTACTCCAAGTCCGCAGACTCAAAAATTTAAGTCCATGAGTCTGCTCTTACAGTAGCTTTTGCTAAAAGTCAGTGCATACTTCATAACAAATAAACATAAAATACCCCTAATTCACCATCTTTATCTATGTGTCAAATAAATAATGATTTTTTTCGGTAAAAATTATGGTAAACTCAATTTTTCATACCCATGACTTGAGTCTGCGTATAATACCGCGAAGGATTGAAACTCTTACTGCATATTAGTAATTATTTTAATAGATAACAATTGTGCCACAAAGTGGCTTCAACACCATTTCAGTATCAACTCTCCCATGTTTATTTAATAAATACCAGCAGTTTAAATGTGTCACTTTTATTGTGCTGTACAGCAAATATCCCAATCTTAATTCTGTATCATATTTACTGCCTGAATAAGCCTTATTTTCTTTCTACACAGCTTGCTGAGCAACTTGACTGCAGTCGTGAAAAGGCTCAGGAAATATCAAATCAGCTAACCAACACTGATGTTACACAAGCTGAGAATATTCAGTTAAAGAAAGAAAACAATACATTGGTGGAAAAGGTACGTTTTGTCCCATAATTTGTAGTAATATGTGCTGATTATAAGATCTAGTTTAATTTTATAGGCCTGTAGCATTAGGCTGTATGGTGTAAATATGGATTGTTTGATGGATTCATTGAAATATGTATGTGATTTGTGACATTGTATTGTATTGGTGAAATGGTGATCTGACGATTGCCGTGTGTTAACCCCCTTGGTTTTTCCATTCACGGGGATAAACATGAATATCCTATCCTAGTTATGTCACACCACATGGTCAATACAGATGGTTAAATTTGCATAAATTCCTTAGGTTTAGGTTGTTAATGCTATATTACTCATATATAGTTTTTTCGTAACAATATCTTAGTACACTTGAAATGTAGTTAATTAATGAACAGAGTTCCGAAATAATGTTTTCCATGCTAGGTCCGGGGCCTTGAAAAAGAGCAACTTGCCAATCGAATTGAGCATGCGGGGCTTATGGCGAAGTGTGAGCATCTAAGTGCACCAGTTCCTTCACCGAGGAACAAGTATAAAAGGTTGGAAGAGGAGAGATTAAAGGAAAAAAGGAAACTGGAGGAGAAAATACAAGATCTTCAGAAAGTGAGAACTATTATTTTTTGGTGTAAGGCAAACTAGAGGTAGTCGCAGGGTTGCAGTTAAACTGATTCAGATAATTTTAGAGGTTAATACTCTTGATATGTTCATTATTTATTTATGTTTTTTTCTTGTATTTGTTTATTCATTTTGTCATTTTTCAATATCCACCATCTTATAACAACGAAGTAGTTGTTGATCTTTCTTGCTTGGGCCTAATCGATAGATAGAAATATAAATTTAAATTAAAAATTTGATAACATTCACCTAATTTAAATCATCACTTCATCATAGGAAGTTGATTTTCTGCGCACCACATCTCCTCGCAGTTCTGATCCTCCATTACGAGCTCAAATTACTTCTCCGGATGTTGAGAACGATACCGGATGTTTCAGTGACACTGGAAGCATAGCGTCATCATCCAGTGATAACGGGAAAGATGCTCTGAGGTTGAGACTCAATAAAACGAGGTCTCAGTTGACTGATCAGATGAGGAAGACCAGAGATGTGGTAAGATCGATTATACACGTTCTCATGTGTATCTGATTTCATCGAAAATTCGTTAATTGTATGTTTTATAAGACTGCATTATTTGAATTGACCGAAATGTCTGTTTTGTTTTCTGTTATTGCTGAAATCGTGTGGCATTAATTCTTGTTTTTTTAGTGGAGATAATAATAAACAGAAGAAAGATAATTCAGTACATCTCTGAATAATTCTATAATTTGATCTCATATAAACCACCTTTAAGGTAAACAAGGTTACACATTCCAGTTAAAAGGATATATGGGTTTACTTAATATAATATTGCACTATAAACAACCAATAGCAATGCATGTAGCATAATTCAAACAAGACAGTATTACAAGTCATTTTTTCTCAGTACAACAAGCTCTCAAAGACTGAAATCCTGGTAAAAGATTTGTATTGTGAGAACGCCCATTTGATGAAGGCACTCCAGGTTACCGAGGCACGACAACGTGACGCCGAGCGGAAACTGCGGGATGAAACGGACAAAAATCAGGTTCTAGGAAGGCTGCTGAAACAAGTGTGTCCTGATGTTGTGTGAATTTTCCTTTATGTTTTTTTAACTGTAAACTTTAAAAGCAATTTAAGGTGTGTTGTGAATTGAGGTCGATTCTCTATCAATGGTACTACAAGTACACAATCTTGAAAATTTTCTATCTGAATATATCGGTTGACTATCATTTTTCTAAGTTGACTATCATTTTTCTATTTTGTTCCTTCAATCGCTGTTATTTTCCATTTTTGATTATGTTATTTATGTATCCTTGCTTTTTCTACTGTGTAACATTGAAAAACGTTTTTGCTGCTTTACCAAACATTCACATTGAAAGATTAGATGGAGTGGTTATTTTCAAAACTCAATTTAAAGCAACCTGATCTCCAATTTCTTAATCAAATTAGCCTACTTGAAACTACCCTAGAACAAAGGTGGCTGCTTTATATTGTTATGTATTTCAGCCTTCAACACATGCAATACACACTAAGCACATATTTCCTTATTTCATGGTGCCATAAGCCTGAGCTGCTTTGTTCACTGTTTCTTTTTCCCACCTAAATTTCCAACAAATACTTGCCTGTCAGTGTTATTCTAAATTTTTAAATTCAAATTATTTGATACATCCAAGTCTTTATCCTCAGTTAATCTGGTTGTAAGTACCATAAACGGTCAACTCAGTTATTTCTTTCTAAAAAAAGATGAATTCCTATTAAACATTTTGTACTGTGCTGTGTCTGTTAATTTGCAACCACGTAATACGACATTCTAATTCTTCCCTTTTTTTAATTAATTTTCCCACTGTGCCATTGAATTTCGCAGCAATTGAAAGTAATAGCTTTTGCTGCTGTGCTTTGTAGACATCTATTCGTTCATATTTTGCATTACCTAGAAAATTTGATGTTTAATTCGATCTGCAATCTTTTTCCGGATGCTGTACATGTTTTGTGTGGGAATTTGCTATTGGTTTTGTACAACAACGTCCAAGGGAATGGGTTTGAAAGTAGAAGACTTTATTTTGCACTTTGTCATTTATTCAAGTGTTTCAATATCTATACGTGTGGGTAACAGTTGTTATATTTTCAATGTGTGTGGCGGCTATTCAATAAAATTGCAAATTGGAATGTGCGATAAAATGTGATTTATCATTAACTGAGCGACAATTTATTCTTTTTATATTTTCATCAATCTGCGGTCATAGCAAGGTAGCTCGCTCGCTAATTAGTGTGTCAGGATGTGTCCTTAGGATAATTGTGATGTTTATAACCTGCTGAGCGGGGAAATCTACAATAAAAATATAATACACGGCAATGTACATGAAAAGTTCATATTTTAAATGGTTCATCAGGGTTGGTATTAGAATACTTACAACGCCTCTGATATACGATGAAGATCACTATAATATTTTGTGTATTAACCTGGTTCAGGCAACGTCCAGCTGCTTTGGTTGAAAGGCCGTTGTTTAAATACGCGTAACCTTTTCTACAAAGTATTTTTAGGGACCTTCAGGATTGTTCCAATGTACGACTATAGTTGTCCCAAATCGAAATAAACTTGTAACATATATTCAGGACTTAACATAACCTTTGGAATAAGTGACGTATGGAGTATGGAGCGGGCAATTTGACGCTAACAGTGGTGAACACAGAATTTTACTTACAAAGTTTTCTGAAGATAACCCTGTAAACATTAAAGACAAAAATGCGCCACCAAACGGGTTAACGAGTAACGTAGCAACAGCCGAAACTTTCAATCTTGATTTGCTACAAGATATTTCCTTTGGTTTATCTGTTGTTATTGCCTTGTATTTTAGCCTTACGTGTAATATATATTTTTACGTTTTTTTTTAATATAAATTTATAATAAGAAAGTGCCAACTAGATTAAATTGTCCTTTTGTTAAAACTTACTGATTATTTACTCTGCGTTTACATCATTAGGCGGTTTCTGGGCATGAATGGGCTTTAAGACAGTGGGTTAGGAATTATTATAAATTTCCAGATTTTATTTTTATGAGTTCCCTCTTAATACTGTCTAATACTTGGACGATTTGTGTATTATTTTTTATCTGTTGATTACAGGTTGAATTTTCCATGTGGAAACTCAGTATAGTCAGCGGTCTACTTGGTAAATGGTTGATAAAATCGTTATTTTGGCAGTCGATCATAAAGATATTGGTGTTTTCTCCTGTCATTTAAATATCGTGTTTAACCCAATCTGCAAATTATTTTGTCCACAAAATACAAAAAAAAAATGTGCAGCTTTTCTAGTTTTCTGACGAGTACAAAAATGTGTATCTTTTCTAGTTTTCTGACAGAATTTTAATTTCTTATGATATCTTTATTTCAGCCTCCTTTGTAGTACTGATCTTTACTTATACAAACCATGGCCACAGAGGCAAAGAAGGAGGAGCCGCATGATTTTCGTCGTTTGCACAGCTACCCTTTAATCCGGCACACCGACATGCCAGAGGAGATGAGGGTTGAAGCAATGGAATTGTGCGTGACTGCATGCGAGAAATTCAGCACCAACAACGAGAATGCTGCTAAAATGATCAAAGAAAGCATGGACAAGAAATTTGGATCATCGTGGCATGCCATCGTGGGGGAGGGTTACGGGTTCGAAATTACCCACGAAATGAAAAACATTCTTTACATGTTCTTTGCTGGCAACATGGCTATTTGTGTTTGGAAGTGCTCATGATTTCAACTTTATTTATCTACTACTGCAAAAATAGCTCAGATTTTACCCCCCCTGATTTCTACACCATACAAGTACTTTTAACACAATGCGTTAAATTTTTATAAAATCACTCATTTTAAAAGATTGATTTTTATTCAATTTCCATATTGCGGAAAACATTTTTGCAAAGTACTTTTTTCTGTATCTCCATTTAACTTCAATTTTATTATGTTCAAAGTTTATAACTGTTAAACTGTTTGTTTTTAGACTTTCATTTTGTTATTCGTACTGAAACTCTATTAAGCATCATGTCTGATGAAGAGGACATAGAAGAACCTGTACAAAAAGTGAGAAGTCGAAGAATATTTATAAACAATGTGGACACTTACACTGGGAAGAATATCGCTCAGGTTTGTACAATTTGTATATGGTCATCATTTGCCTTTTAATAATTTTTTTTCCCGATGTAACTCTTGAAATATGGATACAAAAACAACTGTGTTAATAAGCAATACAATATATAGACTTTATATAACTCTGGTCGTCTAGAAATTTTTATGGGTTGTTTAATATAGTATTGCTAACAAATACATACTAATACAGTACTGGTACCAGTATAAAATATGCCAAAGTATTGGTAACTAAGCTTATACAAGTCTACTGTGATATTCTGACAATTGTATACACATGTAGAGCGACTGTACTTTGCAATTAAGAAATTTGTAACACACCCTAATAGGGAAACAAATACTTCTGGGAATCTTATTTGACGATTTTACCTAAACACAATCAATATCTTAGCGAATGTACAGCCGATTTAGTGGTAACCAATTATATTTGTAGCTTTTCATACCTTTTGTTCACATTTTATTAGGCCCAATGAGGCAATGTGCAATACTTTTACTATGTTAACATTTAACATGCACTGTAGATTATTGAGAATTTAATACTAATTAATGTTTATTAAGACTGTTGAATAGGATAAAATACTCTTGTATATAAAAGGGGATGGTGAAATGCGGTGGTGTAAAAGAGTTTGTTGCAAGATTTTAATGCAGCATGCAGAATATCACAAAAAGTTTTTGTTTTATGAAATCAACTAGGAAATCACTGGGTTCAGCACATGGACACAACCGACTAGATAGTAATTGGTTTCGATCCGACCACCTTTCTGATGATAATTTGACAATCTTCGAATGAGCTAAATGGCTTGACATCATTGCAACTTAAAACTATATCTCATTTCACAGTACTTGGCTCAATGCGTGGTGGGAGCATCACTGGAAGATGCTGAAGAAGAGGGAGATGATGATGCTGGATCTGTCAAATCTGCCGCTTCACGCAAAGAAGGCGCGTACAGGGTCATCGGGACGCTCAAGAATCCGAACGGGAAACCCCCAACTAATATAACGGAGATTGTAAATGTAAGCATTTTATGTAAAGGAGACAACACCAGTTAATGTGGTTAAGATAATCAATTAAACTTTCAGTTTAGCAAAATATTTGTGATCACATCCACAATGGCTGCAAGTACAGAAGTCACATTAGTATTAAACCCATAAATAGTCTTCTAAAGCAGTGGTCCACAACCTTTTTACTGCTTAGGACCAGGGAAGATTTGTTAATTTAACTGCGTCCCATTAAGGTGAATATTGATCATTTGTTCTGTTGAGTGGGCCTACAGTAGCACATCCAGGAGATTTCTTAGAAGTGCCATTTAAATTAAAGATATCTTTTGTGCTAATTTTCACTAAGTTATAAGTTTGAATGACTCCACACACCAGGTTTTTCAGAAAAATGTGCTAACAAGAGATTTTGTAACATAACAAGTAGACTTGTGACATTATTAAAATAAAAAAAATAATTTGATAAACAATTACGCTAGGTATAAGAAAAATTTGCAACACCTAAAAATTGAATAAAAAAATAGAAGTTATAAATGCGGCTGATGCAGCCCAGTACCAACAGACCGGTACCGGCGGTTGGGGACCACTGGTTTAAGGAGTGGTAGCTCACTTAAATTGACAGATTTTATGTGGGCATGTTTTGAATATACTTCAACATCTAAATATCCATGTTATTCATTGTTCCAGAGTTTATGCGACTAATGTGAAGAAAAAATTATAACATCAAGTTAGGTTTAGTTTTCCTTACGGTTATATCCAAACATACAAATATATCTTCAGGATTTTTTTTATTATCTTTAAAGTACCGGTATGAATAAAAAAATCTCAGCCAGTTCTAACGACATGTTGATACCACCTATCAATTCCAACATTTTTGCCATCAGTACAACACCAGAGAGGAGCTGTTGGAAAAGCTGCTTGAGTGTGACATCATAATATACAATATAAATGATGACATGGATTCAATAGATGAGGCAGTATGGTCAGTATCTGCTCTGCACACAGAGATGGAACATTTTGATGGCCCCAAGATGTTTATTCTTCTCTCGTCTGTTCTTACATGGGCAAAGAGCAAGCCACTTGACCCAGTAAGTAATGCTTTGGATAAAATTACTCAGGCATTTTACTTATTTTATGATTAAATCATTAGTGGTGGACAGTTGATTTGGTTAGGCTCAACTTGACTGTAGGTTTGAAGCCAGGATAAGTTTTAGCACCTAGTTTAGAGGTATTGACTTGTTAGGAATTTCCTATATACCACAGAATCATAGGACTTATTTTTGTTAATATGGGTGGAATAACAACACTCGTGATAACTAGGCAATCTTCAGAATGGGAAATGGGAATTTCCAGAGTCATATTTCCAGAGTATTTTTAGTACCAGTATATGTATAAATGCGGATTTCAAACTTATTGATATAATAATATCGCAAATACAATTGGATATTACTCGATACAACATCTTAGGATGATCCGGAGATCCCGTTTACAGAGGATGACTACAGAAGAAGGAAGCCGCATCCTAACTTTAAGGAGCACATCAGTGCAGAGAAGACGGTCATCAAATTTGGAAAAACGGTAATTTAAAGTTTTGGGTAGCAAGGTTGATTTAGTTTATTCGTAGATGTAGGGGGTATAATAGCCATTACAGAACAGCCAATCTTTAGAGTATAAAATGTTATTAGAATGGTTCCTGGAGTGTTTTATTTGGTTTAATTGTGTTGAAGTATCGAAAATTTAAATGTGTGATTTAAATATGTCAAACAGATGCAGCGTTGTGTTGTGGTTTGCTCAAGGTGGTGATTAAAACAGTAACTTAACATATGTGTACAAATTTTACATATGTACAAACAATTAGTTTCTTTTTTATTCACCATTTGGATATTTGCAAGAAATGTTTGATTTTCAGAACAAGCAAAAGTTCCAGACATATGTTGTGGCATCCGGTCTCACTTATGGAATGGGGGAGAATATATTTCATTTCTTATTCAAGGTATGGATGTCAAAGCATGGTAGGATCAAAATTACTAATAAAAGAGTTTTTTAGTATTCCAACAAATTTAGTTTAGTGTAATTTAATTTAGTTCTGTCATTAAGGTTATCACCTAGTTTTGAATACACAATCTTTCGGCTGTTGAAACAACTTGCTACACAATTAGTTGTTTACACGGATCTATAAAAATAACATATGGAGAATGTGTATATTCTGAAGTGCTGATATGTGTTGTTTTCACATAATCTTGCAGACTGCATGGCTCGGAGAGGCAACAGCTTTACAATGCTTCGGAACTGGTACCAATATTGTTCCAACAATTCATATTAAAGATCTCGCAAGGTGAGGCTGTTTATTTTCTCAAATAAAAAAATAACAGCCTTTTTTTTACCAGAGTTGAGATATTTGGGTCGTCTCAAGTGATAAATCTATCTTAGAATTCACTTATATTTATGAAATGCCATATAAAATATTTTTAACTCATTTAAAAAAATGTTTGGGCAAACTGGCTATTTTCACACTTTTTATTACATTTTTTACACAATCTAACGGACTATTTCAATTGTACCTCTTTCATTACATTCAGTGTGTTGCAAAATATCCTGGATGGGAAACCCAAGACAAGGTACTTGGTGGCAGTGGATGATTCACAGAACTCGCTAGAAGAAATAGTGAGGGTAAGCAATAAAATGATTTTATTCTATAAATAAAATTACAAGTTTTTTCTTGGAAATACCAACAGTTTAACATCTTGGATGTTGTTTTATTAAATTATTAATATTTTAAACTCTAATTTTTTTGTTAAGTGTATGAAAACATCTTAAATAAGCAGCCATTCATTTAACAAAGCATAAGATTGGGAAAAGCCCATTTTAACTTATTTAACTTATATACCGATATATATTATAAACTCTGTTACACCAAAGAAGTCCTGACAACTGTTTACACTATATTTTGCTTTTACAACCCAGTGCATCAGTTATTACCTTGGAACCGGGAAAATCCGTAAAATTGCCAAAGAGGATTTCGATTACATGCGACAAGTACACTTGCGTGGTTTAGATTAACATTTACCTTTTACAGACGTAACTAGAGTGTGATGTAGCCATGTTTAATATTATTTGTGATTTTGTGTGCTAACATGTTATATAATATAAGTAATAATCGATACTAATGGTAGGTTTTGAATTTTTGTTGTTGTTGTTTTCATTGCTTTTTCAAGAAAAGTGCACCAGATTTTGTTGACCATTTAACATATTAAACTAAACCTTTGTTTAAATTAATTATTTTCATAGAAAATGCATCTTGTTTTTAGGAAAACTGTATAAAATCAAAGTGATTTTAATCATCCCACCGAACAGCTCCTGATAATTAATATTATTTTAGGCAAAAGTATTGGAGTAAAATGTTCCCTAACTGGACATTGAGTGATAGAAATTATTCAACCCCAACCATTCATAAACCCTTCCATATTCCTACTAGAATACAAATTGCCTATCCATTCCAGAATTAATTCGAATTTATTGTGTATTTAGATTGTGAGCACAAAAGGAGGAACTGGTAAAGTGGAACACATTTCAAAGGAAGATGCTTTGCTTATTAAAGATCTGAAAGTAGGAAATTCAGTCTAAATAATACTGTAGCCTAAGTATTGTGCAAAATCAATTAGTTTTTAAGTGTTAGTTATAATTCTGCAGTGTATTGTTTTAATTGTTAGAAATTTGTTGATAATATTTTATTTAACTCGAATTAACAACATTTATGAACATCTGTTTGGATTGGTCTGTAGATTATTTCCCCTGAGCAAATCCAGCCCAAACGTGAGCAACCAGTACCCGACAAGACTTTGCTGGTGATAAAAATGAGTATCTATAACAAAATCCAAACATTCTGGCAATCAAACTTAACTGTTATGTAGGTAGACATTAATATTCCTATAATGGTGTACACATTTAGGTCTAATGAATTGGATCATTCATTTTTTGTCAGACCAACAGGTGAAAGGTGGCTGGATGGAAACTAACCACCAGCTAGTCGATTGTGTCCATAGATTGGGCACTTAGTGAATGTTTCTAGAACCAAAAGGATTAAGTATGGGTTATAAATTATAATAATAAAAAATAGCTGTCTTTCCAACATTTTACACTGCAAAAGATTCGGTGACCAGACTGCAAACACACAATACACAAGTCAATCTTACATTTAACCATGTTATAACATTCAATGTGCCTTTCCCCGGTATGAACTATTCCCGAACCTCCATAGCAAAGCGAGTTTGACTCACTGCTGGTGAACCTGAGGATGGAAGCAATGTTCGTAAAAGAATCAATGAGCGTGCGATGGGTGGCAGAGACGGGAATGGTAGATGCCATCGATAGCATTATTAAAGAGTACAAGCAGACCAGGGGACTTCTTGTGAGTACATTGTCCTATTTTGAAAAATACACAAAGTCACTTTTTAAATTTGGTACCGTTTTAGTGTGATTTTGATATTTTCCTTTAAGATCAAAACATATATTGAAAACGTGATAACATTAAAATGTTTCCATCCACCCAATTTTTCTCATTTTTTCAGCCGATGAGAGCTTGTATTCTGGGTCCTCCTGCTTCTGGAAAATCAACGATTGCAGCAGCCTTATGTAAGCAATACAAGCTCCACCACATCACTATCAAAGATGTGATTGATGAAACACTTGAGCGACTGGAGCAAAGTGCCGCGAGGCTTGAACAGGTTTGAAATGCTATGGCTTGTCAGGCAGGTGTATCCTTAAACACTTCGTGGACGTTATCTGATTCATATGGTTTGATACAGAGGCGTGCAACATACAATCTGCCTTTTTTCGTGACCCGCTACAGACTTTATACTTATTAGCCTAATAATTTAAAAAATGTTTTTAATTGTAATGGTATTATTGGCATTTGACTACAGTATAAGACTACATCACACTGTGATTAAATTCAGTCTACAGTACTGTGATGACCTTCTATTGTTGCAGCATATTGTGCATTGTATGCAAAGTGCCTTGTTCCAGCAGTGCTACAGTATTATGTGAATTCAGTTTATGAATCTATTGCCATATGTTAGGCACTTTAGATGATTTAAGAATTTATTCGATGTATTTGATGCAGACGAGCAGTGGAGGAGCTGAAGATGAGGAAGAGGATGATGGAAAGGCTCAGGAGGACTCCGAGTTCCTCGAACAGATCAAGGAGGGGAGGGAGAACAATGGGGGAAGATTCGAAGACCAACATATCATCCGATTCTTTCGTGACAAGCTTAAATCGATGCCATGCCAAAATCAAGGCTTTGTTCTTGATGGATTCCCGAAGACATATGAACAGGCCAAAGATCTATTTGCATGTGAGTAGCAATTTTACTAGGTTTTTTAAAATAAAAATTCAAACTGTTTCCACCCATTCTATGATGATGGCAGAACAGATGTATGTTTGTATATATTTGGTCTCAGAAAATGTGTTTGTGGACATGGCTGTCTGATCAAACTAATGTGTCGCCTGACAATGTGCAATTGGGTCTGTAGAATTATATTATTATTGAAACTTAAAAAATCTTTAAATGATTATCCAAATTCTCTCTCCAGTGGAGGATGAGGATGAAGGTGATGATCCTCGTAAGATCAACTACGACACCAGCATCATGCCGGAGGTGGTGGCGGCGCTCAATGCAGAGGATGACTTCCTCAAACACAGAGTCATGAACCTCCCCGAAGCAGTTGTACAGGTGAAAGTTTTTCCTTGTTTTTAGCTATCACTTCTTTTTTCATGATATTTTGGTACCAGTAGAAAATGTAAATCATCAAACTTTTTTAAACCAAAGTATGTTCGATCATGTGATTTCAGATAATACCCACTTAATACTAAATGGCTTTTCACTCAGCTAGGTACTTTTAATTTTTTAAATATTAATATTTTCCCTACCTTTACCATTTCTGACATTGAATTATCTTTATTGGTTCATTAATGGCATGACTTTCTAACTGAGCTAGGTCTGTTTAATTCATAACATATAACCTCAATGTCTTATATTTGAAGGGCACCCACAACACAGAGGACGGATTTTTACGTCGATTACAAGAATATAGATCGGTGAACCACGTGGACGACACTGTCCTTAACTATTTCGATGAGCTTGAAATTCACCCAGAACATATCGGTAAGAACCAGAATGGTTTGTAATTAACTAGCTTGGGAATGTAATTTGTTTCAAATTTTTTAAAAATGATACAATAACAACATATATGTATGATTTAATTTTAACATTGCAATACACCTGACAAATAGATGGTGGGCATGTAATTATGTGGTCATAAGTGTTTTGATTGCAATTATGTGTAAGATATTTTTCTTGCTAAGGTAAATAAATAATACAGTTAAATAAAGCTCCAGTAAACTACTTTTACAATTTGGATTGATGGATGTCTTATTTGTATTCTGACTGGTAGAGAAATCATGTTAAAAGCTGTATCTGGGGTCTGGGATGTCCTTTAAGTGCCTTGTCAAATAACGCAACCAACTAGCTATAACAAAGTAAATGTTTATTCTCTAAAACTTTAAATTTATTTTCAAAGATTTTTAACTTTTCTGAAGATTTTTTCAAAGATTAATAATTGTTTTATTAAAAAGTAGATTGTCGAAATTTTAATCTCCACAGATATCACGGATAAGACGGACATCAAGCACGAAGCGATCCTCGAGAAGATCACGACGATGATGGGGGAGGCGAGGAACTATGGTCCCACTCCCGAAGAGAAGGAGGAGATGGAGAGAGTCGCTGCGGAGGCGAGGATGAAGAAGGAGCAGGAGGACAGAGAGATCCGGGATCGACTGGAGGCGGAGGAGGCAGCAATAATGAAGCAGCGGCAGGAAGAGTGGGTGAGGATCATGAGATTTGGTTTTCTGTGTCACACCGTGCTGTCATTTCACACCACGAATACTAAATATCCGAAATCACCCAAAACCTTGTACAGTTGTCCTACGTATATTGCACTGTTGGACCCATGTCTTTAATCAGATGGATAGTTAGTTGTGTTTATCCATGAGATTGGTAACCTATATTGAAAGTTTATCATCATATAAGTCCTGTGCGACCGACCACTATCGATTTAATATATGTGTGTCTTCAATGTGTGAAGCAACAATAGATGATTGCCAGTGTTACTTAAAGTAAATTTCATGGATTGAGGCTCTGTGTGTAGGCTACCTTATAAAGTTTGCCGATAGTACAAATGCAAGAAATGGGTGTTTAGTTTGATTTTTACCCTGGTAACAAAGAGAAGAAAATAAAACAAATCATGATACAGAAACAGGAGAAGACGGCAAAATAAACAGTCATTAAAACACTTCATCAAAAAAGCATATAAATATTAAATACAGAAGACGGTTTAATGAATTAAACCCAAAGAAAATTAAAATAAAGTGATATAAAGCCCTGAAGAGGGTTGTGAAGCAAAGCGCGAGCAATACTGAGGAGGAACTGACTTGGCATGTTAAGGGTGGACCAGGGTAGAAAAATAAATATAAACTAAAATTAAATCCCATTCAGGAGTTATATATATATATTTAAAACTATCAATCTTGTTACACAACAAGTTACTGGATATTGCATCGTGGTAATCTTGATATTTTTGAACAGATGGAAAGATTGGAAGAAGTCAGGAAACAAGAACGAGAAGTTTTGGAGCAACAATCCATCCCACTACGTAACTATCTCATGAAACACGTCATGCCCACTTTGACCGATGGCCTCATACAATGTTGTCAAGTGCGTCCTGATGATCCGGTCGATTACTTGGTAAGTGTGTCGATAATTGGTGTCAGAATTTAATTTGGTAATAGTTCGTCATCCAGTTTACTTTTGGTTTATTCATTTTGTTTTACTATTAAATAACGGCAAATGAAGCAAATCACGGCACAGGAACAGTTAAAGACGGCAAAACGAACAGTCGTTAAAACACCCCATTTAGAAAAAGGATATTAATAAATAAATATAGCTGCCGCCAAACTAGGCAAAAGAAAACAATCGTGTGGAAACAAAAATTATTAAGACGATATTAAGCTCAACCAAGAGGGTAGGTAAAGAACTTTAGGCCATTTTTAATGTTTTATTTTCAAACAATTTTATATTTTTTCAATTTGTTTTAAAGGAAATAAAACGGAGTAAAATCAAAATGTGTTCTTTTCGAAACCCATAAAAAAACTATGGTTCCAAAACGCCAAAGTATGAGTTGGCGACCTTAACTTCCTTAATTTATCGTACATATCCATATTTAAAGACATAAAACATTTTTTGTTACTTCAGGCGGAGTTTCTGTTCCAGCAAAATCCGCAAGTTGATTAGTGACAGCAGGTTTCGAAATGTATCTACATCTGTGATCATTTAGATTTTCGTGTTCCATATGCATGTTATTTGTAAGTTTTTAATACACTATTCAGCGCTTTTGTTGGTGGTTGTATTTTTTGAAATTTTACCACACTTAAAATCAAGCATCAAATGTATGACCACCGTGGGGATCGAAACCTCGACCGTTGGATTAAGTCCAACGCTCAACCGACTGAGCTTGCAGGGCGGTTATTTTAAGCACATTAAACTTACTACCTGGTGGTCTAGCGATTCCGGCCCGGTGGTCTAGCGGTTAAGTGCGTCGCCTTTCAATCGAAAGGTTGCAGGTGCGAAACTGGTCGCTAGCTAGTCGGTAGTGTCCTTGGGCAAGGCACTTTACGGACATTGGCTGAACCCACCGGATTAATGGGTTCTACAAAATTGAAGGAACGTTTATATCATATACAACACACTGCAATAGCTCCAGTAACCCGACGATGGGCGCGAGGTGATCTGACGATGTGTGATAACCCCCTAGGTTTTCCCATTCACGGGGATAAACATGAATATCCTATCCTATCCTAACCAAACGCTGAGTAGGACGATATACTTCACACGGATGACTTACTTACTATAAATTCTATGTTATTGCGGTTAACGACCCCGCGAGATGAGGTATATAATAAAATTGAAATTACACCACGTACTTACAAATTTAATGATATTTCTAAAAACACTCTACGTATAAATAAAATACTTTTTAGTATGACTGTTACAATTTTAGGTAAGGTTCTCGATAACCTGTAGTCAGCAGCTCTCAACGTTTCGTATAAAAATGCTTGTATTCATTTAAGCAGAATACCCTAAAACACACCACAACAGGTCATATAAAAGCAAATAGGCGGTTAAGTTCAACGGTTTTTAGCGGGAAAGATAAAAATAAAGGTGACGGGTAATTAGCAATCAACGCACGCATCAAAATTCGGAACCAAGATAAAACATTGTAACATACCGGTTTCGGTTTTGAACAGTCGTTTAATTTCTAAGTGATTAGTCTAACGAAATTTACGACGATGTCGGATTAGATCATTGGATTTAAAACAATACAGATATCAGAAGTAAAATGCACACTCAATATTCATCGGGATCCAGCAACAAAATATCGTAAGAACTATTATAGACACCGTTTAAGGAACACTGTTGCATATCGGGCTGTTATAGTCTTCTTCCGCTTTTTAGAATAAAACCGATATAGCTGACAGCCGTGAATATAAAAACAAAGTTAAGATGTGGGCTCGCGCTTTTTAAAAGCTGAATGCTTGAGCGTTGGCTGTGCTTGTTTAGGCTGGCTGCCTAACGGTCTTTGGCGAGCTGCGCAGCGGAAAGTCTATTCTCCACAGATCGCACACTAATAATTATAGTGACCACGATTTGTACTGTCTTAATCTTAAACTCGAAGTTCATAACTCTTGATTCACTTTAGTTATATTCTGCGTCTCATTCAATATACGGTTTATTCTCGAAGCGAGTTACTTAGTACGTTATACAGCATGACGGCAGTTGTATAGTCTAAGGTACGTTATACAGCATGACGGCAAGTTATCCCAAGTACGTTGTTGTAGGTTATGTTTTTGGTTATTTAAATTTCCAGAATATATAGGGACTTTACAAGGTGCGAAAAGTTTACGTGCGAGACGTTTCACATCTGCACGTTTGACTAACTGTGAGAATTGGGTGAAAAAACTATGTTAATGATTTAAACGGCAAAAATACAAAAGGCCCGTACAAGGTGATAATTACGTACAAAGTAATAAAACGTGAGAGTCGGTAAACTTGAAACGCAAAAAAACGACGTTAAAACACAAAATGTTTTATACATAAATTAAAACAAATATATACTATACGAAATGCTACAACATCTCATTTTTTCCACATTTTGTTAAGTGTAAGAAAATAAAATCACGGTCTCGTTGAGCATTTCGGATGTTCAGTCGAAATAACAATCGAAGTCATGTGGTGAACGATCTCACGAAGTTTCGAGCATTACACACGTTTATCCTGCAAAAACTAGAATAACCTGGTTGGGAGAATTAAGTACAAAGCTAGAATTGTGCAATCGTGCATAAAAATCTGGTGTCATGTATGTTAATGCGTGATAAATGTTAGGTGGAATATGTAGTAAAAGTGACATCTCATATTCAAGGTAGCAACGCCACAATATGCATCACATGAGCCATATTTCCATACTTTGCCAGCTAATAAACCAAGGCGTGTACGCCTGGTGACTCACTTCCGAGTGAGCATGAAATAAATGCAGCGATGATCTCGCTAATGCGACGAAAGCGCAATTAATAAAAACGCAAAAAAACAAAAACCCGAGCGACCTGTCATATGTAGGTTTTACGACTCGTAACGAATAAGGGAAATAATCTTGCGCGGATGTATTTCCATCAACAAACAAAAGAATACTTTTAGCAAGCAGGACATAAGCCGTGTCTCGTCATTACTGTGCGGTGTTTGTAAAAGCCTGTTTTACACACGAAATATATTCGGTTCGGAACATCCGAGCACATTGACTGAGAGGCGATTAGACAATTAGACACCGCATTTACATGCGGCGCGATTACCATAGCTATACGGAAGTACGCTGGTATCGTTAATAAACTGTGGCGTTGTGAAGCGGGTACGCTCACTTATTTACACAGCATCAGCGCAAATGCGCGGGGTAGAGGCGATCAGACTTCGCAGAAAAAGAAACAAACCTCGAGCCGCTGCTAAAAACGAGTATATAATCGCATGAACGAGACGCATAATTTGCGTGAGGCGCGATTAAAAGAAAACTAACGCCTTGTCGGCGGTAACATTGAAAATCTGGCGCGAAAGAACAAAACAAACGTCGTTCGACGTGTAAGTGCGCCTAATATACCGGATGGGTTGGCGCAGCATGGCATCATTGACTCAAGCTCATGATAGCATAATCGTAAAAGCGTTACTAACCTTGTTTAAGATGAAGTGCATGTAGCAGTTGTTGAATGCGCGTTTGCTCTTCGTGTTTGTAAGAAGTCTGTAGAGTAAAACACCGATATTATGCATTCTTGCAATAGCCTAGTACCATTCAACCAAACCAGGAACACTAGTATTTGCAATCGTTGCAGACTAATAATTACATATATATAGTATAAAAATAATAATAAAACAAAAAAATAATCTAGAAGCTACAAAAATAATAATACAACCCTTTTATATTTCGTAAAGGGAACGTCGTCTTGCGTATTCTCTTCTTTCGTCGGCGGAGAAGATGCTTATCAACTTGATTTGAATAGAGTGCGTTGTCTTGTTATATAGTCACCAACTTCGTCCAGCGAAAAGGGGCGTTTCTTACTTGATGCTTGAAGTTGCTTGGTTTTGAAATTGCTTCTTAGATAAATTGCGTTGGGCCACTCGTCGTTGCCAATGTACTTGAAAATTCTAGTTGAAGTTGACGTCGGAAATTGTTCGTTTCGGTAAGGTGCGTGTCCATCATCACGTCGGGTTCAACAATGTGGGCTCGCGCTTTTTAAATGCTGAATGCTTCTGCTCGTCGCTTTTTGATGGAGATCTTTATTCTGGTTACTTTGAACTTGACATAGCTTGCTCTGTCCTCAAAAAGCCCACTAATATAGTTGTATAGCCACGACTTGTAAATTCTAGATCTTGAACTCGAAGTCTAAAACTCTTGATTCACTTTAGTTATATTCTGCGTCTCATTCAATATACGGTTTATTCTCGAAGCGAGTTACTTAGTACGTTATACAGCATGACGGCAGTTGTATAGTCTAAGGTACGTTATACAGCATGACGGCAAGTTATCCCAAGTACGTTGTTGTAGGTTATGTTTTTGGTTATTTAAATTTCCAGAATATATAGGGACTTTACAAGGTGCGAAAAGTTTACGTGCGAGACGTTTCACATCTGCACGTTTGACTAACTGTGAGAATTGGGTGAAAAAACTATGTTAATGATTTAAACGGCAAAAATACAAAAGGCCCGTACAAGGTGATAATTACGTACAAAGTAATAAAACGTGAGAGTCGGTAAACTTGAAACGCAAAAAAACGACGTTAAAACACAAAATGTTTTATACATAAATTAAAACAAATATATACTATACGAAATGCTACAAAGAGTTGAAGGAATATTTGGCAATTATCGAAGTAATCAGTTCTTAGCCTTGTACACAAAAATATTTCGCCCCACGTGGGGCTCGAACCCACGACCGTTGGATTAAGAGTCCAACGCTCTACCGACTGAGCTAGCAGGGCGGCTGTTTTAATTAGATTAAACTGATTACCCTTAGCCTTAGTCAATCACTGAGTTGGTCTATCTACTTATCCTGATGAATTGCCTACTTCAAATTGTAATTACAGCTGACGAAGAACGACCACACTTCAACATGAATAGTGATGTTTAACAAAGCCATCTTATAAACTGCAAAATTGTATTTATCGACATCAACACACAATGGACTCGCACAGTTAAAATCATCACATTTTTAAATAAGTAACCTTTGATTATAAATATCCTTTAATTAAATCACAATACAACACATATAAGTGGCACAACAGCGCCCCAGTTCTGTCGAAGAACACTGATAAAATTCAACTAAGCTCAAAACTATTTGTCGGGCGTTTTAATAGTCGTTTTCTACCTACACGTTGCACTAAAATAGGAGAAAATTAAAAACATCTATAAAGTAAAATCCTTTCGAAAAATGCGTTACAGGAAACTATTTTGGGAGAAAAACAGTGGAGAGAGAGAATAGTGGTTGCAGAGATGAATAACTTGATTGGTTTTCGCTTTTCTGAAAAATAAATTAACTTATCACTACAGAGAAACTATACTTCCGCAGCAATATAGACATATTCCCAAAAACCGGAAAATCTAATTTTGTTACTAAAACAAACTTCCCAGAATATATAAGGTTTTTTCCGTGGTCTGAAAAAACGACGGACATTATCACATTACTAATGTACATAATACCTCTTGCGTTCAGCCGTTTTACTATAGCGATTTGTGTCATACTATAGACTTTTCCGATATTAAAAAATCATTGCGGACAGTAATTTTCGAACAAGTTATTTTTCGGGTGGTCCAAAGAATGAATGCGCTTTCGCGGCCCAAATGTAGTAAATGCTTATCCGTATAAAGACTATATATAATTTAATTAAAAGACAGGTCGAAGACGTAAATGATGTAATTCACCTACACATCACTGGCGATTAGTTTCAGTGGACTCTTCCGCCATCTTCCAAATCGTGTAATAAACCTTCAGCGAATTCGAGCTTTTTAGATACAGCCAACTTTGAGTTCCTGCTGTCGAGTATCTCATCGATATACGGGGCTTGTTGGGTGCCGTGTAAAAGTAAGCTCCACCGTAATATTTGGCCTGAAAGTATGTAAAAAGGTAAAAACGAGTTGATTGCAAGCGGTATTAGTTTTGTTGAAGAACAAGGCACTTATAGAGGTAATCGAACGATTGTACTGTTATGAAACCCTATACTATTATGACAACAAAACTGGAATGAAAACACGCTACCTGGTATTATTTCGGTCTAGTTTATTCGTGTACCAGGTAGAACTTTCACAGATACACTGTGTGCTAAAGCTTAAATCTTCGGGTATAATATTAGTTTTTTTTTTCTGTTTTGAAGTCCCGTTTTATTCCATGCTGTATAAAAATCAGTCTAGCTAACGGCTCGGTTACTCAATTACAAAAAGATATAAAAGGTGTCTTAAAAACTCTATTTGCAAGACAAGTCATTAACCTGTTTGCAAGAGAGTGACGGTTGTGAAATGAGGAAAAAAAGTAAAAGTCTAACCTGTTTGGGGGACATCTCCTTTGAATGCAACTCGTAACGTCCATAATCCTCTTGGATCTTCCCCCCAAGTGTGTGTGGTCATGAAGGGCCATCTATGAAAGAAAAAAATGTTAAAAATGTAATTTACCGTGAGTAAAAGATGGTTTGGAGGTTGGATAGGTTAGTGATTTTATCACTCGTATAAGGAACACAAGAGTTGTGACACAGGCATTCGCCGTAGTGTCGAAACGTCTACGAGGTGTTTGTATTTAGTTATTGTTCTGATTAAGAATGTCCGATTTAAAAGTAGATGAAAGCAAACTTTAAATGCCTTGGTCGTGAAAACAGCACAGTGTAGAAGATGTGGCAAAGAGTTTATTTACTTTCGGAACCCTTGTGTACTGTCGTCATCGTTTGGTCGTTTATTGAGAAGAATCGATTCCGTTCCCAAGGGGGAGGTCATGTTGATCGTCAGGTCGCCACGACGGGAACTTGCAACGGTGATAAAAGCCTGTTAAAATGTATCATATAAGAAAAATGTACGCCCCACGTGGGGCTCGAACCCACGACCGTTGGATTAAGAGTCCAACGCTCTACCGACTGAGCTAGCAGGGCACATGCAACACAGCAATCCAAAGTTGTATTGTGTTTCCAAATGCATAAGTGTTACGTAGGCCTGACAAAACATATGACGTCATGGCTTTATACACAAGGATCAATTACAACTCAGTAGAATAGATCAAATCTATGGCTAGTACTAACACATTTACAACAATTGCTGATCATTAGGTAGGTTATGGTAGCCCTGACTGTTGCTTAATATTATATGCAACTCCAAGCATTTTAACCTGCTACGTGGATTATACCTCGCATGTCCAATGAACCGGATAGCCGAAGCTATCTTTTAAGGTGATACATTGGCAATGTAAACTTTTTTAAATTAAACAGCAAGCCTAGATGAATTCAAATAATATTTTGAACGATGGCTCCAACCTGTACATGTTCCAGGTAACGGACGTGATTTTGTTTCCCGTCGCAAGCAGTTGTATCCACAGTGAGCTCAAGCACGCCATCTGACGGAATATCGAACGGTTGTTCGATAACGCCTGCTTCACACCTGTATCTCGGAGGGACCGTCGTCCAAGTTGATGCCATCTTTACCTGATGTAAAGAAAGCATATTCAATTTTGATTGAATAACGCAATCATTTTTTTGGGGGGATCGTGCGTGCCTTTTAATTTGAAGCACCCAATTTTCCATCACTTCTTTACTATTTTACTACAACTGGCCTTCGAATTAAAAGGTACAACTTCAAGCAAATGAGTAAAGAATTAAATATTTATGCTTAAAAGCTTAAAAAACAGCGGTCCTCAAACGTGATATGTGGATCCAGCAAACGAATTATCGCTGAGTAATTCCAATGCGGCCGATCCTCCTGGGTTTGCTAAGTGCGCGTAAAGTGCACTTCCGTTTATCTAATTACAAATTATTTCATCTTAGCGTGATTTCGACGTCTGTCGTTTTACCTGTTATCGGTTTTAAATTTAACTTTGTTTTTTTCCCATAATTGGAAATACCAAAATATAATCAGTAAAAATAGACACAACAGACTAATATGTTTATAAAAATAGTTTTATGTCGTTCAAATAACCTTAACGCATCACATAAACCAAAACACAAATATAATTTTTATATTATAAGTATAAATGCTATTAACTCCATAAAATACTACTAAGTTATACATACCATACGCTCTGCATTCAGAACACCAAAGCCGAACAAGTGATTGAACATGAGACCAACCCCGTTATTTTGCCACCGATGGAGGTCGTCGTGGAGCAGATTGGGCGTAGATGTCAAAACAGTGAGGTGCTGTACGATGGTATGGCCGATTGGTTAGCGCGACCGATACATGTACCAAATATTATGAAAAAACGGACCTAGTGACGAGCCCATCATAGATTCGAAACTTGGCTCGGTAAAAAAATAAAAATGGTGCTGGGAGATAGGATAGGATAGGATATTCATGTTTATCCCCGTGAATGGGAAAACCTAGGGGGTTATCACACGGGCAATCGTCAGATCACCTCGCGCCCATCGTCGGGTTACCGGAGCTATTGCAGTGTGCTTGTGTTTTATTCACACGTTCCTTCAATTTGGTAGAACCCATTAATCCGCTGGGTTCAGGCAATGTCCGTAAAGTGCCTTGCCCAAGGACACAACCGACTAGCTAGCGACCAGTTTCGCAGCTGCAACTTTTCGATTGAAAGGCGACGCACTTAACCGCTAGACCACCGGGCCGGACTAGATCAATTGATTAGTTCAACTCAATGATTGCGCGTATTATTATTTCATGAAGGAACATTTTAACTAAATATTAGGAATAAGTATAGATGACTATACATGATAGCCTAATGTAGCGACGTCATACTATTGTAGAAACCGACTTGGATAAAATGGTTTGATAAATAACACGTGTGTTTTGTACGACCCCGAATGTCCTTTTTTAACTCGGTATGTATCGACGCACATATGTCTAATTATGGGTGATCGGCGTAACTACGTCTGTTGCATATTCAATTAGAATAGACATCTTGTCGTTTCGGGTCACATATACAACACTACGTGGAATTTTGTGAAATTAATTTTCCGCTTTCGCGACGTAAATAGACCAAAATAAACAGTGTTACCGCAAGTCACTCAATTAAAATATTTCGAGGCATTTCCACTCTTATTTTAAAATCTAATTATTTTGGCTAAACAATAAACTAATTTATTTTACGTAATTGCAGAAAAAATACCTAATTGTAAAAAAAAACTGTGAAAACATATTTGACTCTGTGGTTTTGTCATTTATTCACTAATGATGCTATCGATCGATTAACTGCCGAAAAGGCGTGTTCGCACAAGGTGCCAACTGCTGCTTGCGTCCATGCACGGAATGCGCGTCTAACATTTGTACAATTCAATGAAACATGATAAGTTGCAAAACACTCAGAACATTTCTATCGAAAATTGAACAAACAGAAAGCCCAGACAATTCATGACTCATGGTAATGTGATGATTGCACGTGTAATTCCAATCTCAGCCTCATTGGATAAAACATAAGCAACTAATTCTCAAATGAAGTTCTTACCTGTACATCTCTCCATGTAAGGTTCCGATTCGCCTCCAACGCAAGAGCGAAAACTCCGGCGGCTTCGGGAGCAGCAGCTGACGTTCCGGAATGGCGAAGTGTGCACTGCCCGTACAGATCGGTGGTGGCCTGCAGGTTATTATTGACTTGATGTACAGCTTATCATGGATAGAATATTTCTTCTATTTTAACGGGAACATTTTCAAGCGCATGATAGGGTTGTTCCACAAACATTTTTTTGTATTTAGGTCTACGTATCGCTTGCTTTAACTATTCGGATATTGTGTTTGTGTTAATCACCACAAAGATGCAAATGGTTAATAAAAGACGTTATCACACGGGAAAGGCGTTATCAGACGGGTACATGTCATGGTACCTCGCGCCCATTGTTGGGTAACTGAAGCCATTGCAGTGTGTTGTGTATTATTCAGACGTTCCTTCAATTAAAAAAAACTGTAATCCACTGTGTTCAGGCAATGTCCGTCAAGTGGCTTAACTAAATACATCACCGACTAGCTGGCGTCCAGTTGGGAACCTGCAACCTTTTCGATGAAATTAGGCGACTCACTTACCCACTAAAAATTCAGTCCTACAAACACAATATCGGAAAGTGCTTCAGCAGGCTTTAACGACATTCGAATCAGTTCCTCACAATAGACATAATATAAACGCGTTTTCCAATACCAAGTATAACGTCTCTTCAATGCTTTTACTTTAAAATGTAGTATTTCGATAAAACATACCACGCCTGAACCAGCACGCTGTCCTCTACCGTTGCTAAACGTTGAAGCCAAGGTTGAAGAGCAACTCTCGTCATACAAAGCTGTTTCTCCATCATTGATTGCCGAATTGACCGAGATCGTCCACATAGAAGCGGCGTAACCGTCACAATTGCAATCATCGTTTGCACCGCCATCCCCCGAAGCCCATACGTAAATGGATCCCAATCCGTTACGCCCCTGTCAGGGTAACATGTCGTTTCGTACAGAGAATTGTTAGTTTTACCACAAAGCGGGTAATCGAAGTTTAATAACCCCGGCTTCGGGTTACAGGCGTGCTGCATGCGACAATTATGTTTTTTTTATGGCTGCAACTTCAAACGAACCATTGAAGTTACTAGTATGCACAAGTATTTTTTATATATCACCACTGCGTCCCAGGCAATGGAAAAACCCGGGTAATAATATCAGGATTCAATTTACATGTATATGCAGCCAACCACTTTGGGAACGAATGGCTAATTATATAACTGAAAAGTTTTTTTTAGGTTATTATCATTGTTAGCTTTTTTTCGCAGAATCAAAATACACACAACTTAACTACTAGTTTTATACTAATTCTTCCCTGACACATTATTGCCTATGTACCGACCTTTATATTTACATATCAGTATTATAACCCCAAAATTTGTACAGCTGTGTCCTTCGGTTAGCCCGTTATAACTGGTGCTATTTACTTATTATACCGCCGTAAATTTTATTGGCCACTAATCTCCTTCGAAAACGGGTGTTGACATTCCAAGTCATTAAAGTAGTTGATTCATTTATTCATTTCATGGATCCATTTTCAGTTACCAACCCAAAGAGGGCAGTAAAAACTATTGACAATTCGTACAATGTTTTTTTACAACTCGGGTTAAACAAATATCTCATTAGTATTGGACAGTTGATTTATGCCGTGTTGGGAGAAAATTACAATGATATATTGCGTGCATAAATCTTTCATAGGAGACTAATTTTCAAGGTAATAACGTAAAATTTACTGTTGAATTTTTAATACATTTTCGGTAGATGTCAGTTCGCAATATATTTTGTTGCTCGGACTGTACTTTGAGATTTTTAAAACAAAGGCCTACGTAATATATAATTTTGCCTTTCCTAATAAAAATGCTGTGTGGTTCTCTCTATCAATTTGCACACGCCAGATGCCACCAGCATGATCGATTTATTTTATAACAAGCGTCTAAATTTAGAGCATACTAGGAAGAATGTCAGGTAACTAGGGACTTATGTGAAAGGTGAGCGCGACCAACGTATATACAGAATGTCAGGTAAAACTAACCGATTTAATGAGGTAATTTGGTTTCGAAACCCGGACCACTTAAAAAGGTAAAACAAATACACACATACCTTGTTAACACCGTTTACAATCGCCCTCAGGGTCAATTCCCTTGGTCCGTCAACTGTTTTCCCGTCATCCGTTGGCCCCCACGATGCACTATTAAAATAATTACATTTTCTATAGATATATTGTGTTTTTAGTTAATATTGATCGGTCTCATACACGTCCTTTTATCAGGATCTAAAACGCAAAAAGAATGAATAGATATTGCACTACATAAGGCAAATGTAACCGCAAAGTCGCTTTGTTTGAAGGCAGGCCAATAACCGCTAGAACCTCCAGTGGATATAACAGGATAATCGTACACACGACTGTGTTGCATTTAGAGTAATATTCAATAATCTGCCCCTGTGATAGTTTTTTGCGATTTATATGTCCCATTTGCTAAATAATATTTCAGTATCAACCGCAAATGTGCTATAAATTGCAAAACGATTGACGTCTGAAATATAATACCAAAACATAATTATTTGATTCTCCAGAATTCGTGTTTAAATGCGCATTTTTGAGAGCTATGTATAACTTTATACAATTTTAATTTTGCACGACCATGCATTTTGAAGGTCATTAAACTGCCATAAAATATTTAAAGCCTATTGATAAAGTGTATCTAGGTTGAATTTTGACTGCTAAATATTAACAGGGCTTGCAATCAATCCTATATCAGTTTACGTTGCGATCTATATTTAAAGCGCGACTGTAAGTCATTATTTGTAGTCTAGACAAACAGTTCTCTTATATGTCTTCAGAAATAATATTTTTATATATGGGTATCCTTATTTTCTTTGTTTATTTTAACGAATATCTTAAAATGTGTTGTTAAAACCATTATTTTACAAAAGTGGTAGTGGGTAAGTAATCCAAAAACAAAATTGGAACATTTTAAACAGTAAACATTGAAAACTAAAAACCTGTCTACAGTACCTGTATATATCATTCAAATGCGGCTTATAAGACATTGATGCTGCTTCAATTACGTCAGTCATAAACGGTTGGTCCAACATTCGTATCCCAGCGATATTCGAGTTGTAGGCGACCCCCACCCCACATATTCCGTTGTCGGCCGCGCTCGACACTTCTCCCGCACATCTAGTACCATGGCTGTAAACAAAAGTCATTTTTGATTTTTTTTGGAAAATATGGGATTATTTTTAGCTACGTCCAAATAGGACAACACGATAGACATTGATTTATATTTCCTGGGGAGTGAAAGAACAGAATTACCGCACAGTAAACAACACGACCAGTCATCATAAATGGAAGGATTAATTGGTACCAGAGCTATTGTGGTATGTATGAAATTGACATCAGTTTTAATACAATGGATCGTGAAAGCATTTCACTGAATTCCATTTTCACGTTCACAATAAAACAGAAATTGGCCGGTGTGAATTAAAACAAACATTGTACTAGAGATTGCTGATTGCACATTAACTGAAAACGCCCAAAAGATCGTGATAGGTTATATAAACAACCAGAATTGTTGGTTGTAATGAATGCATCAGGCCCACGGGTTCAAAGCTATATATAATTCATGTGAACTGTTAATGTGGAGTGAAAATGGTCATTAAAAAAAGAATCACCTGTTCCTTTGCTTTTTGGCTTGTAAGCCTACCTTTTTACAGTTTTATCTCTTAGGTGTATTAGTATTTAAACTCAGCACAAACAAAACTAATATTTGTACATCAGTATGCATTTAAGGCTACGTATTTGTTTTACAGGTAATTTATTTTTTAATATTAAATGCCACGGTACTACGAGCCTTTAAATAACCGAAACCAATATTGTCAATATTTTAAGCGCTTTGAATTTCAGTCATTTTTATTATTTGTTTTACAAATTTCAAAGTGGCGATACCAGCGCACTTTAATTAAGTATCATAAGGTCGCGTGTAACATTACGTTTGGGTTTAAAAGCTCTAAACGTACCCGCATTGATCGTTAGAAATCGGTTGATCGAATTCTGTCCAATTTATTTTTAAATTGTGTCCCAGCCATCTTATTACTGCTTTAAGGGGGATTGAAATCAATGTCTAATTGCGTTGTGTGCGGGAGCAAACACAACACGAATTGACTAACTGGTTGTTTTGATTGGAAGCGAATTTTAAATATTTGGCTCAATACACATTCCGTGTTCTAACAGTTATCCTACTTCCCGTGTCATAACGAAATTCGTTGTTTAGGGTCAAATTAAGCTTATTTTATACAACGTTTTATTTTTTTGGATTTCGGTTTAACATTTCTGGCTCAATTAAGTCCCCGTAATATTTACCCAAACGTATTGGATTTCAACCCAAACGTATTTAGAGGCTGTCAATTATTGTTTTGGTAATTTGCACTCAAGGTTGTTCACCCCGACTAATTGTTACAGATGACCTTGCACAAACCACAGTTGTGACTGAGGTCGTTATTCTCAAAATGTGTTGCTTTACCTGTTAAACCAGTTGAATGTGTATCGAGGATAAGGGTACGGGTCGTTGCTGCTGAAATCGTAGCTTGCTTCTGGGCTCTGAAAGGCAAAATAAGTTATCAGATGTGTGTGGAAGATAAATACGCTTTAAAGGTGGTTAAGACTTGAGCAAATCGTCATATATCTGGCGCATGCTAAATTGTGTATTGTCTGATTTAGAGTTGTACATTCTTTTAATCTTATGTAAACCGTTGCATTATCACTTTAAAGACTATTTGCTTAGCGCGCTTTAGGCGATAATCAATGTCGTGTTTACGTGCAAGATCACCTGAGCGATATTTCTTCAAGTTGATTTTTATTTACAGTAAATCTTTTTTACGTGCATGATGAGAAAATAGCTGTAAAGTAAGCAGAAAAAACATCCGAACTTTTCATATCAGACCTCAACCGGGCCGCCCGGAAATTTTAGTCTAAAGGCTGTTTGCTTTAATGTCTACAATGAAACCTATAAAGGCTGGTTCAAACTGATTTCTACTAGTTTATGAGCTTGAACAGCGTGGTCGCGATGTAAAGTAAGCTGACAGTAAAAACGATTAACTTGGTAACGCTCGGTTGGAACTCATGGCAAGACAGATCAATGCAGGCATGCTTCGCTTAACCAAGTGGTTTCACGTAGTCAGTGAAAACAGAATTAGCTTGAGCATTGATGGATCCCTGTCAGTCGAATAAGTCTTGTTAAATATATATTTTTATACGAATAAGTCTTGTTGAATATATATATTTTTTTATATCTGTTAACTCTTTTAAAGGACAGTTTGAAATAAAATTCGATCGGCTATATTTACATGTATTATGTGTGTTTTTAGATGCTATGTTATGTAATTTTAGTTCTATAAAGGACGTTATCAATGCTTCATAGCAAAGAATGCGTATTCTGTATCAGATATGAGAAAACTTGTAATCCGAAAACATTCGAAATCTTCCGAAACATTCCGAGTACTTTTAATATTTCAAGCTCTACTTCTGCTGCCTGCAGCTTCAGGTGCAAGAATCCAAACAGAAACGTCAACAGAGCCAGAACAACTGTTTAACACCGTTCGTTCGATGACATCCCGAATGGTGATTAGGGTAAAAGGTCGTGACCCGACACGTCACCTGACCACATATTACGTCAGAGATGGGGATAGTACGTCACACCTTGAGTTCGGTTTCCCACCAATACATATTCGTCAACACAGAACAGGTGGGTAAAAACAGTCTTTTTGTCAAATTGTTTTCTGTCACAGAAAAATATCGACACCTTGAGTAATATAACACCTGGATACCAGGTGGTGTAACATGTCCTTAATTTTATAGCCATCCATCATTAACTAAATTTAAACAAAAACCAATATTCGGGCAACTGTTTTTTGGGCACGAGGTTAGTTACTTAGCACCCGAAAAGCCAATGCCTTATTGCCCTACCTATATATTAATTATAAATACCCCCAGCTTCGGCAATTGTCATTTCTTTTTTTATGTTGACGTGATATACCAATGTCCTTTCAACCGCTGTGCTGTTCATAGTGTGCATAAAATGCAAGTAAACACAGCCCTTTAAGTTGGCATCCTGTTACAACAGCTTGAAGAACTCAGTTCACAATTATGTTGTCACGTCGGTCAGCTTAATCGCTGGTTAGAGATTTTGGGCAAGGCCCTACTTAAACCGATATCGTCTTAACATATAGTAAATTACTTTCTCTATTGAGTTCTCTATTGATTCTGACAAAACTTCTGAAGTATGTACAACACACTAAAATAGCCCTGTTAACCCGACGGTGCGCTCGAGGTATTTTGATGATTAACCTAAGTCCCCTGAAGATTGCCCGTGTAATAACTTGGCAACCTTGTGACAACTTCACAATTTTCCATTACTTCAATTTCATATTTTATACTATTTAATCCTTTTGCAACCAAATATTGTATAAACGACCATTTAGTGGTTGCCCTTAATCAAACAAATGTTTTTATGTAATAATTCTGTTTTGTAGAAAGAATGGAATTGTTCGACACTGTTTTACAATCCACGGGCGTTCGAAAAGTGACATTACGTCATCCTTGGCATGACTTATATATGACATCAGACACTAGACATCGAATCAGATCGTGTTCTTTCGAAACAAGTACAACTGTACCGATGAACGCTTATATTTGTCCAAGCATACCGTACATATATCTGGAAACTTGGAATTCATCACGAAACTGCAATGTATCTTCTATTTCGCCATCAGGCGGCTGTGACTTTTCCGCGAAAATTCGATTTAATCGTTACTCCAGAACCGATAAAATAATTGGACTAAGTTATGCATATGTCACTGACAATTCGTGGCAACTTCAAAGTAGAACTCAGATTAGTGTTCTTACTCATGCACTCACGGTCGCCACCAAGCGGGCGTGGGTTGAAAGTGTAAACGTTTTATTTGAGCAGCAAATTAGCAGGTTTCGCACTCGCAAAAAAAGAAACCCGCGAAGGTACAGACGACGGAGGTGCGTTACCAACCCGGTTACCATACGAAATCGGTTCCTAGCTCAACTTTCTACCGAAACTCTAAAACAAAGCGTCCGCGAAGAGCTAAGAACGAACAGAGCTTGTGCACCGAATAGCACTAAAAGCCGTCATTCACTCGCGAGTCAGGTCCCGCTGTCCGAGATGGCAATCGAAGACAAGAAGTCACTGACCTGCTGCGTAGGTCATGTGGTCAGAGCGAAACTAAGAGATGCACTGATGGGACTTGCCGACACCCGATGTGTCCGAAGGTCGAAATGGGGGAAACTAAGCGAAGCAAAAAGATCTGCATTGCTAGATAGATATCTTACAGTCGCGTGGCTAAGACGAAGTACTGAAGCCGATCGGTGGCTTACAGCAATCATATCTGAGTCTTTGGAATCCAGAATAACAACGTTTTGTTTCAGTCAGGAATAATCGAATCCTTATTATACATGTATGTGTAAGTTACTATTCCTGATTTTCCAACGCAACACCGTATTTATAAGCAGCATATCAGCAAAGGAACTCGCGGACACCTTGACCAAATCTTGCCGATTTTATATTTCTTTACTTTGCGTATTGATTATGGAGTTTAATTCATATTGTACAATCTCAATAATAAACATATTTAAACTAGATTTGTTTACTTACATAGTTATCCCTTAAATCCGGGTGCAGATAGTCGAGTCCATCATCCATAATTGCTACAGTCACACCTTTTCCAGTGTATCCCATGTTCCAAGCGGCTTGCACATTCAAATCCAGTCCTGGCTTACCACCAGCTTGTCCAGTATTGTTCTGTAGACAAATAAATGTTTTCATTGCATAGTTTAAAAACCAATAAAATAGAAGAAAGGTAGACTTTAATTTAAATCTCATTCGGCAGCTCATATTCTAAGATTTTGAGAAAGTAAGGTTTGATTCGAGTTTACGCTCTCTTGTCCAGCATAAAATTACATTAATTGTGAAACAAAAAATCAGGTTTAGAAGTCAAACAGTTTGGTTTTCTCAATGTTAAACCCTCCGTGTGTCCCTGGAAAAGGCATGTACAATCGCCCACCTTAGTGAAATATAATACGTTAAATACAAATCAAATTGGCGAAACGAACTGATGTTAAAATGTACTTACAATATACCATTGGTATGGGTACAAGGGATCTAAGCCTTGGTAAGCAGCTTTTACTTTGTTGTGGCCTCGCTTTAATCGGTCATATCCCAACAGCTGCCGCACTTTTTGAACCTATAGCAATAAATAGAAGGGAGATAAAACAACTGAGATGATTTATTTTACCTTTACCGCAGTACACTGTATAATGAATAATTAAAACTCAATTTCGTTATTTCTATGGATTTCTAAATTAAAATTTAGCAGACATAAAATTGGCGTAAAATTATTACAAAGGAAACTGATGTAGTAATTACAAAAAAAACTTATAATTAATTTTAATCAATAATAGATCACATGCTTAATATAAGATGCATATATATTTTGCTTGCCGTGAAGCAATTTTGCAACGAAGTAGAATTAATTTCATAGTCGCAAAGTGTAAAATCGATTGCAAGGTGATTACTCTACTAATTCAACCTTTGGAGATAATCGAAGATTCCAAAGATAGCGCAAACTCGGTGTTTCCGACGCTGAATCTAACGTTCTGTGCCGGAAATGGTAAAGCCCGTCATCTCCGATAACCTGCAGTTGAACAACGTATTTTAGACAATTGATCAGCCTTGTTCGAGTCTTTTTTTTTACTTTTTCACAGACGCAATAGGCTAACTACTTTAACCCGAGATGCGGTAGTAGCTTTCCAATACATAAGACTTTATGTTTGCTCGGGGAATACGCGATTTCCTATATAAGCTTTGATTCCAAGGTAAAAGTTAAGGTTACATTTGTTGACCAAATTACTGAAGTTTTACGCCAATAATTTTGCAAACCTATACTTCTTTGGTATTTTTGCTTTGAAAGCAAAATCTCGTATAAAGAGAAGGCATTTGCGAGTGGGATTGGATACTGAGTTTATTTCTGTCGGTGTAACCGTTACATAACACAACATGCGTTGCAATGTCACGGTTTAATAAACCAAAAGCATATTAAGGTGTACCAAGATTCTTTTTAACGCATTTATTGTAACTGATGGGTTCGACATTCGTGCAATGGCCCGTTTCATTATTTAAACCTACATGCTGAAAATAGATAGATTCTGCATGCTTAATACAAGACTAATAATATCTTTAAACTTTGCAGCTAAGAATTACTATCTTCATCACATTTAAAAACGCATTTTATTGACTGGATAGTTAGATGTCAAGTTAGGTACAAAACACATGGCGTTTAAGGAAACAAGGATGAAGTGATTTTGTAGTTCAAAGCTATGTGTACCGTGCTCAGTGTCGGTGAATCGATAGTGATTGATGGATTGTATTTATATTAATGCGGTGTCATAGCTATGGATCGGTCTGTCTCAATCAATTCCGACTAATGGGTTAAAATATTTGACCGAAATCCATACATGGAAGGATACAAGGTCGGTAAGCATTTTCCAAACCGCACGTAGACTGTTGACTGCCAATCAGTCCAATTAAACAAGACAAGGCACAAGTTACCCACAGCGCTGATCAATATATATTAATAATTCATCACCATGTCCGAACTGCATGTCATTGTCCGAATTTGGCGTTGTACGTCAAATGATAATTATGTGGGTTCATTAAGTATGGTTTCATATGCTCATATATAAATAAATAATTCAACATCAAAACGGAAATGTGAAAAGCTTGGTCTGTAACAAAATTAAGCATTATATACCGAAGTTATATAGTCCGGCTTGAAGACACGCTAATTATGATGAAAAATTTAGACGTGCATTCTGCATTTAGAATGAATTTGTTTTCGTCGACTCTATACAAATTTGGGGTTGATGTTTAAATGTTTTTAAATGGTGGACATTATTATTTGTTGAACAGGTTTGTTAATTCATATTACAGTTGATCAGATCAATAAAATAAAACGTATTCATCGGCTCCATGTCTTTCCCTGTTCTTGACATTTGATATATATATGGCCATATTGTAATGACCATTCCTTTATCGATATCAAATATCGATCGGATCACGAGCTATCTATCGCGTTATATTGAATACGACGGTAGAAATGATACCTTGATGTGTAGATTATACGACCCGTCGTCCGTGTGGATTGTATGTAAATTTATATCCACTCCATTAGCAAACCTAATACAGTTGTTACATGTTCACATTTTGCACACAACCCATTATACCCATAATTAAACAAAATTTTAATAATTGTGTGGTAATATGCGGTATACTACCACGAATTACCGCATATTAAGAATTGCGTTATTGCGGTTGTCAGTACAAAACATAAATTTATATAGCTTTTATAAGCTGATTTCAGTATATTGGCCTTTCTAATTTATGTTATTTTTACCTTTACAACAAAATTAATATAAATCACTTACAACTACTTACACGTTAACTAATATATACACGCCGTGTATTGATGACAATGTGTTTCAGTATATTTATGTTTAGTTTAAGACATTAAAACCTGGGCGCCCACTGTGAACCGTGTCACACTGTGTTTACCAAGCAAATCTTGGAAGTAGAGGAAAACGCCTTAATGTCAAACAAAAGGTCTTGGGCGTTATACTGATAGACTTTAATACTAAACTTGTACCTGTACATAATGTGTTTTGTAGTCTATGTGCTTACCGTTCCGCGGTTTTCAAATCCATGTCTGGCTGCCAGCCAGTCCGCATGCGCTCTCTTTGAACCTTGGCCAGGAGCGTTTATAGTTACAAGAAAATCGTTGGTGTAAATTCGTCTTTTCGTCCCCGAAACAAACGAGGCTTCGGAACGAATCGCGGCGAACTCACTCACCCAGCTGAGCACCGATATTAGTAAGAAGTAATATAATGCTCTTGATATAAATCGGGCTGGAAAGCCACAGTGCGTAAGAGCCATTCAAACTGGCTGTTATCTAACTTCGTATCTCTGTGCCACGATATCAATATATTTTATAAACTTTTTTAAAAATCTTATTTTCCCTGATGATAATACACAGTAGTTAGTTAGCGCCTAGATTGTTTAATGAATTCTACAAACGTAATGCAAGACAAATTTCAAGTAAATACCTTACCTAGCCTCACTACTAGCCACCACTATTTCTTGCAATAAAAAGTTGCCTGCTACAGTAAAGTGATTAAATAAAATTATAATAAACTGTTTAAAAACACCAACTAAGTTGAATATCAACAACCAGTTACTTCTGACGCGGGGAACACACAACGGTGAATGTGTGCTCATAATATGTCTTCCTCTCTAAGGTCAAGCTTTATACGTCTTGCGCCCATAATCGATAACCAGCCTCAGAAAAAATCTATTTCGGTTGAAAAAAATAGCGGGTCTCGATTGACGTAGCAGTGACGTAACAATCCCAATATTCAAGCTTTTTCCCTGCTTGCTTTATAATCGATATGTTTGTTTCTCATTTATCAAGCGTTACCGTATACGAATTTATACATCCGTTTACGTTAATGACTGAATGGACAGATGTTTGAAACTCAATGACGTTTAGTAGATTTCAAAACATTTTTGAGTATTCTTTAACTAAATCTGTCTTTCCCTATTTATATAAAAAAATATCTATAAAAAAAGAAGAAAAAAAGCTACCTGAACTCACTTCAGCTACCTGAACTCACTTCTTTAAACTATCTCACTTCAGTTAATGAAATGTTAATACCAATGGACGTGACGTTGTCCTTGCTCCTTTTCAAGTGAGAATTGTGCAATATCAGCTGCAGTAACCTTAATTACGATGCTCGCTTTCAGTCATACATTATTCATGACTGCATTATAGCATTGGTCAGCCAAGCGGAACGAGGTACCTGTTGCAGTTGTTATTTCTCCCTCGGGATTTTGCTAAAACGACTTTACGCGTGTATTTTACGAGTTGGCGATTCTTAAAGCGTTATCGATTGCTGGCGCCTGCATTGGATTTTTAGTGACACACAGGTATGTGCCTGGCACACATGTGTTCAATTTTTTGTTTTAATATTTTTGCATTGTTTTGGCAAACAATGGATTACTGACATCGGTTATTGGAATGGTTTGATTTAAGGCTTATATGATTATATTATGAGAAATGTCAGAAAAACACCAAATCTACAACTGACAGATGATTGTGATCACCACAAGACAGATGACAAATCAATCACCTCGTTGCTTACTAATGAAAGCGATTGGATCGACACTGGGCGGCGAAAACGTGTTTTTTTGTATTTCTTAAGCTGCGATGGGCGCATCAGTACGGTCGAGTGGCCGAATGGTTAACGTGACCGATACATATACCGACTACCTACTATACAAAAACGGTCTAAGTGACGATATCAGCATGGTTTCGAAACTTGGCTTAGTAAAAAAAATGGGCGCATCACGTGACCGTTTTTAAATACACAGTCACACTGAGTGTTAGAATGTGACTTCACATAAATTTTTGCTTAAAAAGTGGTTAAGTCACACTGAATGTTAGAATGTCCTCACATATATTTTTGCTTAAAAAGTGGTAAAGATCAAGCCTTGAGCAGCACCCTGTTTATAACCTTAGTCCTTTAGCCACAGCCAAGTGATCCGAATAAATATACTAAAAGGAAATTTGCATGTACAAAACCTACGTATGTAAGTCTATAAGCTAAAAAAACTTCGAAAACTGCTACATTGTAAAGTACATCATTGAAACTACGATGATACATTTTAATACTTTGGTATTGTTTGGTGTCCCAATACTAAAAGTAAACTGAAATAGATCGGCAAGTATATTCTTTCCATCACCTGTGGTTTGTCTACTGCCCTCTAGATAACAAAGGAATATACCTAAACAAAGTTATAACTTATTGTAAAGCTTGTAAGCACGATTCCTTTATTTTTCCGCAAAACGTTTTTTTAAACTAGAATATGAATGAATTGGTTGCTCTTAGCATTTCTCATTACCCTTTTCCAATCTGGTTTACCGGGCTCACTTTTAGTCCAATAGTGGGCTTGGTACTGCA